>WOXC01005227.1:0-430000 GCA_011680675.1 Gymnobelideus leadbeateri | reverse complement strand
CTATACTTCAGTGCCTAGTAGAGGGCCTAGCATGTGGTAGACATTTAATAAAATCACCTTCAGCCTCAGTTTCCTCACCTGTAAAATAAGCATAGTAATACCTAGAAAACCTCACAGAAGTCTTTTAAGCCTCAAAAGAAGTAATAGATTTGATCACTCCCCCCCCGCCCCAATGAATGGCACGTAAATAACTTCAGAAAGCAAAAGAAATAAATGGGTAGCATTGGAAGCATCAGTCTGGCCAATCCACTGGTCCATTCTGGCCCAGAACAAATTCTTTTCTTCCAATCCTCACGTAACCAATGGAGTGGCAGCCTCAGCAGGCAGGTCTGCATTATCTAAGGGTGTTAAATGCAGTTTTCACGTGATTTTTGCACCATGGGCTTCCATCCCCAAGGAATCCCTAAGAGTTAGATGTGGTGGAGCCAAGAATTGGAGAATGGACCCTGGAGAGGTTGTCACAATGGCACCCTCAGCTCAACAGGCCTAAGACTTAGGAATCTTGCTAAGTAGGATCAAATTAGCAGTTCAGACAGATTTTAAGATCAGTTAAGGAAAGACAGAGGAAGTATATTGCAAGGAAAAAAGCCCTGGAATTTGAGTCATCAGAGCTGTGTTCAAATCCAGCTTCATTACTTAGTAATCATGCAACCTCCTGTCTCTGAGTCTGAGCTTCCTTGTCTCAAGAAGGGTTTGGATTAGATGGCTTCTCAGGTCCTTTCTTTTTTTTTTTATAAGCAATTGGGGTTAAGTAACTTGCTCAAGGTTACACGGCTAGTCATTATTTATGTGTGGGTGCTCATTTTCTGAGGCCGGATTCGATCTTGGGTCATCCCAACTCCGAGGCCGGTGCTCTTACTCACTGCGCCACCTAGCCGCCCCTCTCAGGTCCTTTCTATCTCTAAAGACTAATATAGGCATAGGTAGGCCTGAGGATCAAGTCCAGAGAAATCAACTAAGAGGTTAAGAAAAGCACAGTGCTTAGAACATGGGAGAATCAGACATACTAGTCAGACATAAGATGGACATTACCAAGTGGGAACACACACAGAGGAGGGTGATGAAGATGGTGAAGGGACTGCAGACCTATTAGGTGGTCAGTTGAAGGAACTGGAAAGCCTTAACCTGGAAAATAAAGAACATGAATAGAGAGAGGGACATGGGCAGCTCTTTTTAAATCTTTGAAAGACTGTCATGAAGGAAGAGGGGTTAGAAATATTCTGCTTGAAGGAAGACACCATCTGCATTCAGAGAAAGAATTGACAAATAGAAGTGTGTATAGAATGATTTTACAGACACATATGCCTATTTGTGTCTAATGGGAGCCATCTCTCGGGGGGAAGGGGAGAGATGGGGGAAGGGAAGGAAAAAAAGCAAAAAAGGAAATTTACATGATAACTTTATTATATATTGAAAAGTAATATCAAGTTGTACATAATAGATTAACAGTTTCATGTGCAATCTCTCTTTTTTATTATACTATATTATGGAAATGCTTGTTTTATTCCATAAATGAAAAACAAAATAAATTAAAATAAAAAACAAGTGTTCTGCTTGGTCAAAGAGGGCAGGGCAATGAGCAACAAGGACCTACTGAGATAGAAGTTACATTAGACAGATTGCATTTATGTGGCTAGAAAAAGACTCTAAAAATTAGAGCTGTCCAAAAGAGATACAGGCTGACTCAGGAAGTGGTGAATTCTTGCATACAGGCTGAAGGAATGTTTGTTGAGATGTTGAAGGTTCTTATGCAGATATGGACTACACTGGATGTTCTCTCAGGTCCTTTTCCATTCTGGGATTCTGAGGTAGGATCAGAGGACCAGTGACTCAGGCCCAGAAGGGACCTGAGAGACCTCGTGGCCCGGATGGAACTCAGAGAGGTTGGGACCAAGTCACATGGGTAGCCAAAAGGTCACCTGATTTAGGAGAAAGAACACTGGCCTAGGCTTCTGGAGACTTGGGTTCTAATCTCAGTTTAGCAGATAAGCAGAGCTCAGGTCTGGGAGCTTTGGTGAACTACAAGGTTGATATGGTCTTCCTCAAGTACTAGTACTTCCATTTCCTATTCTCCTCCCTCAATAAAGTTCAGTGGCTCTCTATCACTTCCAAATAAAAAAAAAATCTTCTGTTAGGTTTTTGGAGCCCTTCATAACCTCCTCCCCCCATTCCCCACTACCAGTCTTCTTACATCTTATCTCCCATTTTATACTCTTCAGTTCAGTGACTCTTGCCTCCTTTCAGTTCCACAAACCAAACACTCCATCTCTAGTCTTCAGAAAGCTTTTCTATCTGTCCTCCATGCCTGGAATGCCCTCCCTCCTCATCTCTGCCTCCCAGCTTCCTTCAAATCCCAGCTAAAATCCCACCTTCTACAGGAAGCCTTTACCCTGTCACCTTTAATTGTAGTGCCTCCCCTTTGTTAATAATCTCCAATTTATCCTGCATATAGCTTGTTTATACAGAGGTTTTTATATGTTGTCTCCCCGATTAGACCGAGGACAGGGACTATCTTTTGCCTTTCTTTGTATCTGCAAAATTTAGCACAGGGTTTGACACATAGTAGGCATTTAATAAATGCTTATTGCCTAACTGACTGGATCAACATGAATCTTTTCTGTGACACTCCAATCATGAAACTTCATTTAGGCAAGAGACAGAATGGGCCCAAGACTTACATAGGTAACTGTTCTGCTGTCCTTTGTTCTAGTCAGACCATTGGGAGTACTGTTCCCATTGTGAGCACCACATATTAGAGAGAACATTGAGTAGCTGAAGGTCATCTAAAAGAAGGGATTCTCTTTGGACAAAGACCTCAAATTCATACCATATGAATCAAGTCAAGAAGAATCTATTAAGTGATTGTTGTGTACAATAGGAACTATTAAGCACTGGGGAATATAAATAATAGAGGCTAGAAGAAAGATAATCATTACCCTCAAGGAGCTTATAATCTAGTGGAAGAAGAAAATGCATAAAAGGGACCTGAAAAGGGGGAAAGATTCATGAGTTGGGACAGAGTGGTGAAGTCCATAGACTGAAGCATCACTCTCCTGGGTCATATAAGGATCAGTTGAAGGAAGGCAGATGTTTAAACTTGAGAAAATGTAGGGGAGATGTAATTGTTTTCAGAAATTTGAAGGCTTTCCACGGGAAAGAGAAGAGACATTCAAGCTCCTTCTTGAAGCCAGAAGCCAGAAGCCAGAAGCCAGAAGCCAGAAGCCTTCTTGAAGCCAGGGCCAGAACTAGGGACAGTGGGTGGAAATTGCAAAGAGAGATATTTAGGTTTTATATAAGGAAAGGTTTCTTAACGATTAAAAGGTATCCCAAAATAGAATGGGCTGCCTTTGGAGGTAGAAACTTCTCCCTCACTGGAGGACTTTTATTTTCTTTTTTTTAAGCAACTGGGGTTAAGTAACTTGCTCAAGGTTACATGGCTAGTCATTATTTATGTGTGGGTGCTCATTTTCTGAGCCCTGATCTGATCCCGGCTCGTCCCAACTCTGGGGCCGGCGCTCTTACTCCCTACGCCACCTAGCTGCCTCATATCACTAGAGGTCTTGAAGCAAAGGTCGGATGACCACTTGTTTGGGATTCTTCTTGTAGTTTTAGCTAGATGTCTCCTGGGCAATAATTTAACTCTTGCCATTCCAGGATTCTGAGTTTGCTAGATGGCTTGGGGTAAATCACTAAGCCTTTCTGAGTTTGTTTGCTTTTTTTTTTGGTTTGTTTTATTTTGGAGGTGGCTCTGGTGTAGTGAAGGAAACATTGGAATGAGAATGAGCATACCTAAGTTCTAGACTTGACTTACACATAGACTAGAAGTGTGTCCTTGGACAAGTTTCTTCTCTTTCCTGGGTCTCAGTTTATTTCTTTGTAAATTCAGAGTTGGTGCCAAATGCTCACTGAAATTTATAGGCATCATTGGTTTAAACAGGGAAATACACCAGATTCCAGGTGTTGGAATTCAGCAATCATAATTTTAGGTAGAGGTTTCTCTCTCTGCCTCTCTCTATCATTTTATACACCCTGATGGATGTGAGTAACCTTGGGTATCTAGGATTTAATCATGACCAAGAATTGATCAGAAGTCTACCAATAATTAGTATACATCAATCAGGAAAGTGAGGTTGGGTTATCCCATGGATAAAACTGAACCCACATCGAAGAGAGTCTCCCTTCAAATGCCACCTTCCCATCAGGGGACTCTCCTCTTTGGACCACTTTGTTGTGTGTCTCTGATGTACTTATTTTGTATTACTATATATTATACTGTTGGTTTCTTATCTTCTTCCTAGACTATAAGCTCCTTTCAAGCAGCAGCAGCAGAAGCAACAATCATGATTCATCTAAATTTTGGATCTTCCCCAAAGCTCTTGTCACAGTGGTTCCAAATGAAACTTGGTTGAATTAAAATGACTGTCATTCATATAGGGATTTAAGGTTTGCCAAACACCTTACAAATAATCCTCTCATTTGATCCTCACAATAACCCTGGGAGGCACATACTATTTTTATCTCTATTTTATAGTTGAGGAAACTGAGATAGACAAAGGTTAAATGACTTGGCCAGGATCACACAGCTATCATGTGACTGAATCTAGATTTGAACTCAGATCCTCTTGACTCCAGATCCAGCACTGAACTGAATAGAATGGAAATGGAAACATAAAAGAAATACAAAGTCTTCAATTCTAATTGATTGCTAAGGCAGCCAGTGACAGCAGATGCAGGAGGGCTGGAGGTCATGGAACATGTCCTTCTCTCCTCATTTGCTCATGCCACACAGGAAGTAGGTCTTGGGAAGCAGCTCTAGGGCATAGAGTACATATATCTGTTCTGGATGGACAGAAAATCCTGTGGTTCCAGACTTGCAGTTCTGACCCTCTGGCACCAGCAGTAGCTATGGCATTCTCTGGGGCACTACTGAGAAAACCATGGTCCCTGTGGCTTTCCCCCCCATAACTCTGTCTCCTGCTGGGCAAGTGCTGATGATGATTAATTTCATTAGTGGTAGATTTTCTTTAATATGTCTCCCTCTTTCTGCTCCCCACACTCTGTGTGTAGATAATTTTTTCCCAGCAAGTAAATCCAGGATGACAGTTTAATAGGCTCAGACATGCTTAGATCTGAAATGAGACTGTAATATTAATATACTATTGACCAGCTATGGATTAAGCAAACCTAGGGCAGCCCAAAGCAAATGCCATCCGAGGACAAGTTAGTGTGCTAAGTGCTTTGTATGCAATGATTAAAAATAGCCATGATTTACTTGGAAATTAATAGTTTTTTTAATTAATCTAATAAAACCAGCAACTGTGTGTCACCAGTTTTGACCCACATTTTGCTGGGAGGTGCTGAATTGCTGGAATGTTGATTTTTCTCATACCCAGTCTTGGATCTCAGACATAGAGAGTGGAAGGCACTCACTGAGCAGCCATGAGGGGATGAGGAGCTCAAGAGACAAAAGATGGCTTTCCATCTTTGGGGCTCAATACCAAGCTGTTTTCATTAGGAGACAGGATAGGGGTAAAATTGGAGTATCAGGACTGGTAAAGGGGAATGAGGACACACTTTAGAGAGATCTATAAGGATGATGATGATGGTGATGGTGATGGAAGGATAGGGACAGGGGCTAGGTCTGGGATTTCATTCATTAAGCAAACTTTGAGAGGAGGAAACTCCTTCTACCAATGTAGAATGTACCTTTTCTACAACTTTTAGCCTTTGAGAACTGCCTAGAGCACTGAGAAGGTCAGTGCTAACCAGTCTCCTGACCAGTAAGTGTCAGGGTCAGAACTTGAACCCAGGTCTCCCTTGCTCCAAGGTCAGCTCTCTAGTCACTAGACTATTATACTGCCACTATCCTCACCTCACTTTAATTTAGTAATAGCAACAGCTAGCATTTATATAGCAATTTAAGGTTTATGAAGTGCTTTCACTTGATCTTCACAACAGCCCTATGAGGCCGATGCTATTTCTCCATTTCACAGATGGGGAAACTGAAGCTGAGTTAGGTTAAGTGATCTGCCCAGGGTCACACAGGTAGTAAGTGTCTGAGACAGGATCTGAACTCAGGTCTTCCTGACTCCAAGTCCAGTGCTTTCTCCACTGGGCCACCTAGTAAGCTTCAAAGTTTACTAAGTGCAATACATACATTATCGAATCATTATTTGATCACAACAATCTTGTGAGGTAGACAAGGGTGTGCTGGTAAATGTTTAACAATCAGCTCTTCTAGAATACATGCCATACTTTTAAATCTGATCTGCATTATTATCACTCTCTGCATCACTTTTTAAAGTCTAAGCAAACTACAAAACAATAAATTAAGTCATTTTTTGTAACATTTGCCTGTTTTTCAGGTGTGAATGTTTATACTGAAAATTTAACAATTGACTGTCATGAGTCAGTTCTGAACTGGGTCAAACACATACCTAGCTAGGTAGTTAATTATGGATATTATTCTCTCCAATTTTACAGATAAAGACACTGAACTTCATGGAGATTAAGTGACTTGCCCAGTGTCATACAATAAATAAGTGTCAGAGGAAGGATTTGAGACCAAGTTTTCTTGATACCATTTCTAATACTTGAGCTTACTATGTAACCAATGCTCAGTAAATCAAACAAACAGTTTGCCTAGCCCTGTGTTCAGCTCTATTATGGTGTCTTCAAGAGGAGGATGGAGCTCAGCCTCTTCCACTGGATTCTTCTGGTTCAGTGAGACTCATACACATGGAAAAAAACAGCAAATAATACAAAGCTACAAAATTAAGTGTTATATGGCATAGTGCACCCACTGATTGATTAGCCAACAAACCTTTAGTATGTGTCTATTAAACCTTTAGAACCAACTGTTTGCTAGGCACTGTGCTAAATGCTGTGGATGTGAAAAAACCGAATACTTTGGTCCCTGTCTTCATGGAGTAATAAGCTCCTTGAGGGTAAGGTCAAAGTCAAGTATATTCATTCTAACAAACATCACATATACAATTATATAAAAAACACAAAGAAAGTAGATTAATTCAACCTTGAATGGGAAAGGTACTGACTTTTGGGTATTAGTCAGGAAAGGTCTCACACAGAAGGTATCGCTTGAACTGAATTTTGACAGACAAGGATTCCAATAGATGTAGATGAAGAGCAAGAACATTCCAGGAACGGGGGATTAACTGTTCAAAGGATACAGAGGAGAAATCTGTGTATTCACAGGTTGTTCCAGTGGAACTTAGGTTCTGCTGGGTCCTATTCAGCTCTAAAATCCTGGGCTCAACAATGAACCATGTGTTTGCTGGGGACTAGTCTAGTTCAGTCTGTACAATGTGTAGCAAGAAGGCTGATCACTTTATCACTAGTGCACATTTTTTTCCATCTAAAGCATGCCATAAAGACTGTCTACTGAGTCACAACAGGCCTGTGATCTTCACTGGGGAGAAGGGAGGAAGGGGAACTCATTGGTGAAATATAGGCATTAATGTTATTATTGTTTTCTTAACTAGAAAGCTGGAATCCTGGTTAAGCAGTATGCAAGTATGTACTTGAATTTTGAAGTTGACTATTGCCCATGTACCATTTAATTAATAGAATTTATGAACCTCTAAAGAAATATTCATCCCAAAATGTACCTGTCCAGGCACCCCTTTTATATCCTTCCTACTTTGTGAGAATCTAGCTTTCAATTGAAGATCTCTTCTGATGGGGAGCCTAACACCTCCCATGGCAGACCATTTTGCTTTTTGAAGCATTCTAATTGTTGTGCTGTTTCTCTAATTTGAGTTGAAATTTTTCTTCCTGCAACTTCCACCTCTCAGTCCCCATTCTGCTACTTGGGGACCAGGAAGAACAATAAGAGCCCTTCAAATAAATACTTGAAAGCAATCTATCATGATGTCCCGAACTCTCCTCTTCTTCAAGATAAATATAGCCAATTCCTTTAACCAATCTTTACATGGCATGGTCCTGGGTCCCTTGCCTATCTGGGACACCTTCTTCCTGCCTTCATTCCAGCTTGGCAATGTCCATTCCAAAATGTGTTGCCCAGAATTGTACACAATACTTAATTATCATCTAGTAGAGAAATGTGTAACTATCACATTCTGAGCGTGAAACCTCTCAATGTAACCTAAGATTTCGTTAGCACCTTTATATTGAGTTTCCAGGTCAGTAAAATTAATAGAGGAGATGGCTACTGGTGTGCTACTGAGCAAATTATATGCCTGACTTGTAAACATTTGTGTATGTTTGCTTTTTTAATTAACGTTTATGTATTAATTTAATGGTTGTGATTTTCATATTTAACTAAGGGATTAAAGTATGGAGTCAAACAACAAAAGGGCAGCAAGATGAGTCCCATTTAGATGCCATATTTTTAATGGATCCTCTGTAAACCATCCCCAACCCCCACCAGGTGAAAGCCTTCTTCCTCTCTTCTGGTTTCTCACGGCATTTTATCTGGTTCTCTCCTTTGCCCTTATTTCACACTCCTTTGAACCATAGGGATTTGAATATTTGTGTAACTGTCCTTTCATCCATTAGATAATAAGCTCCTTGAGGGTAAGGTCAATGTCATTTTTTGTGGGGAGTGTTGATATTTGTCCTTGCACAGTGCACTGCTCATAGCAGGTACTGAATGAATGTTTGCTAAGATGAATTCCTTAAGATATTTTACAGAGGCAATCACATAGGCACTGTGTGTGTGTGTGTGTGTGTGTGTGTGTGTGTGTGTGTGTGTTGGACTTGGTGGTGTTGTTCTCTAGTCATTTTCAGTCATGTTTGACCTCATTTGGGGTTTTCTTGCCCAAAATACTGGAGTGGCTTTCCATTTTCTTCTCCAATTCCTTTTACAGATGATGAAACTGGGGTGAACAGGATTAAGTGACTTGCCCAGGGTCACAAATCTGGTGTCTAAAGCCAGATTTGAGTTCAAGTCTTCTTGACCCCAGGCCTGGGAAATGCTCTCTAATATAAAGTCATTTAGGGACAATGTGAGAGGCCACTTTCCATGCTGTTAGATCCAAATTGGAGCCCTTGCCTGGGAGCTATCACTAAAATAAGATACAGATAAGAAAATGATGTCACCAAGAAAGAAAATATAGAGAGGGAAGAAAAGATTCCCTAAGACAGAACTCTATAGGACATTCATTCTTAGGGGGCTGGAATAAAATGATAAACCAGTGAAAGTAACCAAGAAATTTGGTCACACAGGGAGAAACAGAACTAGAAAAGATCTGTTTCATGGGAGCTAAGGATAGGGGGAGAAAGGAAAGAATATCAAGGGACTTACTATACTTATTAGTGTAGGTCCCTGGGGGAAGTCAAACACCAACTGAAAAGAGGAGGTGGAACCTTATGATTCACCAGCAAACTCTGAGTCTTTTTCTTTTTCTAGGGACCCTACTCAATGCAATATTGTAAGTATCAAGGGCTATATGAGTCCTTGGGGGAAAGTAGAGACTCACTAGGAAAGGTAGACTTCTATTAACTTGGTTGCAAGTCCTTTTTATGTTCTAATGCACAAATAATATCTTTCTTATATGTGATGTTTTAGGAGCCTAGATGCTTGTAATGAGGAGCTGATGGCTACCCTTGAGAAGTATTATGCATTGACATTCCTAATCTACTGCCTGGGTGGGAGCAAAGAAATCAGAGATTTATTAGGAACCTTTCCAAACTTTATCTGGGTCTTTCATGTCAGGAGAAAGTCTCTGACACAAGGTAATTATTATTACTTTTAATCTATTGAACCTAGAATGTAAAGATATTCTGGCTTCCAGGAAGTAGGTAACATTGCCCATAACACATATACAGCATCTTGGAGTACACTATATTGATGATTTGGCCAAGAGAAGGGCAACTAGGAGAGCACAGGGAGCTTAATATAATAGGAGAAGTTCAAACTGTTAGAATATTCTTGGTTGAGCTTCTCTGTCTCTGCAATCATTACTTCCCTTTGGGTCCTGCTAGCCATATTAATTTTGTAGGGGACTACTTTGAGGGCAAGAGCCCTAGGGAACTGTGTAGTTGACCTGAGTGGAGGAAGAAGGGAGGATGGAGACCTTATAGAAGGTCTAGTTGTATCCTTGTGTCCTGGGAACCAACACAATCTTGGTATTCCCAGTAGAAGAAATAAATAGCATAGTATAGAATCAGAGAGCCATAGGAGACCAATATGGACATTCAGAGAAGGGCTGGAGTCAGGACTGTAGGATTTCTTTTTTAAAGCTATAAAGGCCCTTTGATAGAGTCCAGATTTGGTTTAGTCTTTTCATTTTGTAATTGAAGAAACTGAGGCCCAGAGAATTTAAATGACTTATTCAAGGTAACACAGTAAGTTTTAGAGTCAGGATATAAACTCAGGTCTTCTGAATCCAAATGTAGTGTTTGTTCTCTACCACATGAACTTTGAGCTAGGCCTGTAAAGAACTATTGGACAAGCTCTTATGCTGTGGTGTGCTGATAAATGTTTAACAACCAGTTGTCCAAAAAGCGGGGGGCGGGGGACTTCCATATTTTTAAACTCAATCTGCATTTTTATAATCTTCTCCATCACCTTCTTGAGTCTAGATAGTCAACAAATAATAAATCAAGTCTAGATTTGTAGTATTTGCCAATTATTGAGCTATAAATATTCAGATTGAAAATTTAATGATTGGTTCTCTTGAGCAGGATGAGCTGGCTTTAGCCAATCTCTATTTAGGGACTAGATGCAGGGGGGAGAGAAGAAAGGAGCACAAGCATATAGGAGAAAAGGGAGAAAGGAAGGACAGAGACAGAAAGGCAGACAGAAAGCAATGAAATAGTTGGGGTCGGGGGAGGAGAAATAGAAATTTGCAAGAGGGATCTCAGGTATCCCTTTGCAGTAGAATCAGGTCATATGCTCCTTCCCCATTCCCTCGAGCTCTTGGTTAATCACAAATGTCAGTGTTGGTGTCAGGACAGCAGTGGGATAAGATATCTTCAGTGGTGCTTGCAGAGCCTGGGTCTCTTCCTTTTACCAGGGCTACAATGGCAAACACAAGGATGCTCCTTTCTTCTCTCTCTCTCTCTCTCTCTCTCTCTCTCTCTCTCTCTCTCTCTCTCTCTCTCTCTCGCCTCTGGTCTCTTGGCTGAAGTCAGCTCATCCTGCTGGAGAGCCAATCCTTAAACTTCATATCAGAGCATTTAAACCTTTAAAATGGACAAATACTATAAAATCTATACTTGATTTTTTTTGTTTTGTTGATTGTCTAGATTTAAGAAGATGATGGGGGAAAATGTAAAAAATGCAGCTTAAATTTAAAAATGTCCAAGTCCCCTTTTCTCTCCCTTACTGTGGAGCTCAGACAAGCCTCCTGGATTGCTCAGTTACTGTTCTTATGATGGAAGAAGTCCTGGCCCAGCAGTCAGGAGTTTTAGATGCCAGGCCTGCCTCCACCACTAACTTACTCTGTGATGTAGGGCAGGAGAGTTGGATGTGCTGATCTCTAAGGGCCATTCCAATCCTAAGATCATAGGAGCACAGGTTGAGTTTAAAGGGTCCTCTAGCCTAACTTCCTCATTTTGCAGATGAGGAAACAGATCCAGAGCAAATCAGTGTCATACACAGAGTAAGTTGCAAAATTGGATTTGAATTCAGATCTTCTGATCCCTTTGACATAGTTTCTTTATTATCTCCTTAGTTTTTCTGAAGATTGGCATCAGAGAAGGAAGACCAAAGTTTCTCTACTTAGGAACCAACCTATTAACTCATTTTGAAATGTTTTTTTTTATTATGTTATTGCTGTTCAGTCATTTCAGTTATCCTAGACTATTTGTGACCCCAACGGGGTGTTTTTCCTTGACAAAGATACTAGAGGGGTTGGCAATTTACTTCTCCAGCTCATTTTACAGATAAGGAAACTAAGACAAAGAGTTAAGTGACGTGCCCAAGGTAACATAGCTAGTAAGTGTCAGAGGCCAGAGTAGAACTCATGAACATGAGTCTTTCTGATTCCAAGCCCCAGTCCTCTATCCACCACTCTACCTTGCTGCCTCTAATATTTATTATAATAATCTATAAAACAGAATCAGTTAGGTGTTGCAGCATATAATAACAGATTCATCTGGAAGAACAAAATGTTTAGACTATAAAGGGACTTAATGAAAAGAAATATGAGAGAAAGTAACCTAGCCATACTAGATCTAAAATTGTATTATAAAGCAGCAGTTGTCAAAACGAATTGGTACTTGCTAAGAAATAGCAAGCAAATATTCAGTGGAATAGGTTGGATCCACAAGACACAGTAGTTGATGACCATATTTATCTACTGCTTGATAAATCCAAAGATTCCAGGCTTCTGGGATAAGAGCTCACTATATAACAAAAACTGGAAAATAGTATGGCAGAAGCTAGGCATAGAACAACATCTTATATGGTATACCAAGATAAGGTCAAAATGGGTACACAATTTAGACATAAAAATTGATATTATAAGCAGACTATGAGAATAAGGAATAGTTTGCCTGTCAGATTTATGGAGAACAGAAGAATTTATGATTAAATAAGAGATAGAGAACATTATGAAATACAAAATGGATTATTTTGACTATGTTAAATTGAAAAGTTATTGGACAAACTAAGCCAATGCCATCAAGAATAGAAGGGAAGCAGAAAGCTGGGAAACAATTTTTACAACTTGTGCCTCTGATAAATTTCTAAAATATATAGAGGACTGAGTCAAGTTTATAAGAACACAAGTCATTCCCCAATTGATAAATGGTCAAGGGATATGAACAGAAGGTTTCAGATGGAGAAATTAAAGCTATCTATAGACATATTTTAAAAATGCTCTAAGTCACCATTGATTAGAGAAATGAAAATCAAAACAACTCTGAGGTACCACATTATACCTTTCAGATTGGCTAACATGACAAATTAGGAAAATGATAAATATTGGAGAAGATATGGGAAAATTGGAATACTAATTCATTGTTGGTAGCGTTGTGAACTGATCCAACCATTCTGGATTTATAGCCCAAGGGGCTATAAAAATGTGTATATCCTTTGACTTAGCAATACCACTTCTAGGGCTATATACCAAAGAAATCATAAAAATGGGAAAAGGACCTACATGTACAAACATATTTATAGCAGTTCTTTTTGTGATAGCCAAGGATTGGAATTTGAGGGAATGTCAATCAAGTGGGAATGGCTGAACAAGTTGTGGTATGTGACTGTAATGGAATATCATTGTTCCATAAGAAATGATGAATAGAGAGACTTCAGAAAAACCTTACATGAACTAATGCTGAGTGAAGTAAATAGAACCAAGAGAACATTGTATACAGTAATAACAACATTTTACAATGGCTAACTGTGCTCCACTCTTTTCAGCAATGCAAGGACCTAAAACAACTCCAAAAAACTCATGATGGAAAATGCCATCCATATCCAAAGAAATATGGAGTCTGAATGCAGATCAAAGCAGACTATTTACTCTCTTTCTCTCTCTTTTCCCCTTTCTTCTTTCTTGTGGTCCCTCCCATTGTTCTTATTCTCCTTTACAACATAACCACTGTGAAAATCTGTTTAATATGAATGTATATGTAGATCCTATATCATATTGCATGCTGTCTTGGAGAGGGGGAAGGAGGGGAGGGGGAGAAAATTTAGAACTCAAAATCTTATACTTTAATGTTGAAAACTAAAAATAAAAAAGAAATAAAATAAAAGAAATAAAACCTGTCTTTGAATTTCCCTCTCTTCTCTCTGCTTCTATCCTTTTCCCCTCCCCCCATTAAAAAAAGTTTCCTTCACAGAATCTCAGAGCTTGTAAAGCAGCTCATTGGGCATCTAGTTCAACCCATCCCCAAATGGGAATTCCTTCTACAATGTCCCCACCAAAGAGTCATTCAACAACCTGATGGACCCTAGTGATGAAGGCAACTCAGTTCATGTCTGGATAGCTTTAATAATTGAAGAATTCTTCCTTACATTGACCACAAATAAGGCTTTCTGTAACTTCCACCTCTTGTACCTGGTTTTGCCTTCTGGGGCAAAGCAGAGCAAATGTCATCTCTCTTTGCTGATTAGCACAAGTACCTGAAGGCAGTGAGCATGTGCCCCCTCACCCCACCCCCAAATCTTCTCTTCTCCAGTCTTCTCCATCCTCTTCCTATTTCTCCCCTCTCTTTACCTCTATTGTTTTTTCCCTCTCCCTTCTCCTTCCTTTCCTTGTTCTCCTCCTTTCCTTGTTCACCTCACTCACCCCTTCTCTCCTTCCCTTTTCATTTCCATGTGTGGGTCTCTCTCCAGTTTTTGCTTCTGGCTCTCTCACTGGGGTGACAACCAGACACCAGATGTAAACACCGAGCTTGGACCAAGAAAAAGGCAGCTTCCCCTTGGTGACCATAGAGTTGTAGTATTTAAGCCAAAGTAACCAGACTGGGGCAAATGAAGATCCTGCCGTCAGTTAGGCAGCTGGCCAGGGAAACAGGAGGGCAGGTGGCAGTCTATCACTAGCTGACATCTATCAAGGCAGCACCTCTGTTACCATATTTCATAAGATGCAGATCTCTGTGCCAATGTAGAAGTCATTTAGTATAATTGCCTTATTTTTACATGAGGAAACTGAGGTCGAAAGATGGGGAGCCACTTGTTTAAGGTCAAACAGCTTGTAAAACTAATGATTTCTTCTGACTTTTACCCTTGCATCTTTTCCTCAGCAGCCTCCTGTGGCCACCATGATGCAGCAGCCTGGAAGGGAGAGGTCCTAGCAAGCAGAGAAGGGTTGGGAGCAGCTGCTGTTCCAGATAATGTTATCCCATGTATTGCAGAGAGTCCTCAGAACTGAAGCCTGAAGATAAGGGTCTTGCCACAAGATGACCTTAACTAGCCTGAACCTCAGTTTCCTCTTCTGAAAAACTGGGTTAAAAATAGTCCTCATGTTCCTGTAGAACTTTATGATTGTCAAAACCCTTTCCTCACAGTAGTGTGAGAGATGTAATGCCAGTGTGCCTGGTGTTCCATGACTGGAGTCAGGAAGTTCTGCCTTTAAATCCTATCTCTGATGTTTATTAGTGATGGATGAATCACTTACCCTCTCTGAGACTCCAGTTTTGCTTATAAAATGGGGGTAATACTTGCCTTGGAGCAATATTGTGAGGTTCAAAAGATATAATACATGGACAGTATTTTGCAAACTTTAGAACCTGTATATTAACATGGGACAGTTAGGTGGTGTAGTAGATAGAGTATCAGGCCCAGAGTCAGGAAGAACTGAGTTCAAATCTGGCCTCAGATACTTATTAGCTCTGTGACCCTGGGGAAATCATTTAACCCCTGTTTGCCTCAGTTTCCTCAAATGTAAAATGAGCTGGAGAAGGAAATGGCAAACCACTCTAGTATCTTTGTCAAGAAAACCCCAAATGGGATCACCAAAAATCAGACATGACTGAAAAATGATTGAATAACAACAAATATTAAATATATGTAGGTTATTATTATTCCATTTAATGGAGGAGAATAGAAGTATTCAGAGGGGAAATGCCTTGTTCAAGATCCCCTAGCTTTTCAGTGGCATGGCTGGTACTATTATCAAGCAGTTAGCAAGTATTTCTTAAGCACCTACTCTTAATAAGCACCACGCTAGATGCTGGGGGTACAAAGACAGAAATGAGTCAATCCCGCTCCTTGAGGGACTTTCATTCTAAAATGGAGAGAACACGTATTGGGGAGCAGAGGGAACCTAGAGTGGTCATGGGGACAGTGGTGAGTGGAACCAGAGTACTGTAGATTAATTATGTCCTTTTCCATTGCAATGGTAGAATTGATTTGAGTATTGTTGAACTCTGGAGGTCTAGGACAAACACTGGCACACAGTAGGTGTATTATTAGCATAATAAATGTTTATTGTTGACTGACTGGAAAAGAAGGTCTTCATGGCATTCAAATTTGGCTCTTCTTACTCCAAGTCCAATGTTATCTTGTTCTTTCCTCTATCCCACAGTGACCTGCCTCCAGTAGGGAGCCTTTCCAAATTCCCTATCAAGGCTCTTTATGGAGATCAATAAGCTAATGACTAGGAAAGTATTTTGCAAGTTGTCGAGTGTTATCAGAAAGAAGTGATTTTTGTAATTATTGTTTATTATTATTATTATTATAAGGCTAAGATGGAGAGTAGACTTGTCCTCAGCTCCAGGGAAGGAGGAGAGGGATGATGGAGGGAAGAGGATAGGAGGATGGAGACCTTTAAATTATGGGACAGGGTCAGGATCCAAAAAGATCTTGGTAGGCTAGAATGATGAGCCAAATCTAGTAAGAGAAAATTTTCTTCCTTGCTCCCTCCCCAACCCTCAAGCAAATCCTTCTCAGAAGCTTGGTTCCAAATGCTCTCCTGGCTTACCACTTTTTTTAATCCCCTCAATTCCAAACTATCTAATTTCCTGTTTTATACAAGCCTCAAAGGATATGACCAACAACCTCCCCTCAACCCATTGGAACAGGTTTCTTATAACAACTAGTTGAAATAGTCAGGTTTTGGTCACACCTGATTCACACCTGTGACTGATTTATTAAATTGTACCATGTATTCACTGGATAAAAGTTTCAAGACTAAGTGGGGGTGGATTTATTGTCTCAGCGTTACATAAATAACTAGGTACATATAAGCTATATGTGGGCACTTCTCCTTGAAGCCTCATGGGAAAAATAGTTAACTTGCCAGAACATATTGCATGAGGAAAAAACAACAACACTTAGTGAACCTTAAAGGGCTGGATAAATGGAAACAGCTATCATTATTGCAATCTTAGCCAGACTATCAGAGAAAGTATTGCATAGCAGATAGAGACCTGGCTTTGCAGACAGGAACATTTGGTTTCATATCCTGCCTCTGACATACACTGACTGTAACAACCTGAGACAGGACACTTAAACTCTCTAAATTATAATCTCCAGAAGTGCCCTACACTAATGAAATCACACAACCAGATAAAACAACAACCAAAAAACAACAACCATATTTTATATTTCAAGAAGGCAGGGATCTGGTTCTTCATCCTCCTCCCTTCTTATTGTGGGTTCCTAACCCTGGGCTGGGCACACAAGGGGCTCTGAAAAGGCTTCTTAAAGGATCTATACATAACTTGAAAGGATATATTTGTAAAGAGGAATACTATAGAAATAACCCTATAGATATAGAATCATATATATATATATATACTATAGAAAGAGTATACTGTAGAAAGAATTTCAGTCAAAGGAACTGAGTTCAAATCCCAGAGGGGTTAGCTACTCTCTATGGACTGTCACTTAAGCCTCTTTGGGTCTCATCCATTAACATGGTGACCATTCTCATATGAATAGTGTTCTAGAATAAGAAAGTTTCCTGATTCCTGTGTTCTGTTCTGAAACTCAAAAGCCTGGAATTATCATACCCCGTGAAGGTGTCTTCCAAGTCCTTTGCCAGAGAGGACAGGAGGGACATTAAGCAGCTGCCTTGTAAAAGGTTCACCACTGATTGAATTGGGGAAGAATTCCTGGAGGGCGGAGTTGTTAAATGCAGGAATGAGTTTGGGTTTATGGTATCTTGATCCCCCAGGACTTTTTAACCATGTATAGATAATCACCTGTCTTAGAAATTTCATGTGTAAGCAGGCCTGGAGGCAGGTGGTTAGATGATCTTCTAGGAGGTCACTGAAGCCACAGAGAATTCTGGTGAGAAAACTCTCTCTCTTGATTGTCCAACCAAGTCTTGGAAAGGCAATAGATTCTCACCTGCCTGGGAGAATTCAAGTGTGATTTTACCTAGAGAAAGGAGGAGGGACATTATAGCCTCTAAATGTCCTTATTGGGACTTATTACTGAAATCAAATTAGGAAATTTTTCCCAGTTCAAAAAGTCATATCTCACACATCTAGATTGTGGCAGGGAAAATAAGGGAACAAGTATTTATTAAGTACCTACTATGCACCACACATTGTGCTAAATGCTTTGATCCTCACAATGACCTCATGAGGTAGGTACAATAGTACAGTTGAGGAAACTGGAGCAAATAGAGATTGAATGACTTGCCTAGTAAATAGTAAATATCTGAGGCTGGATGTGAACTCAGGCTTTCCTGACACCAGGTCCAGTGCTCCAACCACAGTACTATCAGCTGTCTCTAACAGTATTTTATAATTACCAAATACTTTATCGAAGTGGGCCAATTGATCCTTACCCCCACCTCTATAAGAGTACAAACACTACTAACTAGAATAAATATAGCTTGCATAAATATTATTTCCCCCATTTCATGAATGAGGAAACTGAAGGTCATAGAATTTAAATGCGTTTATCTATGGTCATACAGTGACCATAGCTAGGGGGCACCATAATGCATAGAGTGCCAGGACTGGAGTTGGAAAGACTCATCTTCCTGAGTTCAAATCTGACCTCAGACACTTATTAGCTGTGTGATCCTGGGCAAGTCATTTAACTTTATTTGCCTCAGTTTCCTCATCTGCAAAATGATCTGGAAAAGGAAATAGTAAACCATGTTGGTATCTTTGTCAAGAAAACCCCAAATGGGGTCACAGAGAATTGCACATGCCCGAAAAACAAAAACAAAAGGATATAGAGCCAAAGGGGACCTAGGGGTCATTTAGCTGACTTCATTTTATAGCTCTTTCAGTGGAGGCTGGGTGACCACTTGTCAGATGTGATGCAGAGACGACTCTTGCTCATGCATGTGTTGGACTAGATGTCTCTGCCAATGGGGGGCTCTAAGATTTTGTTATTAACCTTCCTGAGCTTCACTTTCCTCATCTCTAAATTGAGGCTAATACTCCTTGCAGAGGATTATTGTAAGGCCAAGATGAAAGAACAACGATACTTATTAACTCATTTCTGTAGTGTTTTAATGATTATGAAGTAATAGTCTCATTCTTCCCATTTTATAGACAAGGAGATGAAGCCCTGGGAGGCTGAACAATTTGCCTGCCCATGGACATTCAGAGAAGAGACGAACTCAGATTACTCATTTCCCAAGACCAAGACTTTCCCCAATATGATGTACTGTACATAAGCCCAAAAGTATTCTATATATGTACGTGATTTGTAACATTTCCCTGATTCTAAGACATTAACAAGGCCCCAGTAGTGGTACCTTGCTTTGGCAGCATGCCCACCTCACTTTCTCAAGCTCATTCACATGCTGGCCATATACTCAGGCTCCTGATATCCCTGCCAAAGACAGTTTAGATAAGGGGAGATTGGGAGATAAGGGGACTTGAGGTCCAGAGGTCAAGTGAGGTACAGTGGAAAAAACATAGAAACAGGACCCAAAAGATCTAGGTTTTGAATCCTGTTACTTTTTTCTTAGACAAGTCACTATCCCTCTCTGTTCCTCAGTTTCTTCAGTTGTAAAGTGAGGAAGTTGGGCTGTGTGATGTCTAACAGCCCATCCAACTCTTGAATTCTTTGAGTTGACTTCTTCTGAGTCCTAGAGGGAATCAATGGTAAAACAGTTTTTGAGGAAGTGTTGTAAAGGCAAGAATACTTGATTAAAAGGTGTCCTTCACATTCACAAACCATGTCCTTCAGCTTGTCCTTTCCCCTAATTAGGCCTCAGTTTCCCACTCTGTAAAATGATAGAGTTGAGCTAGAAGATTCCTAAGATCCCCTTCAACTCTACATCCTACTATCCTGTGAAGCCTGGTCTCCAGATTGCCAGCACCTTTCAGATTTTTCTTTCTTATGGGACTCTATGCTCAATTAATGAATAAGCATTTACTTGTATGAGGTACTGTATTAAGTGCTTGGAGTGAAAAGCCCAAAGTTAAACCAGTCCCTGCCCAAAAAAGGCAGTTTGGGAGAGAATGAATTAGTGGCTGGAGGGTCAGGGGTGGGGGTGGGAATCAAGAAAGGCTTTGTGTAGAAGGTCAACTGAGTCTTGAGAGAAACAGAGATTGTAAGACTTGGAGTTGTAGAGGCAGTGAATTTGAAGTATAGGGACAAAAGTATGGAGATGGAAGATGGTTCTTACATGCAAATATATCCATGATGACCATAGAGTGGGAAGAGGGGTGGACTGTGAGTGAAGCCTGAAAAGTAAGATGGGGTCAGGTTGTGAAGAGATTTTGATGCCAAACAGAAGAATTTATGTTTGATCCTAAAGGTAGTAGGGGACCACAGAAACTTACTGGATTGGAGCATGAGGGTGGTTACATAATCAGATGCATTTTTAAGGAAAATCCTTTTGATTTATGGAAGATGGATGGAGTGGGAATAGGCTTGAGAGGTGATGGGGGTCTGAATGTGGGTGGTGGACAGGTGAATGTAAAGGAAGGGATATTGATGAGACAAATAGCGACAGACATGACATGACATAGTAACATATATGCTGTGAGAGAAAATGAAGAGTCAAGAATGATACTGGTGTTGGAAGCCTGGGTAACTGGAAGAATGGTGGTGCCTTCAATTAAAAGAGGAAAGTTCAAAAGATGAATGGGTTTGGGGGCAAAAGAAGGAGTTCATTTTTAGTCTTGTTGAATTTGAATTTTCCATAGCACATTTAGTTTTAAATACCCAATTAGCAGCTGATGATTCAGGACTGAAACACAGGAGAGAGTTTAGGGTAGGATATATAGATGGGGGATTCATCTGTATTGACTGAACTCTAACCAAGTTAGAGACTCTAGAGAGAAAAGAAAAAAAGTTCCCTGGACAGAATTCTGACTGCACATGTACAGTTAGTGGACATGATATGATGATGAGTGAGCAAAGAAGACTGAGAAGGAATGGTTAGCCAGGTAGGAGAAACAAGAGAGAATAGTGTCAGGTAGGGGGATTGAATGGTTGAACAGAGAGGGGTTGCAGATATCTCTTTGTGGGCACTGTGGCAGAATTCTGGTGTTTTGCCCATGCTTGGATTGAAGTTCTGGGTGGTTGTCCTGGGGCCAGGAAGAGCACTGGTGTGGTGGAGCTTGTGGCAGTGGTGGAAAGGGAGCCCTCTTCAGAGCTCCAGGGCAGAAAAGAGAACTTGTGGTCACTCACAGACCAGAGCACAGGCCATGAGAGGAGTAAACATCTCTCCTTAGATCATACCACCTTGAAAGAACCAGAATTTTACAGGTCCCTAGAAGTATCTTTGAAAACAGTTGCACAAAACCCCTGACACTTGGCAGAGCCCTACCTTAACAAAGAGTTAAAAAGTCAAGTAATTAACTGGAAAGATGAGCAAACAGCAGAAAAAAGCTTAGACTATCAAATCTTACTTTGGTGACAAAGAAGATCAAAGCATACAATCAGAAGACAACAAATTTGAAACTCCTATATCCAAAGCATCTAAGAAAAATGTGAATTTATCTCAGGCCATGGAAGAGCTCAAAAAGGATTTTGAAAATCAAGTAAGAGAAGTGGATGGAAACTTGGAAAGAGAAATGAGTTATACAAGAAAGTAATTATGGTATCAGAGGGCTTGGAATATGATAGTCAAAGGAGCTAGGATTAAAACCAAGAATCACCTACCCAGCAAAACTGAATGAAATCAATGAGGGGGGAAATTTGATATTCAGTAATGTAGAGGAATTTAATGTATTCTTGAGAAGGCAGAGCTAAATAGAAAAACTGATATTCAAATATAAGACTCAAAAGAAGCATGAAAAAGCAAACAGGAAAGAGAAATCATAAGGGAACTTATTAAAGTTGAATTGTTTATATTCCTACATGGAAAGATGATATTTGTAATGCATGTAACCTTTCTCAGTATTTGGGTAGTTAGAGGGATTATATATAGACAGAAGGAACAGGGTGAGTTGAATATGAAGGGCTGATATCTAAAAAATAAATTTAAGGGCTGAGAGAGGAAAGTACTAAGGGAAGGAGAAAGGAAGATGTAGAATAGTATAAATTACCTCACGTAAAAAGGAAAGAAAAAGCTTTTTTAGTGGAGGGAAAGAGGGGGGAGATGAGAGGGAGTGAGTGAACCTTACTGTCATTGAATTTGGGCTGGGGAAGGAATAACATATACACTTAATTTGGTATGAAAATCTATCTTGCCCTACAGGAGAGTGTGTGTGTGTGCGAAGATGGAAGGAGAGGGGGTGATAGAAGGGAGGACAGAATGGAGGAGTGGGGTAATCAGGGACAAACACTTTTGAGGAGAGATAGGGTCAAAGGATAGAATAGAATAAACAGGGAGTGGAATAGGATGGAGGGAAATATGGTTAGTCTTTTACAACATGACTGTTATAGAAGTGCATGACTATACAACTGTATAACCTATATTGAATTGCTTGCCTTCTCAATGAGGGTGGGTTGGGAGGGAAGGAGGGGGAGAATTTGGAGCTCAAAGTTTTAAAACATTTGGTTTTAAAAATTGTTTTTACACGCCAAAACATAAACAATTACTATTTATATTCACTCTGAACCAGTGGGGCCCAAACAATTACCACTAAGTGGACTTGTGCTAGGACCTATTGTCGACTAATCAATAAGAACCAGAGTGAATTGGGTTTAAAGCATGGTCTTTAAAAAAGCTAGCCCATAACCCCTAAGATATCTTTCTAGGGTTCAGTTGTCAAAATTACCTTCCTTTGGGCAGAGCACCCACAGGTAAGGTTATGATGCCCTATGTGGATAGAGGGAGAGGAAGGAGGGGAGAGGAGGGAAAAGGATGGAAGGGAAGGGGAAGTAAGAGGATGGGATGGGAGGGAAGGAAAGGGAAAATGGAAGGAAGGAAAAAAGGAACTGGCTAGTTGGGTCCCTAGTGGGGCAGCTTGGACTACTTACAGGTTGTTTGTCCTTTGTTCTTGAAAAGGATCATGACCTCAGGAATATGATAACACAACTAGCAAGTGAATTGGATTTAAGTGAGGGAGGTCTATGTAAAGTCACCAGCCTCATTTTCTCTTCCAGAGCCATCTGGGTCCAGTGACAAGATATAGATCAGAACTACTGGAGATGTACCCATTTCATCATCACAGATTATAACTCTTCCATACTGAACTAAGTAGATGGTTTTCCTTAGCTTAATGGACTGGCTGCAAGCCCATTATTCAGAAGATGAAAGTGGAATCTGAGAAAGATTTTACAAATTTTTGATTTCTTGCTTATTTTGTCCTCTCAGAATCATTATCATTGTCTTTCTTCAAATTAAGTCTGGATGTCTCCTGCTCCCTTTTCAAGGAACGTTTTCCTAACTGTACCTCCCTTTCATTGCTAAGATTCTTTCCTTCCTCAAATTATGCTGTATTTTCCTCTCTGTGTATGTGCAAGGCTGCCAGCTCACACTGGCTCATGAGAGCGGAGTGTTAAATTTTCAGTCTGAGCAATTTCACCTTCCAAATTAGCAGATGCTACAAATCTGGGCTTGACTGATTGTTTTGTTGATAATATAGAGTTTTAATAAAGTGATGGAGAAAATGATAATAATGTCGATTAAACTTTAAAGTCTGTTGTTCTTTTTTTCCACCCAGAAAGCCAGTTGTTAAACATTTACCAGCACATACTTAGTTTCTCTCAGTAGAATGTAAAGTCTCTGACAATAGATATTGTTTTATTTCTGCCTTTGTAGCTCTAGTACCTGGCATAATATTGAATTTAATTGGATTTGTAAAGATTGGTCTAGAACCCAAGGTCTATAATATCAAGCAACATAGAATTACTGCTGAAAAGGACCTTGGGGAGGTTATCTAGTCCAATCCCTTCATTTTACAGATGAGGAAACTGAGATCCAGGGAGGTTAAGTGACTTGTTCAAGGTCTCACAGGTACCACTTTAGAGGCTTGGAATAAGAACTAAGGTTCTCTGACTCCAAAATCCAGTAATGTTTCTAATGAACCATGAACTAGAAGGGACCTTAAAAGACCATCTAGTACAATCCCTTCATTTTACATTTGAGGAAACTGAGGCCTAGGGAAGTTAAGTGATTTGTCCAAGGTTGCAGGGATACTAAAGCATCAAAGGAGATATTTGAACCTAAATATTTTATTTCAAAACCCTGCATCCCTTCCTCTGGCTTATGTCTGTCTTTGTCTACTATTCTTCTGCAAGAACTCAAATAGCCAGAGGGGGAAGTTATCTTTCTGGCTCTAAGCAGGATGCTTTGCACACAGTCAGGGCTTCATAAATATTTGTTGAATTGAGTGGAGTATCTAGTTGTTTTGGAGCAATGGCATTTCTCTGGTGGGTGGGTGAAGGGAGGGGTAGAGAAAGATTTGGTGAATTATTTAGAGTTGCCAAAGGTGTTGAGATAGAAGCTAATTAAAAGAAGCTATCTGCAATCCAATACCATAAAAGAATAATAAAATTCAAATCTCATCTGTTCCACTTCAGGTTTCTCGGGTGCATAAAACTCTATAAAAGGCAGCATCTGTGGTCCCTGGTCTGCTGGGGAGACATCACTGACACTAATTCAATTGGCAGTTTTAACTGCACATTGTACCATGTATATTTCCATTTATGGCATTTTCCTGCATCCCTTTGGTGGCTTTTGGAGGGAATAGGATATTGGGATGGAGCTGTTACTGACCATAATGAAGGAATGGGGTGGAGCCAGAACTGTCAGTCTGAGGGATAGTTCCCCCCACCCCCCTTTCCCCAAAGGTCTGCACATAACTGGCTTCATATTCCTAGTGGAAAGACCACTGCATTTACCCGCAAGTGTCCCTGGTTTGTGTCCTGAATCTATAGCTTACTAGTTGTGTGACCTTGGGCATGATCTCCCCATGCTGGTCCTTAGCTTCGTTTTCTATGAAATTACAGGGCTGTTTCGGGACAACTAGGTGTTGCAGTGAATAGAGCACCAGCCCTGGAGTCAAGAGGACCTGGGTTCGGATCCGGCCTTAGACACTTAACACAAAAAAATACTAGCTGTGTGACCTTGGGCAAGTCACTTAACCCCAACTGCCCTCCAAAAAGCAAAAAAAAAAAAAAAAAGAAAAGAAAAAAGCAAAAAAAGAAATTACAGGGCTGGATCAGATAATTCCCAAGGTGTTTACATGAATTTAATGCTCACATCTCTGTAGAGTTTTAAGGTGGACAAAATGGTTAACAATCAGGCTTCTGTCTACCCTTTCAGGCTAATTTTACCACTCGCACTCTTCAACTCCAGCCAAACTAAGCTACTTGCTGCTCCCCTTGCATTTCAAGCCCAGCCTCCATGCCCCTGCCCAGAAATGCTTGGAATATTCTATCTCCTCACTTGAGGGAGCTTTAGTTTAAATGATACCTACTTCAATAGGCCTTTCTCCATTTTCTCAATGACCTCCTCCAAGTACTTTGCACTTATTTTGTATATATCCTCTATTTGCTTACACATTATCATATTGTAAAATCCCCCCTCTCTCCCAAACCTTAGAATGTAATCCCCATTGAGGATAAGGATTACCTCACTTTTGTCTTTGTATCTTCAGAACTGAGGACATTGCCTTGCCCATGGGAAGGCCTCATAGATGTTTGTTGATTGATTGATTGATTGATAGGGATTGTTCCTTAAAAGCTCAGTGAAGTCCATAATATATTGTAATCCCTGTTTAAGACAATTTGAACCTGAGTTTAAATTTGTCCTCAGACACTTATTAACTGTGTGACCCTAGGCAAGTCACTTAACCTCTGTTTCCCTTAATCTACTGGAGAAGGAAATGGCAAACCACTCCAGTTTCTTTGCCAAGAAAATCCAATACAAGGTCACAAAAAATCAGATAGCACTGAACATCTTCATCAGCATAATAGGATTATGGTATTTAAAGATGGGAAGGACCTTAACAACCATCAGGCACAATCCATTCATTTTACTGATGAAGCCCAGAGAGGTTTAGTAACTTGATGAAGGTCACACACGTACTAGAACTAGGATTGGAACCCTATGATCACTGGATAGGAGATTTAGAGACTTTCTAGTCTAGCCCCTCAATTTACAGATGAGAAAACTGGGCACAGAGAAATTAAATAACTTTCTTAGGGGCACAGATTTATGAGGCAGGATTTGAATCCAGACCTTCTTGACTCCAAGTCTAGGGTCCTATACACTACATATCCTCAATTCCTTAGAATCTAAGTTTGGCATTTCTTCTATTACACAAACCACCTACAGGCAAATAGGGACAATAACGGTAGAACTGAGACTGGGATCTAGGGCTCTTGGCCCTTTGATTGTTTCCTCTAATTTGTGAGGTCCCATCTGGGAAGACTTTGGGTACAACATAGTGATAGAATCTGTATCTATCATCTGAGGACCACAGAGCTCTCCTTTCCAGAGGGTCAATCACTAGGTGAAGGAGTTTTTGGTTGCAGCAAAATATGGATAAAAGGCAGCATGTATGAATATATAGAGATCTGGCCTTGGCGTCAGAATGACCTGGGTTTAAAATCCTGTGTCTAACACTGACTAGCTGTGGGGCTCCAGGCAAATCATTTAATCTCTCAGGACTCCTAGCAGCTAACTCTGCTTGGAGGTTGCCCCCCACACTGAGTGGTTTTCTCAATACTGGGCCTCTAGGATGCCTGAAGTCATACTCTGGCATGGTGGGGAGGGAAGGGAGAGTGCATTTACACACAGCCTGGGTAGGGAAACACGGCTGTATCTCAGAGAGAACTCCCTTCATGGATGATTTTTGCTTTTAGTCTGTCAGTTCTGGAGACATAGATGAGTTCCAAGTGTACTGGCTGACTTCTAAGCCTTATCTGAGCTGACCAGCATGGTCTTTTGTGCCATCATCTCCACAGTGCTGAGCTGAACAGGAAAGAGGCAGTAATAATGGGATAATCAGCAACCAAGAAGGTGTTGACCAGCATTGGTAGAGGGAATTTCCTCATCTAATGAAATTACAGATCAGTCCTTATTTATCCCTATCCCAACACATGAAAGTCATTTACTGAGATGCGAAAGGGTCAAGGATGTGTACTGGAAATAAAAAACCCACTGTACTATAGATGGCTAGGCTAACCATGGTGCAGCTGACTCTTGCTGTTCACTGCCAGGCTTCAAAAAGACTAGGTGGATAGAGTGTTGAACTTGAAATCAGAAAGACCTGAAGTCAAATCTAGCCTCAGATCGCTGCTAGCTAGGTGAGCCTGGACAAGTCCTCCACTTCCTCATCTATAAAATGGGGCAAATAATAGTATCTACCTCCCAGGGTTATTGTGAGGATTAAATAAAGCTTTTGTAAAGTGCTTTGTAAACCTTAAAATACTATATAAATGGTAGCTTTTATTGTTAAGAATACATGGTTATTGGTAGGCTGACAAAGAAATAACTGGATCTTTTTAGAGATATTGTGGGTGAGAGTTTCTGTTCAGGCACTCCCTTGGGTGGGCATCATGAGAGGGAAAGGACACTGCTCTGCCCCTTACTATGTGGGAGTTATAGTTTCGTCTTCTTTATGGGCCTCAGTTTTCTTTAAAATTAAGGGATTGGGTTCCATGAACTTAACATCCCTTTTGGACTTAAATTCTATGTGCAGTCTGAAATCCCTTCTAGCTCTGAGATTCTGTGACTGGATGACAAATAAGTACAATTTAAAATAGGCTGAAAGGGGCTTCAATCAAAGCTATTTCTGTTGATGCACTGCTCACATTGCTATAATGCTTTACAATTTCAGAAGGTTTTTTTTCCTTACTGTAATCCTCTGAGGTATGTAATGCAAGCATTGTTATCTTTATTTTATAGCTGGGGAAAAAGGCAGAGGGGAAGTGACTTGCTCAAGGACATAGTCTTGAATTAGACATAACCAGAGTTCAAACTCAGTTCTCCCTTCCAGACTTTGTCCAGCTCTCTTAAATGCCTCCCACACTGCTTGGTTTTCTCAATACTGGATCTCTAAGGTGCCTGAAGTTGTACTCTGGGATGGTGGGGAGGGAAGGCAAAGTCCATTTACACACAGTCTGGGTAGGGAAACATGGCTGTGTTTCTTAGAGAGAACAACTCCCTTTGTGGATGATTTTTACTTTGATTCTGTCAGTTCTGGAGACATAGATGAGTTCTAAGTCCACCAGCTGACCTCTAAGCCTTATCTGAGCTGACCAGCATGGTCTTTTGTGCCATCATCTCCACAGTGCTGAGCTGAACAGGAAAGAGGCAGTAATAATGGGATAATCAGGACCCAGTTGCAGGACAGCTCCATCTCTGTGGATAATAGGAGTCAGAGGAACAATGTCCTCACATTTTCCATCAGAGAAACTCAAAGCATATGAGTCATGTAGGCTGTAATTTGATACCATCAAAGTACAAATAAGTGCTGATTTCTCCAGGCACGATGATATTGTTGTGTCTAAATGGGGGCACATTATCATTAGTCAAGTTGTGGATGGGATCCCATTGTCTCGCAGCCAGAGAAGTTGGATGGATTTAATATTTTTCATCTGGTCAGATTGTCCAAAATACAATAGTAGATGCAAATGCAAGAGAAAGCCTGTAAAAGAGACATATTTTGAAATACAATTACTTGAATGTCTATCCTCAGACCAGAATTTTAGTTTGAATTAAAGAATTTTGTAATGAAATCAGAGTGGGAGAGTTGGTTAGTCCCTAAGCTTTTGTTAAGTGCTCACCAGTGTCAGATAACTATATGAATGAAGAAAAGCAAGGAGCCCCTGCTCTTAAGGAGCTCACATCCTATTGAGGGAGACAACAGAAAGATAGCTAGTAACTGGGGTGGAGCTTCAAATCAGAGTGTAAGCTGATTGGGTGTAAGGATTGTTTCATCTTTTGTACTTGTACCCCCAGCATTTAGCACAGTGACTGGCAGGTGGTAGGTGCTTAATAAATACTTATTGATTGGTTTATGGGTTCACACAAGAAATATACAAAATGGATCGAAGGTCATCTAAGAGGGAAGGTATTAGCAAATGGGAAAACTGAGAATACCTCTTGCAGAAGGTAAGTTTTGAGTTGGATCCTGAAGGATGCCATGGAGGCTGAGAGTTGGAGGTGAAAGGAGAGTTTTCCAAGCATGTGAACAGCTAACACAAAGGTGTAGAGCCTGATGATGGAGTGTTCTGATTGAAAGACAGCAATTAGGCCAATGTAGCTTGATCTTAGCATGAGTAGAAGGGAAGAAAATGAAAAAAGAATGAAGTAGATGAATTATGATAACCTAATTACAGGTTAGCCTGACTACAGTTTGGGGCTAGGGTACTAGAAACTCATGATTTATGCTATTCTGTGAAATGAATTATTCTTATCATGGTAGATTACATTTTAATAATGTTTTCAGGTCTGACAATCCCTCCCTTCCCCCCAACAACCTGCTGAAGATAAGTAGCATTATCCTCACTTTACAGATGAAGAAACTGAGGCAAAGAGAGGTGATATTAAATGCCCAAAGTAACATGGCTACCAAATGTCAGAGTTAGAATTTGAACTTGGGTCTTCCGACTTCACACCCAGTGATTTTTCTATTTAATCATTTGCAAGCATGTATGTCTCTGTGTGTATGCGTGCATGCCACAGGCACACACATGCACTCCATACTCTACACCACAAGGAGGTCAAAGATAGAAAGGTTATATGTATACTAAAATATTTATAGCAGTACTTTTTTTTTTTTTGGTGGGCAATTGGGGTTAAGTAACTTGCCCAAGGTCGCATGGCTAGGTTTTTTTTTGTTTGTTTGTTTGTGTGTGAGTTAAGTGTCTGAGGCCATATCGAACTCAGATCCTTCTGACTCCAGGGCCGATGCTCTACTCACTGCGCCACCTAGCCGCCCCAATATAGCAGTACTTTTTGTAGTAACAAAGGACTATAAACAAATTAGATGCTCATTTCTTAAGGAACTACTAAGCAAATGATGATGCCTAAATGTAATGGAATATTATTCTCTTCTAAGAAATGATGAATGTTAAAAATTTAGAGAAGTATAGGAGGATTTATACAAACTGATGAAAAGTAAAGTAAGCAGAACCAGGAAAACAATTTACACAATGAGTCTCAATTTCTGGTCAAGTTTGGTCCTGAAGAAAGGAGGAGAAAATGTCACCCTTTTGCTCTCCCTCCCTTCCTTACACAAATGGAGGAACATGAATGTACAGCATTGCATGCACTTCCTGACTTGGTCAATGTTTTAGTTTGATTACTGAACTTTCACCCTCTTTTATGTTCTTTGTTGTAAGGAATTGCTTTCTGTGGAGGTGAAAGAATTAGGGTTACATTTGAAAATGTAAGTGATGTAAAAGCAAAAGATAACAAAAATAAAAATATACATATATGTATTATAAGTAGCTATGATGTTATTGATGTAGGGAGTTATTTGCTGAGGAAACTCAAATTAGTAATTGTTTAGGGTCTTCTCTAGTTGTGACCAGATGGCCTGTCCTGGGACAAGATCCCACCAATCACCTCCTGTTTTCTATCTGCTTCCAGGCATGTCTCCAGTTAGTCACACTCCTTACTTCTACCTCCTGCCTTATGGTCAGATTCCTAGCCCCTCATGGTCCTAACTCCCCCTAATCCTGCTTGCTACCAGTTTGGCCTTCTAAGGCTTCACAGAACACAGCACCACTCTGGTGCCAATCTGGTCCCATCCTTAACTGCTTATTCTGTCATACCTATGCACCTCAACCTTACCTCCTCAATTTCTTGCTCTGAATCTACTATCTACTTTGACTCTGAAATACCTGCTCCATTATCCACAACCTTCCTTTTGTTTTAAACTTTTCCTTTTTCACATTTCCCCCTTGGCACTGACTCAGACCCAACTCCCTCCTGAAGACATTGCTTCCATGGCCATCCTTTCCAGCACTGGTTATACTTTCTTCCATACTTTCTGACTCACTGGAAACAATGGAGTGTCAGAATACTCCTTATTCCCCAATGCCACTCCAGAATGCCTTTCTACCATCATCTAGATTCTCTACCTTTGAGGCTCCCACTATTGAAATTTATCACCCAATCCAGATTCTGATGACCATTGTCTATTGACCTCTAAGGTATACTCCTTTTTTTAGAAAAGTTCAAGGCCTGCCTCTCAGAATTTACATCCTGCCCTCATACCAGAGGATGCTCCCTTCAATACCCTAACTTACCAGGTTATCAATTTCATCCTCTTCAATTTCATATCCTCTTCCTCCACTCCATCTCAAGTCTACACAGAAATGACTATATGCTTGATCTTGCTATCACCCATGAGTATTCCACTTCCATGTACTGCCCATTTTTTCTGATTATAACATATAATCTTTTATCATCCCATATTTCCCTGTGCCTTGGTTTTAGGGATTAAAATTTTTTTTATCCTTTTTTTATCCCCACCATGACATTTTTCCCACTGCATCCCTAAGTTCTTTCCAGGTCATCAACCCTGTACTCTTCATTCTTTCCTGGGGTGCCTTGGCAAACCAGTTTAGCTCTGTACTATCCTCTATGTTTGAAAGCTTTGCCCTGTTTTCTTATTGCTTATCCCACTTGGTCAACCTCTCTATCCACCATGCCACACCGAATTAGTATGTGTATGTACACATGTTTATGTACATGTGCATGTGTTATATTTAAATGCAACATAAATATACACATTAAAACAACATGAACTTAAAATGCCCCACAAAGATTCCTATTAGGGACTTCTTGTTAGCTGCATCTATTTCTGATAAAGATAAATGCTTCAGATCTGTGCTCTCTTCAAATATCTTCTGGCTCTAAAAGGTTCTGCTTTGATAGAACATCCTATTCTTTGTCCTTGGATTCGCCAGGTACAGAAAGATGTGGTTCTTGTGGGAGATCACACTATACTGGAACTGAGAAGGACTTGATCTCTACACATGCCACTAGTTTGGTATCCTTGAGCAAATACTCAGCCTCAATGAACTTCAGCTTGATTAGCGATAAAACAGCTAATAATTCATGAACTCTCTATATCCCAGGGTTCTTGGGGGAAGGTGCCTTGCCAAATTTTAAGCACTAAATACATATAATAGTATCCTATGAATATTTATGCATCAATAAATATGTATTATTTGTTATTATCCCTGTTACTGAAATCCTCTTAGCTTGGCTGCTTGCTTGCTGTATAATTGTCAACAAGTCTCTTCTCATCCCCAGGTCTACAGTTTCTTCACCTGCAAAACCAGGACAACGATCCTTAAGGTGCTTTCTAGTGGCAAGATTTGGTGATTTTATACTTTATGTTAAGACTCCAATTTCTGGTTTACAAAGTATTTTTCCAATCATTCTTTCATTAGTTCATCTCAATAGCCCTGGAAGTGGGTGCTGCTATCCTTATTTAACAAAAAAAAAAAAAAAAAAAAAGGGAAAGCGAGACTCAGAGAATAGAAGGGAGTTTTTAGACATGAAGAATTCAGCTTGCTGAAACCTGAGAAAAGCCTTGGGCCTCCAGGGTGCAGGTATATCACAGGAGGGAAAATAACCGCATCTATCCTTCACCTAGTGGGTAGCCTTAATTATGAGCTCCTGACCCTTAAATACAGGTTTCATGAATTGAATTGTGTTGACTCCAAAAGGTCCATTCTAATTTTTAATCCCATGATCCTTTAAGAGGAATTTATTTTCTAAATAGCAGTTCTCTAATTTACATATTTCTAAGCTTGGGGGTCCAAGCCAAAAGCCACATGACTGGAAGTTTCAGGGCACACCCATCCTTCGTGGCTCATAAGACATGGGACTTCGGATGTTCCACCATTTCTGATTTTTTATCAACAGCAATTCCACATTCCCTAAATGAAAAAATCTCTGTGCATTTTGAACATCATCCAAAGCCTCACTTTAAGCCAGGTCATGAAGCACTCTGGGCCAAGGGGAATTCAACAGCTCTAGGGCCCCCTCCGCTCCAGCCTCAGTGAGATGGAGCATTCTGGATAAAAGCCCAAATCCATTCTGTGCCCCTGGGAAAAATTGCAATCCTACTTCCCACTCACCTTTTCTCTTTTTTTCCCCCTTAATGGGCTTTCAGCCTCTCTTGCCTTCCCTTCCCCCCAGCTGTGGGCAGTTAGGCTAAGAGACATTCTTGATGATGGCACATTGTGTTGTGATTAGATTCTCTGGGAGAACAATGTCTATGTAGCCAGCCTGCCTGTGAGAGCTGCTTAAATGGGGCTCACCAGAGAGACAGAAAGAGTAGTTCAGCCAGCCAGAAAGAGAGGTCACCACTAAGAGCAGTCCAAAGGAGACCCCAAGAATAAAGGATTTCCCAAATCCAAGGACCAAACAGAAGCCAATTTTCCCCTCTCAGTCTCTGAATGCAGGCAGAGGATTTATTGACATGTTGCTTGGAGGGAGACAGGCCTCCAGGGGTGTTTTACAACCTGCGGAATTAACTTGGCCAAATAACATTCTACAGGAACATATTTTGACCTGTCACTGGATATACTAAGAACATCTGGCAGGTTTCACTATCTGTAAACTTTGGGGGTGGAATGCTCTCTGTTCTGCCTGTTGTCCTCGGAGCTCAAACATTTGGTTTCAACTGGCCTGGGTCATCTTGCAGGGAGTGATGGCCTTCCTTCTCTTTCTTAGCCCTGGTGCTATCAGCAAAGCAAATGGTGTCATTTCATGGGTAACAGGAAAGTTGCAAGATGTCTCATTTTGCCTGGGCAAACATGCTTTCCCTCCTAAGCAGCTCTCCCAGCCTTCTCTGGCTCTTTCTAATAGCTATGCTTTAAAAAATTACTGATAATTAGTATTTACCCAGAGCCTTCAGCAAACAATTCCTGAAGTGCTTGTTGTAATTATATATGCAAATTGTTATGGAAGAAAAATGCTCATGGCTTTGAGGGAAGGCCTGCCACTGAAGGATGAGGGAAATGGGTGGGGGTGGAGGGGAACATTAAGGTATACTCTTGCAAAACTCAGTTCTGGCAGTGAGGCATCTTTCATCGATATACTCCATCACAAGTGTCAAGTCTTTAATGAGATGAAAACAAGATAATTTAGTTGACTTTGGATGGATGAAGTCAGCAGTGATGTTGGGAAAAGCCTTTCTTCGGGAAAAAACAAAAGCTCATTTTTCTTGATATCTGAATATCAGTGGATAGAGAGCTGGCCTTGGAACCAGAAAATTCTGGGTTTAAGATTCCCCTCTGATACATATTGGATGAGCAGCCCTGTGTAAGTCAGTTAACCACTCAGTGCTAAGCAGGGCTGTAAGACTACAAAGATCTACCTGCATTTGGTAGAGAGAGTTTTCTCAAGTTGGGGCTCCCTATGCCAAAGAAATCATAAGACCAGTTCCTATTTTTTTGTTTTAGCTTTACATTTGTTTCTGAATACATGCTTCCCTCTTACCGTTGAACCAACCAATGGAACAAATGATTTAATAAGAAAAGCAGATCAGCAAACTCAACCAACATGTCAGCTGTATGTGCATGTGCACCAGATAATGCAACGTCCCATACCCACAGGCCCCTACCTCTGCAAAGAAGGGGAGGAGGTATACTCTCACCTTTTTACATTATAATTATGCAGTCTTCAGTTTCTTTCTCTTTGTTTCTTTGTTTTTCTTCTTTCCTTCCTTCCTTCCTTCCTTCCTTCTTTCTTTCTTCCTTTCTTTCTTTCTTTCATCATTCTAGGAAAGCCTTCCTAATACATGTGTGACAGTCCTCTTATGTCCCTTCCAGATAAATATGGGGGTTTGGGTTCAAAATCACTCATTGTAATGATCAAGAGTCCCTACCTACTGGAAATTATCACTGTTAGGTGAGTCAGGTTTTATCTTACGACCTCAAATCTTAGCAATACTAAGAACAATTGACTCAAAATTAAAACTTTGTGAAATCAAGAAAATATAATCAGCACCCCAAAGCACCACCTCCCAAACATCACCTGGGGAAATGCTTGTCTCAGCATAGCCCAGTTATGCTGGAGGCCCTCACAGTCAGGAGTCAGTACAGGAAATGTAGGGCATTGTTGAAAGCCTTGTGGTTGTTTTCCCCAAGTCAAAGCCTTTTCTCCCTTGGGCATGTTTTCTCCCAGCTCCTCTTCCTCCTTTATAATGGAAAGCCCTGGCCTCCTTCCATTGGCTTTCCCAGCTGGACTCTTCTTAGCATGCTAGGACAGAAGGTTTCATAGGTCTGCCAGAGCACAACCATAGCAGGATTCCAATGACTTGCCATGCTCATGCTACACTGTGATCAATAATTATAATGCTATGGCAGGATGGGAAACAGCTTGATGGATACTTTTTTTCTTGGCATCTGTTCTTCTTTCTCCTCCCCTCCCCTTAATTTTTTCTGCTTCTTTTTCTGCTTAATCTTACACTGGTTAAGTTTGGCTCTACCACTTCCTAGCTGTGTCATACCAAGCAAATAGGCAATGAAAGTGGGTCAGAAGACTCAACTAATGACAAACTGCTTGAAACACATAGTTCTGAGGAAGCTGAGGTCATGTTCTGTCAGACATGCTCCTACTTGGACATACCCCTTACCCGTTTGAGGTAATTTGTGACTCACAAAATCAAGGAAGACAACATCAGAACTGGAAAGGGCTGGGGAGAAGGGGTGTCCATGGGAATCTTGTAAGTCATGGAAATTTACATGTCCCTTAATCTACTTCCTGCTGGTAAATGATCATTAGCACGCTTCCCACTCACTCTCCCTCTTTCAATGGTGGACACTGTGATAACTGCAGAACCTGAAAATAGCCAGATGAGTCTTCAGGGTTAAGAGATTGAAGAGTATGGTCAATCTGCACTGTTTTAGATGTAGAGGGGCGAGAGAATGAAAAGGTATTGTCTGGTGGCTACCCTGGACCCAGAGAAGGCTGCTTGATAGTGACCTCAGGCCCTGTCCTACTCACTGAGATATGGTTATAGGGTATTTTTGGTTGATTTTTCAAAAACAGCCATTAAGTACACATAATTTCAAGCCAAAGCAACAGAATCAGAGGGATAGATGAGGCCTTTGACACCATCCAGGCAAAACTGTGTGTGTTATAGATGTGCAAATGGAGGCCCAGAGAGGGAAGGGAATTTCCTGGTATGCCACTGCTACTTAATGGTGGGTGCAGGATTTGAATCCACATCTTAGGACTCCAAGTCCAGTGCTCTTTCTAGGAAGCCATTCCAGCCAGACAAATGTATATTTATCTTCAAGGAATGGATGAAGAAAAAACACTTAAGTGTTTAGTATATGGCAAGCCCTGCACTAAATGCTAGGAAGCCTAATAGAAAAGCAAAGTGATTTCCAATAGTCAGAACTCCAAATGCTGGATCTGGGAGTAATCATCTCTTTAAATCAAGAGAATCTTGATTTAAATCATGGAAGAGGGAAATGGGGGAAGGTGGAGCATCAAGGTGTACTGTATATAACAGTTCAGCTGTGTGGCTTTGGGCTTGTTTTCTCATATATAAAATGTTGCTCAGTCCTGTCTGACTTTTCATGACCCTATTTGGGATTTTCTTGGCAAAGATACTGTAGTGGTTTGCCATTTCCTTCTCCAGCTCATTTTACAGATGAGGAAACTGAGGCAAATAGGATCAAGTGACTTGCCTGGGGTCACTCAGCTAGTAAGTGTCTGAGGACAGATTTGAACTCAGGAAGATGAGTCTTCCTGACTCCACATCTGGTGCTATATCCACTGCCCCATCTAGCTGCCCTTTATAAAATAAGGGGGGTTCAACTAGTCAGCGACTCTTATGCTAGGGTCCACAGATTCCCCAAAGGATCCATGGGAAGATATCAGGGGTCTGTGAACTTGAATGAGAAAAAAAATCACATCTTAATTTTCATTAACTTCTCACTAAATTTAACATTTTCTTCAATCTGAGAAGAGATCAATAGACTTCACCAGACTAGCAATGAGGTCCATGGCACAAAACAAGGTTAAGAACCCCTTGAGTAGATGAGTCTAATGTCCCTTCCAGCTAAGGAATGGGGACTATGGTCCCAGCCTTCATCCTCAGTCTCAAGGAGCTTCTCAAGAGAGACACTTACCTAGGGGAGCCGAGGGTGGAGGTTTAGTAAGACCTGATGAGCGGAGACAAAGAAGAGGCAATTGACATTCCCTTAACAGAAGAAATAGTTAATTATAATTTGATGATCTCAGAACAAGAGATGGAAAGTGTGTGTGCGTGTGTGTGTGTTGGTGAGTTGGGTGGGATATTCACCCATATGGTGGCTGGGCAGAAAGAAGGGAGATGGCCAGGGTTAATGAAGGGAGATGGCCAGATATGAAGAATGGTCTAGGGTCAGATATGGTGGGCCATTTGTTGTACCATCCGAAGGCCTTGATTCCAAAGCTGAGTGGATTAAGTCTCCCTGGGCAAAGGTTTCAGGAGACCCAGTAATCTTGAGGGATTAGTGACAGGGAAGATAGTAAAGAAGGGTCCAGTCTTCTGGTTGGAGGAGATGTGAAGCTTGGCCTAGAATTTGGGGTTGGGGGGATATCCTGGGTCTGGTGAGTTTGCACTGAGTACAGACCACGGAAGTATCAAGATAGAATGACTACAGGGAATGGGTTTAATTCCCCTGTCGTTGTTTCCTTTTCCTCCTTTATATAGTTCCTTCATCTGTCAAATGGGGGTAGTAGGCCCTGCCTGCCTCCCTCATGGAGTGTTTGTGATGGCCATAAAGACTCTTCTCTGACAATCCAAATTTAACCCACCTTTGAAGGTAGTCTCGGAGTTGGAAGGAGACTTCAGAAACATCTAGTTCAATCTAAACCTAAAACATAAATCTCCCTGTACCAACCCTAACCAAATGGAGATTGGTTATATCTAACCAACCCCAGACTCTGAAGATGTTCAGGTACAGAGAACTTAGAATGTGCTGATAGTCAGTTAACAAGCATTTGTTAAAAGTGCCTGGCACTGCAGGAGCCACTAGGGATAGAAAGGCAGAAACATGGTCCCTACTGTCAATGAGTTCATATTCCAAAGGGGCAAGACAATATGCAAATACCTAGGTATAGATACAAAGTAGGTAGAAGGCAATCTCTGATGGTTATCTTAGAGAAGCTAGATAGGGCACTGGTCCTGGAGTCAGGAGAACCGGAATTCAAATCTGGTCTCAGACACTAGCTGCATGACCCTGGGTAAGTCACTTAACCGTATTTGCCTCAGTTTCCTCATCTGTAAAATGAGCTGGAGAAGGAAATGGCAAACCACTTCAGGATCCCTGCCAAGAAAACACCAAGTGTTTTGAAAGGATTCAACAATGACAACAGACTCAGATGGAAAGACATAAGCAGCTGAGGTGATTGGGAAAGGTCACCTGTAAAATGTAGACTTTGAGCTGATCCTTAAAGGAAGCCATAGAAACAAGAGGTGGGGATTAGGAGAGAGAGCATCCCAGGCTTGGGAAATGGCAAAGACATGGAGATAAGAGATGGGAATGTTACCTGTGAGGATCAGCAAGCAGAGACCGGTGTGGCTTGGTTGTAATGTATAGAGGGGTGTAAAGTGTAAGAAGATTGGAAGAAGGGTCCAAGTCACAAAGTGCTTTAAAGTCATAGGATCTTCTATTTGATTCTGAGGGCAACAGGGACCCAAACAGAGTTTTTGGAGTAGGGGCCACACAGCCTAGGAGTCCTAGAGAAGCTCAGAAGGCTAGATCCCTCTGGGCATTCTAGGAAGGCTTTCTCACATGAAGCTCAGGACTCAAGCTGAGTCTTTAAGGATGAGTTCAGGCCATTCACTGCCTGTGAGCCAAGTCTCAGTCTGCTCTGCTCTCCATCTCCTGCCTCGAGGTAAAGATCCCTGCATCACTATCTCAGAATGACCCACAGGAGAACTGCTTACAGACTAAGTCAGGGGGTACAGCAGGAAATTGGGAAGCAGTAAGATTCTGATCTGGAGCAGATCCTCATTCAGCGGATTGCCTCACAGTGCCGCAGAGGTATTGGGGCCCCAGCATGGGTGAGAGAATTTCCAAAACTGACTCGAGAATGGCACGGTGCTGTGTGTGAGCTCATCAGTGGATTATACCCATGAATGAACTATACCCCAGTAAAGAAGATCCAGGCTTCAGGCATGGCCTTCAGAGAGATGGAATAGGTTTCTCAGTTCTGTAGGCAGCAGAGTGCTATGGCATCAATGCTGCTGGTATTTTCCAAACTGTGAACTTCTGGGAAGGAAAGAATATGGCCTGTGTGCAGTGGTTACTAATGAGCCTGGGCAGGCTGGCAGTGACTTGGGGTGATGGGTTTTTCTCTGGAGATCCTAACTGGTTCCCTAGGACGTCCAAGGGAGAATACCTGAAATTTAATGTTTAATCAACTGCAGGAGGGAAAGGATATCATCGAGCTGCAAATGGGCACCAAGCGTGGGCATCTCAGGCAGGCACTACTGGATATGGGATGCCACACCAGATCCTCTGGTCACCACTCTTCCTTACCCTCCCTTGAATGGTTAGTGAATTTCTAGTAGTGACATCCCAGGAATTCCATGGAACTGTCAAATCCCTTCTGTTCCCAACTCTTTTTCTTCCCCCCCCCCCCACTCTCTACCCAATGGAGGCACTGCTTCACCTGTTGTGCCTACAGGTTCTGAACCAGTGTCTTTTCATCTTGAACTTGCTGTAATACACTCCACATTCCCCAAATCTGAGAAACTGTACCAACCCCCCATCCTTCCTTTTCCTGGACCAAAACTGGGGGGGAGGGTACCTGACCCCTCCAACATTCCTATTTATTGTCCAACTGTGCCTTGTCCTCTCATTTGGGAATTTGCACCCCTATAGCCATTCTTTAGGCCAGGGCTCAGGGCACTGCCTTGAAAGGAGCTAAACATAGGACCAATTTCTCTTCCACAAGGTTGTTCTTCCTGCTCCCTCCACCCCCAGCCTTGCTACTGTGGGGACTTAATTTATAAGGAGGGTCCTATGGTGGCTGCTGTCCTGGCCACAACTGGACTTTGAAAGTCACACATCTGGGGAGGGGGGAGTAGAAACAGAACTTCCACAGGGCTTTGGCTTCCCCAATTCATGTAAAACATGACTCTAGCCAAACTTTGGAGCTACAGAACCCACAAAATGACACAGAGAAGCTAACCTCCCACTGAAGACAACTTGGCAGGCCAGCAGAAAGCAGGCAGCTCATTGCTCTGGGAGCCAAGCCCAACCTGAACTAGCCCAAGGTTTTAGCCTCAGGGTGCCCTGACAAGCCACCAGCTGGAGGGACTCCAGATCATCAGCAGTTGTGGCAGTTTACAGAAGTACCAACCCATAGATGCCAAAGAAAAGTGAGAGGTCAGTGTAGACTTTACAGGAACAGGGACTTTGAGAGTGCCATCTGGCCTTTGCCCCAGGGGCAAGAAGCAGCTGAGGCTCCATGGCCCTGCAGCTGCCACCCTGTGGCTGCTTCAGAGCTCCTCATCTGCAAATTGTAGGGGAATCAAGCAACCAATCTGAGGGGTAATTGCTCTTGCTTTAACCTGCTTGGATCTGCATCTCTGTCTAGGAAGGAGGTCTTGGGGTGTGTGAAGAGTCTACCAGAGCATGTGGAGGCTTCAGAGAGGGTACACAACTAATAGCTCTGGCAGCAGCGTTTAGGATATAGCTTCCCTTTCTGGTAGCAGAATTCTACTGTGGCAAAAGGCTCAAAAGTCAAGTAATTGAGTGGCAACATGAGCAAGCAAAGGAAGCAAAGCAAACAGAGCAATGCTACATTAGACTCCTATTTTGGGGCCAAAACAATCAAAACATGGAATAGGAGAAAGACAGCAACCTCAGAACTCCAGCACCAAAAGCTTCCAAGAAAAATATGAGCTGGTTACAGGCCATAGAGGAGATTAAAAAGGATTGTGAAAACCAAATAAGAGAAGTGGAAGAAAAATTGGGAAGAGAAATGAGAATGATGTAAGGAAATCATGAAAAGAAAGTCAATAACCAGACTAAAGAAAATATCACCTTAAAAAGATTAACTCAAACAGCAAAAGAGGCTCAAAAAGGCAATGAGGAGAAGAATGACTTAAAAAGCTGAATTTGCCAGATGGAAAAAGAAATCTCAAAATCTCACTGAAGAGAATCATTCCTTCAGAATTAGATTGGAGCAAATGAAAGCTCTTGTCTTTATAAGAAATCAAGATACTATTAAACAGATCCAAACAAATGTAAAAATAGAAGGCAATATGAAATATCTCATTGGGAAAACCACTGACCTGGAAAATATATCCAGGAGATAAAATTTAAAAATTACTGGACTACCTGAAAGCCATGATCATAAAAAGAACCTACAAATCATCTTTCAAGAACTTCTCAAGGAAAATTGCCCTGATGTTTTAGAACCAGAAGGCAAAATAGAGGTTGAAAGAATCCACCGATCACCTCCTGAAAAAGATCCCAAAAAGAAAACTCCTAGGAATATTACAACCAGGTTCTGGAGTTCCCAGATCAAGGAGAAACTATTACAAACAGCCAGGAAGAAACAATTTGAATATTGTGGAAACACAATCAGGATTTGGCAGCTTCTGCACTGAGGGATTTGAAGGGCTTGGAATATGATATTCCAGAGGTCAAAGGAGCTGGGATTAAAACCAAGAATCACCTATCCAGCAAAACTGAGTATCATGTTTCAGGGGAAAATATGGTCATTCAATGGAATAGAGGACTTTCAAGCCTTCTTGATGAAAAAATCACAGTTGACCAGAAAATTTGACATTCAAATACAAGAAGCAAGAGAAGCATGAGAAGGTAAACAGGGAAAAGAAATCATAAGGAACTTATCAAAGTTGAACTACTCATATTCCTACATGGAGAAACAATAATTGTAACTTATGAAACTTTTTTTATATAACTTATGAAAACTGTTACAATGGAGGGGAAGAACAGAAAGGCAAAAGGGAATGAGTCAACTTTATTTTCATTGAATTTGGCTTAGGGAGGGAATGATATATACAGTAAATAGGGTATCTCACCCTATAGGAGAGGAAAGGGGAAGGGGATGTGAGGGGGGATAATGAAAGGGAGGGCAGGCTGGGGGGAGGGAATTTGGAAGCACCCACTTTCGAAAAGTGACAGCATCAAAGTAGAGAACAGAACAAGTGGGGGTGGGATAGGATGGAGGGAAATATAGTCAGTCTTTCATGATATATCCACTATGGAAATGTTTTGCATAGCTACACATGTACAACCTATATTGAATTGCTTATCTTCCCAGTGAGAGTGGGTGATGAGGGAGAAAGGGAAAGAATCTGGAATTCAAAGTTTTAAAATCAAATGTTTAAAATAAATGTGTATGCATATACATACATACATATACACACAGACACACACACATATATATATGTAAAATTATTTTCCATGTAACTGGGAACAAGTTATACAGGCACTGGGGCATAGAGATACATCGTGCCCTTCTGTAAAGTCAGAGGGGGAATGGGGGAAGATATGGGGGAGAGCAGATTGGGGGAGGTGATATTCAGTGGGATCACTGTTTTGGGGTGGTGGGCTGGGAAAATGGGTAGAAAATTTATAACTCGAAATCTTGTGGAAATGAATGATGTAAACTAAATAATAATAATAATAATAATAATAATAATAATAATAATAATAATAATAAAAGAAAATCATACATCTGTGTAAGCCTCTTCTTGGCAGGGACCTCTTTTTCTCTTGGTCCCTCCCTTCTTGGTATTCCCTTCTGCCAAGTCCCCTCTTTATCCCAGTAGCCAGTAACCTGAGACAGGTTTGGGGGGTGGAGATGTCCAGGGAGGTGGTTTGTCCTTGTCTTCTCTTCTCTCCGCCATCTTTCCCCTCGTCCTCAAAAGACCTATCTAAAGTCTGAGACTTGAGGACTGTGAGTTCGCTGATTATTTAAAAAAACCATGAGTTCAGGTACTTACCTTTAAAAAGTACTTGGGGAATGGGAAGAATTAGCCAGAGAAGGGGAGAAAAGCTTAAGGAAGGCTATGGTAAACATGTGATACTCTGAGAGAAGTGGGCTATTGGGTAAGGAGTACTGGGAGAAGAAAAGGATTCTCAAGGGTACTGAGGAAGGATGGGGAAAGGTTCTTGGGGAGAAGTTACTTAAGGAAGGCAATGTATTGGGAAGGGGTCAAGGAGGATATTTATGAGAGAGGTGGAGATGGAAAGAGAAAAAAGAAGGGTGCTTGGAGAAGGGATAAGTGGAGAAAGGGAAGATGGGTTATATACTAAAGGTGGAGAGATGGTCATAGAGTAACAGGGAGTACATTTGAGGGCAAGAATCTGCACCCTTACAGAGAGTATTCATAGCTGATGGCTATTAGTCATGGTCCCACTATGAGTCATGGTTCCGCTATAAATCATTGACTATAGCCTGAGTTATGAAGTTCTCTTGCTTCTGACTATTAGGCTAATCAGATCTCAAGATAAGGCAGCTTGGGTCATCAGAAGTAGGAGTCCCTGCACCTGGATGTAATGGGAATGGGAATTTGGAGATCTTCACTCCCCCTTGATAGGCTTAAGTGAATTTGAGGACCTTCCCTGTTTTGAAAATATACTCTAGGGTTGGCTAGGTGGCAGAGTGAGTAAGAGCGTTGCCCCAGAGTTGGGAGGACCCAGGATCAGTTCTGGCCTCAGATACTTAACACCCACGCAAAAATAACTATCCATGTAACCTTGGGCAAGTTACTTAACCCCAATTGCTTAAAAAAAAAGAGAAAGAAAATATACTCTGCTCCCTAATAGGCTGAATGTGGTCACATGGAGCCTGTGGCAGGAGGCTTGTTTTTCAGGAATGCCCACACCTTGATGCTGTGTGATTGGGCAGTGGGTCAAGAGGGTGGTTACATTTTCTGAGCCAGGAGAAGGCTATATAAACCCTGATGGGAGGCTTTGTTTTGGGGCTCACTTTGCGAAGTGTTGTATGATTTGACCAGATGAGACGCTGGGCAGCTGTTGAGAGCCCCCCAGCTTTGAAAACCCAGATGTTGATGCTTTCCTCTCTGGTAACTGTGATTTGGTATGGATGTAATGGTCAGATAGCTGGAAGCCCTCTCTGTTGGTATTTTTTGTCTGCTTGTAACTTCTGTTTGTATTCTCTGAAGTTCAGGGTGTTGACTTTTCCCCCTGAACTAAGTAAATGACATATGTTTGATTAAAGTAAGATCGTTAGCCCTTTTTGAGTTGCTTTCCTTTAGAAAAGCAGATCAAAGAACATGTGCTAGCAGCCATCCTGGGTATGCCAGGGTGCTTGCTGCTACACTGGAACAGGGTATGATGATGCTAGACAAAGAAGGAGACCCTTCTTTGGTTGTAATGAAGTAGAGGCCTATTGCCTGATGGTCATAAATGACCAACCACCTGGGCCATTATAGGGGTCTAGATCAATCTGTAGGTTTTGGATAAAGTTTTCCACCTGGGTCTGGTCATTAGGGATAACTAAATTGCTCCCACACATACTGCACCAGATATGGGCTGGAGGCAATACTTGTAACCTAAATAGGGCCCTTTAAAGCTAAGAGGCCCTTGCTTCTGCCCTTCCTGCCCCTGGGCTTCTCTAGGGATTCCCAAGGGCCCTTTGCCTCATCCCTTAGCAGTCAAATCCCCAGAGAGCTCAGCCCCAGTCCATGGATGTGGCATCTAGGACATGCAGCCTAACTTAGAGCTGATTCCCCTCCACCCACCCAGAGTGAGAGCCCATCCCATTTCAAGATATCTTTAATTCTTAAGGAGATTTTGTTATAGTGGTTATAGTAACCCCAAATACGGCTTCTGATAACTCTCTCTTCCAAATTTCCACCCTTCTCCCTACATTGATTCTAGATCTGATCTCTGGGGGAGAGGGGGTCAGTCAAATAAGGCTATTCCTTCTTCATGGTAGTCTTTCAAATACTTCAGTTATCATGCCTTCTGCCAAGTCTTCTTTTCTTTGGAGCAAAGACCTTAGTTTCCTCCAAGCAGGCCTGATATAGCAGTTGCCAGTCTTTTCATCATTCTGGTCACCTTTCTCTCAATGCACTCCAGGCTATTACTTTCCCTCCTAAAAGGGAGGGGGTGTCCTCAAAACCTAACACAATACTCCAGATGGTGTCTGACCAGGGCAGAGAAAAGCAGGCTTATCTATTACCTCTCTTGTTCTGGTAGACTTCAGGAGCTATTCAGTGAGATAATCAAATGAGATAATGTATGTCAAAAGGGCTTTGGGAAATGGTAAAGCTGTGGATGAATGTGAGAGATCATTATCTCCATCAGGATAATCAACAGGCATTTGGCAAATTCAATCAGATTGCTTTGCTCCCAACACCCAGCTAAGATCTGGTTGTGGAGTGGGAGAAGAATAAGAGAAAAGATGATTGGTCAGTGCAGAGTGCTCTCAGGGCTAGGCAGTGAGACCAGACAGTGATGGGGACTCACTGCCCATGCAAAGTACTAGGGCCATAGGAAATTGGAGCTGGAAAGGACCCATTCTAATGTTGGCCATTTGATAACTGGAGAGAAAAGGAGGGAGAGGTAACCACAAAGATTCATTGAAAGGGAGAGGAGATGGCCAGAAGTGGCTGAGGAACATTCAAAACGAACTGGGAGGCAAATTTTACCAACTTCCACTCTGGTACTTCTGAGAGCCACCTTCCAGGTGGGGGTTCCCCTGCTTAACACACCACCCTAACAGACACTGACTGTACAGTGGAATACTGCGGACGATAGTCTTTGGAGAGAGGAGAGACTGCAATTCTGGGTAATTGCCTAGGAGAGGGGACAACTCAGCAGGTTCCCATGGTAACCTTGGTGTTACAGGACAGGCACTTGTTATCCCAGGGAAGCAACACAGGGAAATGATGGCTAAATGATCTCTCTCTCTCTCTCTCTCTCTCTCTCTCTCACACATCTCTCTCTGTCTCTCTCTCTGTCTCTGTCTCTCTCTGTCTCTCTGTCTCTGTCTCTGTCTCTCTCTCTCTCTCTCTCTCTCTCTCTCTCTCTTTCTCTCACCAGAATGCTATCTTCTTGGAAAACTTCAAATGTGATGCCCAATCATGGACATTACTCAAATCATGAGTAAGCATACCAGAATACTAGCATGCCATGGATATGTGATTTAGTAGAGATTACTTTGATTAGCAGCAGCCCCTGCCCTCATGGAGTTCAGTACACAAATGCAGGGCATTATATGTACTTAAATAGTTTAATGTTCTCCTTGATATGGGCACTGGAAGAGTTGATCACAACACTTCCACTCCTTCTCATACTGTATTACTCCAACACATGGGATGCCTTCCTCTGAGGTTTTTTAGCATCTTGTGAGTACCAACAGCATGCAGGCTGTCCCTTTTTTATCCTTTGCTCTTGTTATGTGACCCACTCCCCTCCATTTCCTTCTATAGAACATCACAAGGAGGATATGGTATTAAAAGGAAAAATTTTTATGTCAGAGAAATATTTTGGATGTTTGAATATGCAGTGAAAATTTCTAAATGAAAATCAGCCTGCTCTCTTCCTCATAATTAATTCTGGGATCAGATCTTTGTCCATCTTTAGTACCACTGAAAATACATGCATCAATGGCTTCATTCACTTGGTTTTGACTATGTGGATTACTAGGCTCATCTCATTTGAGTGTTCATAGAGCTCATTAAGGGAGTCCTCAGAGAATCCTGGAGCTTGATCAAATCAGCATGACCTCCTGAAAGCAAACAGAAGACTCTGGAAGACCTCCTTATATGTGGGGAATCCCTCTTCCATTCGTACTTGATGTTCTCCATGGCAATGGTGAAAATCTTTCACAAGCTTCTATATTCCACTTCCGTGCTTCACATTGATAATCAGAGAATCTTTCAATGAATAATTATCTCTGTGGTTACCTTTATTAAAGAATTGTTTGTGACCCTAACATATCCCAAGAGACACCTTGTTGGAATAGAATCTTTAAGGCCATGTTTTGCTCTATTAGATCAATTGCTTTTTTGTAATTACAAATGGACAACCAGCAGTATCTTGTTTTCTCTATGCTTTTCAGTGTGAGACTGTGAAGATGAGATCTGCTGTTGAAATTCTTTTGTTTTCCCTTCTTGTACTTTGATGAAGGACATCCTGATTATATGTACAGACCATTTTTAAAAAAGATTTTAGAAAAATAATAAAATTGGCATATGCATTGGTAGTTGTTGGTGTCTCCTCTGTTACTTTTTTTTTCTTTTTGGTAATATTGTGTATTACTTTCCATTCTTTTAACATCTTTGGGAATCTATTTGAGATTTAAAAAAATGGAGTTTCCTTAATATATTATCTCTAGGCAGAGGCCCTGAAGATGACCCTGGGCAGTGCAGAAGCCCGGAGGTCTGATGAATGTGGCGGCAAGTTGACCCACCAACCACAAGGGCCACTGCCAGGCCTATCACCAAAGGGCTAGGACTGGACTGAGTAGGGTAAGAGTCAAATACAGGGCCTCTGGCAGGGACAGCAGCTACTCCTGAGACTACCAATCCATAGCCCAGAAATTTAAAAAGCCCCTATCTGGACTTCCAGGGACCAGGATGACAGAATGAACCTTGGCTGCTCCAATCCCTCCACCCCCCCAAAACATAGTAATTATTGCCCGAGGGCAAAACTTTAAATAGTAAAGGCTTGGGAACCCTAGAGGAAGGGTGTGGCTAGGGCTCTGCCTTAAAATGGGTAGAAAGCAGACTGCAAAGACAAAGACTCTGGAGTCCTACTGTCTTGTGAGGGAGGAACCAAATCCAGAGGGAGACAGTGTTGACTCCACACCCACAGCTGAAGCATCAACAGGGAACTGGTCTCAAGCACAGAAAGCATTCTTAGATGAGCTTGAAAGGAACTTTGAAAAACAAATGAGAGAGATAGAAGATAAAATGAATAATTCTTTTAAAATCAAAATTGCAAAATTAGAAAAACATTACAATGAAGAAAACAGCTCCTTAAAAAGAAAAGAAAAATGTGTGATATGGAAAAAGAGCTCCAAAAACTAACCGAGGAAAATAATTTGCTAAAAACTAGAATCAACCAAATTGAAGTGAATAACTCTATGAGTAACCAAGAATCAGTCAAACAAAACATCGAGAATGAAAATTTAGAAAAAGCGGTAAAATATCTCAATGAAAAAAATAGCTGACCTGGGAAACAGATCCAGGAGAGATAATCTGAGAATCATAGGCCTATGGGAAAATCATGATGAAAAAATGATCCTGGACAACATCTTCCAGGAGCTCATCAAGGAAAACTGCCCTGAGATACTAGAACCAGAGGGTAAAATAGAAATCGAGAGAATCTACCAGTTACCTTCTGAAAGAGATACCAAATTGAAAAGTCCAAGAAATGTTGTAGCCAAACTCCAGAACTACCAGGCTAAGGAGAAAATACTCAAGCAGCCAGAAAGAACAATTCAAATATTGCAGAACTACAGTGAGGATCCCACAGGATCTGGCAGCCTCTACACTGAAAGATCAGAGGAAGTGGAATATATATATTGCATTTTGGAGGGCAGTTGGGGTTAAGTAACTTGCCCAAGGTCACATGGCTATGTTTTTGTTTGTGTGTGCATTAAGTGTCTGAGGCCGGATCTGAACTCAGGTCCTTCTGACTACAGGGCCGATGCTCTACTCACTGCGCCACCTAGCTGCCCCCAGGAATATAATTTTTCTTTTTTTTTCCACTTCTTTTTTTTTTTTTAATTAAACAAATGCTTTATTAACTTCTGGTTTACATCATTCATTTCCAACAGATTATGAGTTACATTTTCCCCCCATTTTTTCCCTACCCACCACCCTAGAATAGTAGTCCCACTAGATATCCCCTCCTCCAATCTGCTCTCTCCCATATCTTCTCCCATATCCCCTTCGACTTTGCCATTAGGGCAAGGTGAATCTCTGAGCCCCAATGCCTGGACATCTTATGAAACATTTAATTTTAAGACCTCAAATTTCAGATCCATTCCCTTCCTCCCTTGTCACCCACTCCCTCTGAGAAAATAAGTAATTCAGTATGTGTTGTATATGTATAGCTATGCAAAACACTACCACAGTAGATATATTGTAAAAGACTGCTTATATTTCCCTCCCACCCGTCTCACTTCCCACCTGGTCCATTCCCTACTTTGATCCTGTCCCTCTTTGATAGTGGGCACTTCCAACCTCCCCACCCCCCAGAATGCCCTCCCCTCCATCATCCCCCCTCTCATCTCCCTTTCCCCTACTCAGGACAATGAGTGAGGGTAAGATATTCCATTTAGTATGTATGTGATTCTCTCCTTGAGCCAACTTCAATGAGAATATGCTTTTGCCTTTTTGCCTTCCTGTTCTTCCCCTCCTCTGCAACTACTTCCCCTTGCCTCTTCTACATGAGATAGTTTACCCTACCCTGTCTCTCTCCATCTCCTCTTGCCACTTTCCTCTCTCACCTCTTGACTTCACCCCTTAAGAATCATCCCTTCCTTGGGGCGGCTAGGTGGCACAGTGAGCAGAGCGCCAGCCCTGGAGCCAGAAGGACCCGAGCTCGGATCCGGCCCCAGACACCCAACACACAAACAAAAACCCAGCCGTGTAACCCTGGGCAAGTCACCCAACCCCAATTGCCCTCCAAAAAAAAAAAGAATCATCCCTTCCCATCAAATTCAACCTGTGCCCTCTATCCATGTATACCTGTGAATATATGCCATGTACCCTTCTTCAATTATTTTCATAATGAGAAAGGTTTCATCAAACACAGTTATTGTTTTTCCATGTAGGAATGCAAACAGTTCAACTTTGATAAGTTCCTTTTGATTTCTTTTCCTTGATTACTTTCTCAAGCATCTCTTGCTTCTTGTGTCTGAATGTCAAATTTTCTATTCAACTTTGGTTTTTTCATCAAGAATGCTTGAAAGTCCTCTATTCCACTGAATGACCATATTTTCCCCTGAAACAAGATACTCAGTTTTGCTGGGTAGGTGACCCTTGGCTTCAATCCCAGCTCTTTTGCCCTCTGGAATATCATATTCCATGCTCTTTGATCCCTCAGTGTAGAAGCTGCCAGGTCCTGGGCTATTCTGATTGTGTTTCCACAATATTGAAATTGTTTCTTCCTGGCTGCTTGTAGTATTTTATCCTTGATCTGGGAGTTCTGGAGCCTGGCTATAATATTCCTAGGAGTTTTCTTTTTGGGATCTTTTTCAGGAGGTGATCTGTGGATTCTTTCAACCTCTATTTCTCCCACTGGGTCTAAAACATCAGGGCAATTTTCCTTGAGAATTTCTTGAAGGATGATTTCTAGGTTCTTTCTTTGATCATGGCTTTCAGGTAGTCCAATAATTCTTAAATTATCTCTCCTGGATCTATTTTCCAGGTCAGTGGTTTTTCCCATGAGATATTTCACATTGCCTTCTATTCTTTCATTTGTTTGGTTCTGTTCAATAGTATCTTGATTTCTCATAAAGTGACTAGCTTCCATTTGTTACAGTCTAACTCTGAAGGAATGAATCTCCTCAGTGAGCTTTTGAGATTCTTTTTCCATCTGGCAAATTCAACTTTTTAAGGCATTCTTCTCCTCATTGCCTTTCTCACCCTCTCTCTTTTGCCATTTGAGTTAGTCTATTTTTTAAGGTGTTATTTTCCTCTGTCAGGCTGTTGACTGTCATTTCATACTTTTCTTGCATCTTTTTCATTTCTCTTCCCAAATTTTCCGCCACTTCTCTTATCTGCTTCTTAAGGTCCTCTATGGCCTGTAGCCAGCTTGTATTTTCATTTGGGGCTTTTGGTGCAGGAGTTCTGACCTCACAGTCTTCCTCCATGCTTTGAGCCTCTTTGGCCCTAAAATAGGAGTCCAATGTTGAACTTTTCTGTTTATTTTGTTTCATTTGCCTAGGCATGTTGCCACTTAATTACTTGATTTTTGGGCTTGTTGCCACAGTAGGACTCTGCCACCAGACAGGGGAGCTTCCGCCCAAACGTGGGGTCTTCACAACTTCCGCCAGTTGTGTGGCCTCTGTAAAGCTTCCAGCCACTTTGGCAAGTTGGATACCCACCCCAAACTTCCCCCCCCAGACCACAATCCAGATCCAGGCAGTTTAAAGCAAGAGTGATTAACCCCCAGACTGATTGCTGGATCTCCCTACAATTCGCAGACCAGGAGCTAGAGCCACTACTGATGCTGCAAAATGGCTTCTGTGCTGCGTTTCTTCAGCAGCTTTTCACCCCCAGGGGAGGAAGCCACAGGTTTCCCTAATACTGGTCCCAAAGTCCATAGGGCACTAACCTCTCACTTTGTCCTAGGCATATCTGTGCTGATAATTCTGGAATCGCCACAATTGCTGGTATCCTGGGGTCCCTCCAGCCTGCTGCTGGCCCAGCCTCTCTGAGGCTAAAACCTCTGACCTGGGCTCAGCTCTGCCCGCTGTGCTTGGAATATAATTTTTCACAAGGCAAAAGAGTTTGGGTTACAACCAAGGATCACCTATCCAGTGAAACTGAAGATATTCTTCCAGGCAAGGAGATGGTCATTCAATGATATAACAGATTTCCAGACCTTCCTGATGAAAAAGCCAGAGCTCAATAGAAAATTCAACCTTTAATTATGCGATGCAAGAGAGACATAAAAAGGTAAACAAAGAAAACACACACACACACACACACACACACACACACAAACACCCTGTTATTTAATAAGAGTGAAGCTTCCTTCAAGAGAATGACCATAATTAGACAACATACCAAAATTTGTGGGATGCAGCAAAGGCAGTGCTTAGGGGAAGTTTTATATCCCTGAGTGCATACATGAATAAATTAGAGAAAAGGGAGGTCAATGATTTGGGCATGCAATTGAAAAAGCTAGAAAAAGAACAAATTGAAAATCTGCAATTAAATATTAAATTAGAAATAATGAAAACCAAAGGAGAGATTAATAAAATTGAAATTAAGAAAAATATTGAATTAATAAATGAAATTAAGAGCTGGTTTTATGAAATACCAATAAAATTGATAGACCCTTAGTTAATATGATAAAAAAAAGAAAACCAAATTTTGAGTATCAAAAATGAAAAGGCTGAATCTACTTCAAATGAAGAGGACACTAAAACAATAATTAGGAATTATTTTGCCAAATTACATGGACATAAATTTGACAGTCTTGGTAAAATGGATGAATATTTACAAAAATATAAGTTGTCCAGAGTAACTGAAGAGGAAGTAAGTTACTTAAATAGCCCCATATCAGAAAAAGAAATTGAACAAGCCATCAGTGAACTCCCTAAAAAAAAATCTCCAGGGCCAGATGGATTTACTAGTGAATTCTATCAAACATTTAAAGAACAATTGATTCCAATACTCTCCAAACTATTTGGGAAAATTAGTGAAGAAGGAGTCCTACCAAATTCTTTTTATGACCCAAACATGGTACTGATACCTAAACCAGGAAGACATAAAACAGAAAAAGAAAATTATAGACCAATTTACCTCATGAACATAGATGCAAAAATTTTAAATAAAATATTAGAAAAAAGACTACAGCAACTTATCACAAGAATAATACACTTTGATCAGGTAAGATTTATTGCAGGGATGCAAGGATGGTTTAATATTAGAAAAAACAGAATATAATTGGTCATATCAACAATAAAACTAGCAGAAACCACACAATTATCACAATAGATACAGAAAAGGTTTTTGACAAAATATAACATCCATTCCTATTAAAAAAAACTAGAAAGCATAGGAATAAAGGGAGTCTTGCTTAAAATAATAGGTAGCATCTATTTAAAGCCATCAGCAAGTATTATATATAATGGGGATAAGCTAGAGGCATTTCCAATAAGATAAGGGGTGAAACAAGGGTGTTCACTATCGCCCCTCTTATTCATTCTGGTACTTAAAATGTTATCAGTAGCAATTAGAGAAGAAAAAGAAATAAAAAGAATCAAATTAGGCAAAGAAGGGACCAAGTTGCCACTCTTTGTGGATAATATAATGATATCCTTAGAGAATCGAGTAAAAAATTACTTGAGACAATAAATAAATTTGGTAAAGTTGCAGGATATAAAATAAACCCACATAAATCCTCGGCATTCCTGTATATTTCTAATGAAATCCAACAGCAAGAAATAGAAAGAGAAATCCCATTTAAAGTTACTGTAGACATTATAAATATTTGGGAATCTACCTGCCAAAACAAACCCAAGACCTATATGAACACAACTACAAAACGCTTTTCACACAAATGAAGTCAGATCTAACTAACTGGAAGTACATCAATTGCTGGAATATAGTATGGCAGAAATTGGGCATAATTAAGTGTAAATGTGTGCATGATCTAGGTCTAAAGGATAATACTTTAAGCAATCTGGGAAAGCAAGGAACAGTTTACCTGTCTGATTTATGGAGAAGGGAAGCTTCACGACCAAACAAGAATTATAGAGCATGATAAAATGCAAAATGGATAACTTTGATTACATGAAAATGAAAAGCTTCTGTACAAAGAAAGCCAATGTAACCAAGATTAACAGGGAAGTGGAAAATTGGAAAAGAATTTTTATAACCAATGTCTCTGTTAAAGGACTCATTTCTAAAATATACAGAGAATTGAGCCAAATATATAAAAATAAAAGTTATTCCCCAATTGGTAAATGGTCAAAGGATATGAACAGACAGTTCTCAGAGGAAGAAATTAAAGATATCTATAAGCATATGAAAAAATGCTCTAAATCACTATTGATTAGAGAAATGCAAATCAAAACAACTCTGAGGTGCCACATCTCACTGGTCAGATTGGCTAAGATGACAAAACAGGAAAATGATGAATGCTGGAGTGGATGTGGAAAAAGTGGAACACTAATACATTGCTGTTAGAGTTGTGAACTGATTCAACCATTCTGGAGAGCAATCTGGAACTATACCCAAAGGGCTATAAGTAATTTCATATCCTTTGACTCAGTAATACAACTTCTAGGGTTGTATCCCAAAGAGATCATAAAAGCAGGTGGAAGACCCATATGTACAAAAATATTTATAGCAGCTCTTATTGTGTTGGCAAAGAATTGGAAATTAAGAGTATGCCCATCAATTGGGGAATGGCTAAACAAGTTGTGGTATATGCATGTAATGGAATACTATTGTGCCATAAGAATTGAAGAGCAGATGGACTTTATATTTACCTGGAGAGGCTTATACGAACTGATGCTGAGTGAGAAGAGCAGAACCAGGAGAAATTTGTACACAATCACAGACACAACATATATGTGACAACCAACTTTGATAGACTGAACTCTTCTCAGCAATGCAGGACTATAAGTCAACTACATTCAGAGAAAGAACTAGAAGGAACAGTTTGAATGCAGATTGAAGCAAATTACCTGCTCTCTTTCTTTTTTCTTGTTTGGTTTTGTTTCCTCTTTCTCATTGTTCATTCCATCTGGTACAATCCTTCTTTATAACCTGACCAATGTCTAATGTGAAAGTATCTGCAGATCCTATACCTGATTGTATGCCTCCATGGGGTGGGGAGAGGGAGGGGAGGAAAGTTTGAAACTCAAAGAACTGTGGAACTGATTCTTATAAACTAAAAGTAAACAAACAAATTAATAAATACCAAAAAAAAAAAAAACCCACCAAAACCCAACATATTACCTCCAGGCAATTTATTCTATATTTAGTGAAGTCCAGCTGTTTTCCTCCAACTTCATCTTCTTCTTTTAAAAAATTTAATTAACTAATTTTTTAGATTTCAACATTCATTTCCATAAGATTTTGAGTTACAATGTTTCTCCCTGTCTCTCCCATACCCCCTTCCCCAAGGTAGCAAACACACTGAATACTCCTTCCCCAATCTGTTCCCTCTTATGTCCTCCCCCCCCCCGACTTTCTTGTAGAGCAAGATGGATTTCTATACCCTATTGCCTGTATATCTTATTTCCCAGCTGCATGTGAAAAACAATTTTTGACATTTGTTTTTAAATCTTTGATTTCCAGATTCTTTTCCTTCTTCCCCCCTCACCCAACCCCACTCAAAGACAAGCAATTCAATATAGGTTTTATATGTGTAGTTATGCAAAACATTTCCATAGTAGTTATATTGTGAAAGACTAACTATATTTCCCTCCATCCTATCCCACTGCCCACTTATTCTATTTTCTCCTTTGACCCTATTGCTTTTCAAAAATGTTTGCTTCTAATTACCCTCTCCCCTAATCTGCCCTCCCTTCTGTCATCCCCACTCTTATCCCCTTCCCCCTTACTTTCCTGTAGGGTAAAATACCCAATTGAGTGTGTATGTTATTCCCTTCTTAAGCCAAATCCAATGAGAGTAAGGTTGACTCATTCCCTTTCACCTTCCTGCTGTTCACCTTCATTGTAAGTTTTCTCTTGTCTCTTTTATGTGAGATAATTTACCCTATTCTATCTCTTCCTTTCTCCTCCTCCCAATCTATTCCTTTCTCACCTCTTAATTTTATTTTTTTAGATATCATCCCTTCATATTCAACTCATCCTGTGCCCTCTATGTATACATGTACACACATACATATACACACACATACCCTCCTATACATATGTACATATGTACGTATACATATATACATGTATATTCCCTTCAACTATCCTCATACTGAAAAAAGTTTCATGAGTTATAATTATCATTTTTCAATGAAGGAATGTAAATAGTTCAAATTTAATAAGATCCTTATTATTTCTTTTTCCTGTTTACCTTCTCATGCTTCTATTGCTTCTTATATTTGAAAGTTAAAATTTCTGTTTAGCTCTGGTCTTTTCATCAAGAATGCTTGGAAGTTCTCTATTTCGTTGAATGTCTCTATTTACCCCTAAAGTATTATACTCAGTTTTGCTGGGTAGGTGATTCTTGGTTTTAATCATAGCTCCTTTGACCTCCAGAATATCATATTCCAAGCCCTTTCATCCCTTAATATAGAAGCTGCTAGATCTTGCGTTATCCTGATTCTGTTTCCATAAAACTCTAATTGTTTTTTTCCTGACAGCTTGTGATATTTTTTCCTTGATCTGGGAACTCTGGAATTTGGCTATAATATTCCTAGGAATTTTCTTTTTGGGATCTTTTTAAAGAGGCAATTGGTGAATTATTTCCATTTCAATTTTGCCCTCTGGTTCTAGAATATCAAGGTAGTTTTCTTAGATAATTCCTTGCAATATGATATCTAGGCTCTTTTTTGATCATGGTTTTCAGGTAGTCCAATAATTTTTAAATGATCTCTCCTGAATCTATTTTCCAGGTCAGTGGTTTTTCTAAAGAGATATTTCACATTGCCTTCTATGTTATTCATTTGTTTGGATCTCTTTTATAGTATCTTGATTTCTCATGAAATCATTAGCTTCCATTAGTTCCATTCTAATTTTGAAGGAATTATTCTCTTCAGTGAGTTTTTGGAATTCCTTTTCCATCTGGCCAATTCTGTTTTTTAAAGCATTCTTCTCCTTATTGGCTTTTAGGACCTCTTTTGCCATTTGAGTTAATGTGTTTTTTTAAGGTGTTATTTTCTTCAGTCAGACTGTTGACTCATTTTTCATGATTTTCCTCCATTGTTCTCATTTTTCTTCCCAATTTTCCCTCTATTTCTCTTACTTGATTTTCAAAATCCTTCTTGAGCTCCTCCAGGGCTTGTAACGAATTGATATTTTTCTTTGAGGCTTTTGATGCAGGGATTTTGACTTTGTTGTCTTCTTCTGGCTCTATGTTTTGATCCTCTTTGTCCCCACAAAAAATTCTATAGTCTGATCGCACTTCTTCTGTTTGCTCATTGCTAGCCAATTACTTGACTTTTGAGCTCTTTGCCATGGTAGAACTCTGCTTCTAGATTAGAGAGTGCTGCATCCAAAATTTCTGGGGTTGTACATAGCCATTGTCAGAGCCATGAGGAGGGTGCCCTCTTTATAGCCCAGATAAGCTCTGCCATGCTAGATCTCCTCACCCCAGGCCTGCCACCCAAGACTGTGACCCAGATCCAATTGCAAGAGCAATTCACCTCTGAATGGTTGCTTGGTCCTCCTATGATCTGTAGGCCTGGAGCTCAGGAGACAGCCATGCAGTAAAAGCTGCAGCTGCTCTCATGTCTGCTACCTTGGGGACAGGAATGGACCATGTTCTTTTCTCACTCAGTTCCAACAGATTTTCCTACTGACCTTTTACTTTCTTTTTGGCATTTATGGCTTGAGAAGTCTGGAAACCACCACAAATGCCAGTGATTCACTCTCCTGAAATCTGCTCTGTTGGGTCTGGGCTGGCATGGTGACTGCACTCTGCTCCCAGCTTGGTCTGATAGACCCTTCCTGTGGGCTTTCCAGGCTTCCTTCAGTGGGAAATTTGTTTCTCTCTGTCACTTTATGGGTTCTGTAGCTCAAAAATTTGTATAGAGTAATTTTTTACAAATATTGGAGGTGGTTGGAACAAGAGCTCAAGTAAGTTCCTGCTTTTACTCTGCCATCTTGGTGCTGCCCACCCCCCAACTTCATCTTCTTAAGTTACCTTTTCACTTTCTCATATAACTCATCAGGGATTTGGTTGTTAAGAGTCCAATGCACTGATTTGAATGAGAATATATTGCTATAGAGAATATATTGCTATAGAGAAACACTATCAGACCTGTTCAATCTTGTATCTACTTGTTGCCCCCTTCAAGTTTCAGATATGTATCCTTTTAGGATGATCTGGCTAAGTCAGGTTCATGCCAAGGTTTCTGCAGGATTCTTTTCCTGGTCTAATGTTTCTTCCCCGTTTTTGTGAGGCAATATTGCTTTCAATCTTCTGTTCTGTACCCCCCTCCCCCAAATGTTTTGCAAATGATCTTATACTCTAAACTTGTATTGTACTTGGCTGCTATATCTCTCTGCTTGGCAAACCGACTGAGTGTTTGCTGGCTGAGGTAGTTTTTGGCTTCCAAGTTATAGCAAGTGCCTTACTACTCGAAGAGATGATGATAATCAGAGGCAGTGTTTTTACTCTTATCCATTTCTCACTTTTTGGAGCCAAGAACTTATTTAAATCAGTAAGTTGGAGAATTTATAATTGCACATATTGGCTTCTTCTTATTTTTATTCTCATTTTCTGTTGAGTTTGACCTTTGCTTTATTTGATCATCTGACTTCACATAGACAACTGATTTGGAAATGACTCCTATATCAGTAATAAGTCATTTCCTATCTGCTAAGATATAGTCCATTTCATTTATTTTGTAACATTGCATTGTGGGCACTATATCCAGTGGATTCTGAACCTCTACTTGTGCAAGGTAGTTCTTTTTCCTTTACCAGTACTCTTTCCTTTCTTTTTTTTTTAAGTAATTGGGGTTAAGTAACTTGCTCAAGGTTACACGGCTAGTTATTTTTATGTGTGGGTGCTAATTTTCTGAGGCCAGAAGCTCTTTCCTTTTCTAAAAAATAATACTTCATTTTTTTCTAAATTACATGTAAAGGCAATTAAAAAGTATTTACTTAGTATTTTATTTTCCCCAATTAAATGTAAAAACATTTTTAACATTAATTTTTAGAATTTAAGTTAGAAATTCTCTCTCTCCCTTCCTGCCACCCTCATTGAGAAGGTAAGCAATTTGATATAGGTTGTACATCTATATTAGTCATGTTATAAAAGAAAACATAGACCAAAAAAAAAAAAAACCAAGAAAAAAGTAAGAAAAAAAGAGAATGATTTGATCTAGATTCAGACTCCATCAGTTCTTTCTCTGGAGATGGATAGTATTTTTCATCATAAGTACTTCAGAGTTGTCTTGGATCATTGTATTGCTGAGAATAACTAAGTCATTCACAGTTGATCGTGTTACAATATTGCTGTTACTATGTACAATGTTCTGGTTCTACGCATTTCACTTTCTTTCAGTTCATGTAAGTGTAAAGACAATTTTTAACATTAATTTAAAAAATTTTTTTGAGTTCCAAATTTTCTACCTTCCTCCCTCACCACCCCTCTCCCTGAGATGGTAATCAATTTTATATGGATTATACATGTGCAAACATGTAAAACATATTTCCATATTAGTCATACTGTGAAAGAAGACAGATGAAAAAGAAAAAAATATGAAAAATAATGAAATGAAAAAATATCATGCTTTAGTCTGCATTCAGACTCTATCAGTTTTTTCTCTGGATGTGGATAACATTTTTCTTCACTAGTCCTTTGGAATTATCTTAGAGTTATTCATAGTTGATCATTATACTGTATTGCTGTTATGTATAATGTTTTCCTGGTTCTGCTCACTTTACTTTGCATCAGTTCATGTAAGTCTTTCTATGTATTTCCAAAATCACTTTGCTTGTTGTATTTTTACATGTGCATGGTATTTTAACATTCCGGTGTAAGGCTTCCAAAGATTCAAATAAGACTGGCTTATTTTCATTTCTGAATCCTGAACCACATTTTTTTGCTCTTTCCTAGGGCCACATTTAATTCACTTATTATCAAGGTAAGCATGTAAAATTACATTCATGGTGGGTGACCTTACAGCTCAAGCTTATCATTCTTATGATTGCTATTGCAAAAGGAGAGGACCAGAGGTCTTATGAAATTATGCCTTTGGTTGTCTTTGGGTGTGCAATGAAACAAACTCAGTCAACTCCTTCATTTACTTGTCAAAGTGAGAGGAGCTCACTTGGGGACTGCCAGTTCATTGAATTGTAGCTTCTGGTTTCATTTATAGCAAGAACATGACTACTGACAGGGCAGCATGGAGCATGGGGGAGGGAACATATTGGTTTACAAAGTGTTTTTTTTTTTGGAAATTAGATCATAGCCTCTCACAGGTGTAGAACAGGTCCTGTCAGAAGGTGCTAATATAATCTATTCACATCTGTAACTTTGTAAATTAATAAAAATATTTATTAAGCATTTCTTTTATGCAAAGCCCCTCTTTTCAGAAGTAGAACAATGAGACAGTCCCTGCTCTCAAGCAACTTACATTAAAATGGGGGTGGGGTGACACATAGAGGAGGTTTCAGCTGAAAGTCAGATGCATTCTTGGGTTCTTGGGGTATAGTGGCAAAGTAGATGGTAATGAATCTTTGATGTCATTTCTGCTGACAAAACCACTTCCATGTCAAACCATCTGACAATGCCAAACTCTTTCTTTTTCAGGTGTTCAGTAGCTGTGGCTGCTGAGGAAGGGGCTGTAGCACCTGCAGAAGCAGTTACCAAGTTCTATCTCTACAAAGGCTGATTCCCTGGGTAATGGCTATGGGGCTAGGCTAGAAGAAGGCCAAGAGGCTTGTATGGCATTGAAATTTTAAGGGACTTGCCCAACATCACATGGCTGGTAATTGTGAGAGCTGGTATTCAAACCTAGGTCTTTAGGCATCTTTTGTGTAGGGTGAATCCTCTTGTATATGGTGACACTTCCACCACCATGGTGAAGGCCCTCTGTTGTCTCACTTGGGCATCATAATAGCCTATTGGTTGGTCTACTTGCCTCAGTGATAGTTCTGACCATATCACTCCTCTATTCAATAGACTCCAGTGGTTCTTGTTGTCTCCAAGAACACATATAAAATCTTTTTGACTTTTAAAGCCCTTGAAAAGTTGACCCTTTCCAATTATTCCAGTCTTCTTAAACCTTACTCTCCTCCATGTACTCTACAATCCAGAGGAAAAAAGACTGAACAACCACAGTAACATTATTGTGCTATAAGAAATGATGAGGGGAGTGATTTCAAAGAACATGGCAAGATCTATATGAACAGATGCAAAGGGAAGTGAGAAGAATCAGGCAATCATGCACAGTAACAGCAAGGTTGTAATGATGAAAGACTTGGCTATGCTTATCAATGCAATGATTCAAGAGAATTCCAAAGGACTCATGATGAAAAAATGCTTTCCACCTCCATAGACAGAACTGATGAACTCTGAGTACAAATTGAAGTATAATTTTCTCAATGTATTTTATTTTTGCAACATGGCTAATATGGAAATGTTTTACATGATTTTGTATGAATAATTTATATTGTATTGCTTGCCTTTCTCAGTGGGTGAGGGAAGAGATTTGAGGGAGAGAGAAAATTTGGAACTCAAAATTTTAAAAAATGTTTAAAATAATTTATAAATTACCAAAAATATAGAGTTAAGATTGTTTTGATAGCTTCTGCTTCCTTTTTTCTGTGGGACCCCTTCATCCTAGGGCTTTCACTACTTAATCCACAACTGGGGCATTGGGTTCCATTCTAGGGACCCAGGAATGTTGCATAAAGGAACTTAACCAGAGACTAGACTTGATTCAATTCAATTTAAAAAACAAAACAGACAAACCCTAAGTGTCCACTATTTTTAAGATACGGGGCAGGGGCGGGGGGAGTATAAAGATGAAAAAACAATTTGATTCCTTCCTTTACCTTCCTTAAAGGGGATTACATGCTGTTGGAAGTGTGGTGGGAGGGGCAGGGAAAATGTATACACAGATGAGGATAATACATGTTGGGAATGATTGGGGTGAAAGTGAGATCCAGATAATGTAGTCAAGGGATATTTGAGGAGGGAGAGAATACTTCCTGCTGAGTGGGATCAGAGAAGATTTCATGGATGGAGTGACGCCTGAGCTGAATTTTGAATACAGATAAAGAATCTGAAAAGCAGATATAAGGAAGATGTCCATGCCAGGCATGGAGAGGTCACCCTGCATGAATATATGGAGGTGGGAAATGGCATACTAAGTTTGGAGATCAATGAGTATTGGAAGGTAGAAAGGAGGAAATGTAAAAAACAAAGTCTAAAGAGGTTGGTGAGATCCAGATTGTGGAGAACAAAGTAAGTTGTGTTTTGCCAATAAGGAACCATTGAAGATTTTTGAATAGAGGAATGACATGGTCAGAACTGTGAATTTGGAAAATTATTTTTGTAAGTAAGTGGAGGATGGACTGGAGAACTGAGATCCCTTAGCAGATGCCTAGTGCTGTTGTGGAAAGAACACAGGCTTTTGATTTGGAAGACCTGAGTTTGCATCCTGGCTGTCTACTAGCTATGTAGTAAGCAAGCCATAGTCACTTTGCATGCCTCAGTTTCCTCTTCTGTATAATGAAGAAACTGAATTAGATCCCTTCCAATTCTAAATCTATGATCCTATGGATTCATCTATGGTCCTTTCCAACTATGGAGTTATAAGATTATAATCCAGTCCTCTCCCCACCCTACCATAATGCTTGTTTCCTTCCTCATCACCAGCACTCTATTCTCCATCCAAACTTCTCCATTCTTTGACTTTTCCTTCTAAAAGTTCAGGGTACTAAGTGGATTTTACCTGCTCTGATGAACTCTTTTGATGTGATGTCAGGGGAGGTTTGGGTCAATGGAGACCAAGCTCTGGCATGTCCTCTGGGGCTTGAATGGCTTCAAGTGAGAGCCAACAATGAACTGTGTCTCCCAAGACCAATCCAGCTAAATACAGAGAGTTTCATTTCCAGAAAGTGGATCACCGCCAGATGAATGCTTTTGGTCAGAGAATCACACAGAGCATGCCCCAATAAGGTGTGGAAGGACTGTGAAGTGTGGCAGCAAAAGAGTACTCAACTAGATGAAATCATAAATCCTTGGGGTACATGAAATAGTGAGTTATCATTAATAACAAGAAATCATGTTTCAATAGAGCTTAATAATTTACAAGGTGGCCCAGCACCCATGGAACAACACAGAGAAGCTAACCTCCCGCTGAGGACAGCCCAGCAGCCCTACAGGGAGTGGCCAGTGAAGGGCTCTGAGAGCAGGAAGCACAGCGTGCTGGGAACCGACAGCACAGTGCTCTGGGAGCTGAGCCCAGGCCCATGTGAGCTGCCGTTTTAGCCCTAGGGCAGCTGGGCCAGCAGGTGGCTAGAGGGACCCCAGAACACCAGCAGCTGTGGCAATTCCAGAATTATCAGCACAGATATGCCTAGGACAAAGTGAGAAGTTAGTGCCTTATGGACTTTGGGACCAGTATTTTGGGAACACGTTGGCTTCCTCCCCTGGGGGTGAAAAGCTGCTGAAGAAACTTGGCACAGAAGCCATTTTGCAGCATCACTGGCTGCTCTAGCTTCTGGTCTGCAAACTGTAGGGAGATCCAGCAATCAATCTGGGGGCTAATCGCTCTTGCTTTAAACTGCCTGGATCTGGATTGTGGTCTGGGGGGGAGGTTTGGGGTGGGTATCCAATTTGGCAGAGAGGGTGGAGGCTTTACAGAGGCCACCCAACCTGCGGAAGTTGTGAAGACCCCATGTTTAGGGGTGGAAGCTCTCCTGTCTGGTGGTGGAGTTCTACTGTGGCAACAAGCCCCCAAATCAAGTAACTAAGTGGCAACATGCCTAGGCAAAAGAAAAAAAATAAACAGAAAAATTCAACATTGGACTCCTATTTTAGGGGCAAAGAGGAACAAAGCATGGAGGAGCACTGTGAGGTCAGAACTCCTGCACCAAAAGCCCCAAATAAAAATTCAAGCTGGCTACAGGCCATAGAGGACCTTAAGAAGCAGATAAGAGAAGTGGGGGGAAAATTGGGAAGAGAACTGAGAAAGATACAAGAAAAGTATGAAATGACAGTCAACAGCCTGACAGAGGAAAATAACACCTTAAAAAATAGACTAACTCAAATGGCAAAAGAGGCTCAGAAAGGCAATGAGGAGAAGAATGCCTTAAAAAGCCAAATTTGCCAGATGGAAAAAGAATCTCAAAAGCTCACTGAGGAGATTCATTCCTTCAGAGTTAGACTGGAGCAAATGGAAGCTAGTGACTTTATGAGAAATCAAGATGCTGTTAAACAGATCCAAACAAATGAAAGAATAGAAGGCAATGTGAAATATCTCATGGGAAAAACCACTGATCTGGAAAATAGATCCAGGAGAGATAATTTAAGAATTATTGGACTACCTGAAAGCCATATCAAAGAAAGAACCTAGAAATCATCCTTCAAGAAATTCTCAAGGAAAATTTTACCCTGCTGTTTTAGAACCAGAGGGCAAAATAGAGGTTGAAAGAATCCACCAATCACCTCCTGAAAAAGATCCCAAAAAGTAAACTCTTAGGAATATTATAGCCAGGTTCCAGAACTCCCAGATCAAGGAGAAAATACTACAAGCAGCCAGGAAGAAACAATCTCAATATTGTAGAAACAGAATCAGAATAGCACAGGACCTGGCAGCTTCTACATTGAGGGATCAAAGGGCATGGAATATGATATTCCAGAGGGCAAAAGAGCTGGGATTGAAGCCAAGGGTCACCTACCCAGCAAAACTGAGTATCTTGTTTCAGGGGAAAATATGGTCATTCAGTGGAATAGAGGACTTTCAAGCATTCTTGAGGAAAAAACTAGAGTTGAATAGAAAATTTGACATTCAGACACAAGAAGCAAGAGATGCTTGAGAAGGTAATCAAGGAAAAGAAATCAAAAGGAACTTATCAAATCTGGACTATTTACATTCCTACATGGAAAAACAATAACTGTGTCTGATGAAACCTTTCTCATTATGAAAATAATGGAAGAAGGGTATATGGGCATATGTGTACAGGTATACATGGATAGAGGGCACAGGTTGAATTTGATGGGAAGGGATGATACTTAAGGGGTGAAGTTAAGAGGTGAGAGAGAAAAGTGGCAAGAGGAGATGGGGAGAGACAGGGTAGGGTAAACTATCTCATGTAGAAGAGGCAAGGGAAGTAGTTGCAGGGGAGGGGAAGAACAGGAAGGCAAAAAGGCAAAACCATATTCTCATTGAAGTTGGCTCAAGGAGAGAATCACATACATACTAAATTGGATATCTCACCCTGCAGGAGAGTAGGGGAAAGGGGATGAGAGGGGGGATGATGGAGGGGAGAGAATTCTAATGGGAGGGGTGGTTGGAAGTACCTACTTTCGAAGAGGGACAGGATCAAAGTAGGAAATGGACCAGGTGGGAGGTGAGATGGGTGGGAGGGAAATATAAGCAGTCTTTTACAATATATCTACTATGGTAATGTTTTATACATGTACACACGTACATGTACAACAGCTATACATGTACAACACATACATGTATACAGCTATACATGTACAACACATACTGAATTGCTTATCTTCTCAGAGGGAGTGGGTGACAAGGGAGGAAGGGAATGGATCTGAAAAAATAGAAGTTTTAAAATTAAATGTTTCATAAGATGTCCAGGCATTGGGGCTCAGAGATTCACCTTGCCCTAATGGCAAAGTTGAAGGGGTATGGGAGAAGATATGGGAGAGAGCAGATTGGATGAGGGTATATCTGGTGGGACTGCTATTCTGGGGTCGTGGGTAGAAAAAAATGGGGGAAAATTGTAACTCAAAATCTCGTGGAAATGAATGATGTAAACCAGAAGTTAAAAAAATAAAATAAAAAAATAGTTTACAAGGCATTTCCCTTATAACAACTTCTGCCAAAAGGTAGTACACAGGCCATAGTATCTCCATTTTATAAATGGTGAAACTGAAGCTCAGAGTGGCATAGCAACTTGCCCAAGGTCACACAGGTAAATTGTGTCAAGGTGGGGACTAGAACGCATGTCTCCCAGTTCCAGTTGCATTTTCAGAGAGCCCTTCTTTCAGCAGGCCATCTTGTAATCCAAAGGGATGGTTGTAATAGTAAAAGTTTCAGGTGTGATGACAGGACAGGAGAGGAGAGATGCTGGCTTTGTTAGGAGGTGGTTCATGGTTAACATGGAGCTGTGGATTCATCCATGTAGGGAGCTCCTAGTGAAGAAATACCCTCTATCCAGTATAGATTGGCAGCTCTCAGTTTCTGTAGACTTAGAGAGCTGCCTTTGGCACTAAAAAGTCATTATTGTTCAGTCGTGTCTGAGTCTCCATGACGGTATTTGGGGTTTTCTTGCCAAAGATACTGGTTAGCCATTTCCTTCTCCAATTCATTTTATAGATTGGGAAACTGAGGCAAACAAGGTTAAATGAATTATCCAAGGTCACACAGCTAGTGAGTGTCTGGGGCTGGATTTGAACTCAGGGAGATGAGTCTTCCTGATTCCAGACCTGGTGCTCTATCTACTGCACTACCTAGCTACCTAAGGTCATGTAGTCAGTGTATATCAAAAGAGGGAGTTGAACCTAGGTCTCCTAAAATCAGAGGCTGGATGTCTATCCGATATACCATACTGCTTCTTTGCAGGGATGGCCATCATTAAGGGAGGGGGAAGAGAGAGCTAGGGGAGGTCATGGGACATATATAAAACCACTTTCAGTAGGTAACTGCCTTTCTCATCTCTTTGTCTTTTTCATATCAGTGCTTCTGACAAAAAATGTCTTACCACCATTCTCTGCTTGTTTAAGTTATACCTACCTATCCAGACCCAGATCATGTTCTGCCTCCCCCAGGAAGCCTACCCTGATCACCACAGCCTTTGGGGCTCTATCAGTCCTGCTGTTGTTGCTATCTGTCTCACTCATGTATCTCTTATCCTGTGCTGCCTTCTTCTGACATTTTATTTTTTTTTATTTCCCTATCTTAGCTATCCTCCTCATCTCTGAGGCCCTTTAAGGGCAAACACTATGTGTATTTACCCCTCTTTACCCATTACTCTTCAACACTATAGGTGCTTAGCAGATAGAATATTGATAATAATAATGACAGTGACTCCCATTAATTTGCTCTCTTCAGAGGCCTCAATTCTTCCTCAGCACCCATTCCCATTCCCCACCCCTGCCCCAGCCCTCTATTTTAGATGGGAAACTCTTCAGGATGGGACTGTGTCTCCCACTTTACACTGTGGGCAGGGGCGAGTCTCCTTCCTCAGATGACTCAAGGGCAAGTACTATCTCTCCTTCACAATAGGGGCTCACTGAAGACAGAGACAGTTCTCCTCCCTAAGCTCCCAGTTTCCTCAAACTGTTAGGGAACATATCCTAGGGTAGGAATAGGAGATTGGATAGCATTTTCAAAATATTTTTATTGACACCTTTTATTTAATATCATACTTTGGGGCTGCATTTTAAAAGAGGAGCAGAGCAGGGATAGGCAATTCTTTAACCCTTAAAGATGCTTTTCTTTCTTTAAAAAATCATTTCTATCAATACAGTTTTTTTACATTCCTTGCATTTCTCAATATATATTTCCTTTTCACCCACCCAAAAATCCATCTCCTATAAAAAAATAGTAATTGGGGTGGGGGAAAGACGTCCATACTCTTCCACCCCTGCAAAAGAGAGAGGGAAATGCCTTCTCATGTCTTCTGTGGGGCCAAGCTTGGTCACTATAAATTTATAACATTCAGAATCAATTGTTTTGTTGTTCTTTCAATTTATATTCTTCTAGTCACTGTGAGCATTGTTTTCTGGGTTCTGCTAACCAGTTCACCTAAGTTTTTAGGGTCCATTTTCCAATGGTAGAACACCAGACCTCCTTCTTTGTAGCATCCCAGTGTAGGCAATTGTCTGCCCTGTTTGATATGTAGGGGTGACTCTGGGAGGAGGGAAGGATAGAATCATGGAAAATAGCAAGTACGATTGAGTTGGGATGGACTCTAGAGGTCTGTCTCCCTCTTTATGAGGGGGTCAGCTGAGGTCCAGAGAGATGAAGCCACTCTTCTGGAATTGCACAGCAAGCTAGCAATAAAGCTAGGGTTAGCCCTCCCAGGCCAGTGAACTTTCCACTCCACCAGTTAGCTGATGCCCTAGTAATGAGCAATGTCATCTCCCCACGCCCAGTCTTACACCCACCCAGTGTGTCACTTATCGATGGGCAGCCAATTAAGTCATGCAGCATCTCAGGGCTGAGCCTTATAAATCTTACCATTTGCAGCTATTGATGGAAATGAATCTACTCTATTGATCACTTGCACCTCCGTTCCAGGCGGGCTGGTCGCCTGCCCAGTCGTGCTGCCAGGAGCAAAAGCCTATGTGATAAATGAGAAGCTCACAGGCCCACTCTACCCAGCAAGCGATTGTTCCTGGGAAAATTAGAAATAACGATCAGGTCTGTAAACAGATGATTACAAAAGACTCAGAATGACTTTGGAAATCATTTTGGCCATTCACATAATCAAAACCTTCTAAAGAGACATTATATTCTGGAGGCATTATTTTATTTGTGATCAGACAGGCTTGCCTGAGTGATATTTATAAAGACATTTTTCATTATTTTTACTTCTGAGAATGGTTGAGAATAGAAGAAGACTCTGGAGTCAAACTAAGGTTCATGTATATGTGTCAGACAAGAGAGTCGTGGATGAGTTAGGTGGTCCCTTATTGGTTATTTAAGCAAATATTTATTAAGGGAAATCGTCTCATGTCCCCAAAGAGGTCGCTGGCTGTCTTACTATGAGGAAATATGTTTGTAAATACCCAGAGAGAGAAAGGCAGAATTGTGTAGAAATCAGAAGGCTGTCCTTGAAGCCAGGATGTGCAGTGCCCAAGTGTTACTTCTGACATATGTTAGCTGTCTGACTCTGCTCGAGGTAACTCTCCAAGAGAGGAGACTATGCCAATTCACATGGGCAGGAGCTTCCTCACCTGGGAGCTCCCTATACCAATAAAATCACTATTCCTAGAGATGGTCATGGCCTTTTGAAATGCTTTTGAGGGCTCAATTCACATCTGTGAATAGTTTTTCTGAGACATGTTTCCCTTCAAAGAGTCTTTTCCCAGACGATTATAGCATCATAGATTCAGATCTGGAAGGGGTCTCCAAAACCATTCAGTCTAACCCTATCATTTTACAGATGAAGAAACTGAGACTCAGGGAAGTCAAGTGACTTGCCCAAGGTCACAAAGAGAGTAAGTGGCTCAGGCAGGATTTGAACCCAGGTTTCAAGACTCAGGAGCCTTATATTTATCCATTATACTAAAGCATACCAGATATAAAATTGATATGAAGGGAAATTCACAGTTCTAACCACCCAGGGTTGCTGGGCAGTACTGCACTTTTTAAAGATGGTCCCTGAATGGAAACCTCCCCTTAGCCCATTAGTCAAATGAATAATGCTAGAGTAAGGAATAATGTGAGATGTGCATTAGACTAATTTCTCCTTGAGGGCAGGGACTGTCTTTTGCCTCTTTTCCTATCCTAATGCTTAGCACAGTGCCTGGTACATAGTAGGAACTTAATAAGTGTTGATTGATCAATAGATGTAGAAGGATGCTAGGCATGACATCATAGATCCACAGAATAACAGAGATGAAAGGATTTCAGAAGCCATCTAGGCCTCCCCAATGCAATAGTCAACCAGCCTTCATTCGAAGATTTAAAACTTCCAGTGACAGGAACCTCACCACCTCTAGAGGGAGCCCATTCTGCTATTGGCAAGCTCCAATCATTAGCAAATTTATCTTTATATCAAGCTGAAATCTGCTTCTTCCTCCCACTACTCCTGGCTCTGGCCTTCAGGAGGAAGCAGGCCAAGTCTAGTCCATCTTCTTTATGGAAGTCTCCCAAGGACTCAATGTTTTTCATATATTCTTTTTTTCCTAGCCTCAATAGGAGGATGGTGATAAAAATAGTTGAAATCTGCTTTAAAGTTTGCAAAAGGTTTTATGAACCTTTCATTTGGCCATTGCAACAAGCATTTGTTTGGAAGCATCTCTGGATACTTCTGCATGGAAGGTAAGTATGACCACTAGCATCTCACTGGGAACTCAAAATGACTGTGACTCAAGACTAAAGGACTGGACTCTCATCTGAGGATCCATCCCTCTCTGTGGTCTATAAAATCAAGGTGTAATGTCAAAACTGTCTCTGTCTCTGTTTCTATGTCATTATCTGTCTTCTCTCTTCTTCCAACTTTGAGAATAGATATACAAATAAACTTGTGTCCTGAATGGGTGGATGGAAATCCATGCCCATTCAGTGTTTCCTCCCCCTAACCCTTACCCCCAGGAGCTGTTGATGGTTATTCGTGACAGAATTGCATGGCAAGGCAAGTTTTTATTGCTGTCATGTAGCCTGAGCAATGATTGTGTACTCCAACTCCTGTGTAGAAGAAAGATGTTTTCAATTCTTAAGGAAGTATGATCCTAGAATGTAACATACTAGTTGGAGAAGGGATTTTTTCCTGGGAAGTGCCAGCTTTGGGAGTTGCCTTGTGTCCAAGTCCAAGTTTGAGACTTCCCAAGTTGAAGAGTTTGTAGATCAGGCTTTCTAAAGGGAGAAGAGGATGTCATGATGTAGCATGCATTTTTCGTAGTTTCTGGGCAATGTCTTACTTGGAGAGCAAAGCTAATGAGTTATATGGATAGCATAAGCCCAAGCCCAAGGGAAAGCATACCTCAACATTTGTCTAAACTGTGACTGGTACCACAAACCTTGGAGGAATTGGGTTCAACTTAATGGGATAGAGGAACTCATTAGGATGCAAAAGTCTTGCTCCAAATTCTACGCTCTTTCAGTAGGAGCTGATTTTGGGTGCTTTACACTTTTTTGTTGCCTATGGTTTAGTGTTATTGTATATCGATTAGGTCTTCATTTTTTGTGGGATTAAATTAAGTCTGGCCCATTCCCCATTTGCATGTGCTACCTTGTGAAATAACCAGACTCAATAGTGATTACTTTCAAAGTAAAAGAAGCCAGAATCCTCCCCAAGATCCTTGAGATCTCTTTTATCCACATTAGTGGAAACCAAGAAAATTTCATGGAGCACCTCCAGAAGGAAAACAAGAATCAAGAAAATAGACATTTACCTGAAAATCATCATACCTCCAGAAGTCCCCCCTGTGGGACACAGATTGCAGAACTAATCATTACCTCAGTTCTCTTTATCTAATGATATCTTCTTTGACTCTATTAGTTACTTGGCTTCCTGATTTTTCCTATATTCCCATTATTCTACCTAAGTTGTCTCCTCCTAGTCCCTCACTTATCTTGGATTTCAATTCTCTGTCCAACAAGCTTCTTCTATTCTTCCTTATCTAAAGATCATTCTTCCTGTAGTGAAAATAAAAGTCAAGAGTTCAGTAGTTTTACTCAGTAGGAATGGTATTTGACTTTTGTTCCTGAAGAGTACCAATGACAGCAGAAGGGTGATGACTTGCATGTGAATTGGATTTAAGTGATCTACCTCTTTGGGAAGAGCCTGAAGAATTAGAAGTCATATTTCTAATAAACTTGTGTAAGGGAGAAGGTTATTTCCAATATCAACTAAAATAGTCACAGAAAGTCCAAAATGTAACCACAAGGTTTTAATGAGGCATTACACTGACTATAGAGAGGTTTCTATGTTTGGACACCTTTATGGGGCATCTCAGTCAAGGAGATAACAGCATGGTTGGGATGCATTTTGGAATGAATTTCATATTTCTGTTTCTGAATTAAATTTCATGGTTATTTTTAGTTTATATCATTCATTTCCACAAGATTTTGAGTTACAAATTTTCTCCCATTTCCCCCACCCACCACCCCAAAATAGCAATCCCACTGAATATCCCATCCCCCAATCAGCTCTCACCCATATCTTCCCTCATCCCCCCTCCAACTTTCCAGTAGGGCATGGTGGATCTCCATGTCCCATTGCCTGTATATCTTATTTCCCAGTTACATGTGAAATTATATATGGACACATATGTATGTATGTATGTATGTAATATTATATATATATATATATATATACATATTAAGCATTTGATTTTAAAATTTTGAATTCCAGATTCCTTCCCTTCCTCCCTCATAACCCACCCTTACTGGGAAGATAAGCAATTCAATACAGGTTGTACATGTGTAGCTATGTAAAACATTTCCATAGTGGATATATTGTAGAAGACTGACTATATTTCCCTCCCTCCTATCCCACCCCCACTTTTTCTATTCTCTACTTTGATCCTGTCCATTTTCAAAACTGTGTGCTTCCAACTTCCCTCCCCTCTAGCCTGCCCTTACTTCCAACATGCCCCCTTTCATCCCCTTAACCCCTACTCTCCTGTAGGGGTGACACACCCAATTTAATGTGTATGTCATTCCCTCCCTAAGCCAAATTCAATGAGAATAAGGTTCACCCATTCCCTTTTGCCTTCCTGTTCTTCCCCTCCATTGTAACAGTTTTCCCTTGCATCTTTTATGCAGGATAATTTACACCATTCTGTCTCTCCCCATCTCCTCTCATTATATTCCTCTCTCACCTCTTAATTTCACCTTTTAAGTATCATCCCTTCCTATTCAATTGTTCCTATGCCCTCTGTCTATGTATACCTGTACACACATATACACACACTCACATATGCATTCATACTCTCATATACCCTCCTATACAAACATTTATATGTATGCATACACACACACACACAAACACACACACACACACACACACACACACACACACACACACACACACACACATATATATATATATATATATATAAATACATTTCTATTCCTTTCAACTATTCTCATACTGAGAAAGTTTCATAAGTTACAATTATTGTTTTTCCATGTAGGAATGTAAATAATTCAACTTTGACAAGTTCCTTATGATTTCTTTTCCCTGTTTACCTTCTCAAGCTTCTCATGCTTCTTGTATCTGAATGTCAAATTTTCTATTCAACTCTGGTTTTTCCATCATGAATGCTTGAAAGTCCTCTATTCCATTGAATGACTATATTTTCCCCTAAAACATCATACTAAGTTTTGCTGGGTAGGTGATTCTTTTTTTTGGAGGGCAATTAGGGTTAAGTAACTTGCCCAAGGTCACACGGCTAGGTTTTTGTTTGTGTGTGTTAAGTGTCTGAGGCCAGATCTGAACTCAGATCCTTCTGACTCCAGTGCTGGTGCTCTACTCACTGTGCCACCTAGCCACCCCTGGGTAGGTATTCTTGGTTTTAATCCCAGCTCCTTTGACATCCAGAATATCATATTCCAAGTCCTTCAATCCCTCAGTGTAGAAGCTGCCAGATCTGGTGTTATCCTGATTGTGTTTCCACAATATTGAAATTGTTTCTTCCTGGCTGCTTGTAATATTTTCTCCTTTATTTGGGAACTCTGGGACCTGGCTATAATATTCCTAGAAGTTTTCTTTTTGGAATATTTTTCAGGAGGTAATTGATGGATTCTTTCAACCTCTATTTTGCCCTCTGGTTCTAAAACATAAGGGAAATTTTCCTTGAGAATTTCTTGAAGGATGAATTCTAGATTCTCTTTCTGATCATGGCTTTTAGGTAGTCCAATGATTTTAAAATTGTCTCTTCTGGATCTATTTTCTAGGTCAGTGGTTTTTCCAATGAGATATTTCACATTGCCTTCTATTTTTTCATTTGTTTGGATCTGTTTAATAGTATCTTGATTAATCATAAAGTCATTAGCTTCCATTTGCTCCAATCTAATTCTGAAGGTATGATTCTCTTCAATGAGCTTTTGAGATTCTTTGTCCATCTGGCAAATTTGGCTTTTTAAGGCATTCTTCTACTCATTGCCTTTTTGGGCCTCTTTTGCCATTTTAGTTAGTCTATTTTTAAGGTGCTATTTTCTTCAGTCAGGTTGTTGACTTTCTTTTCATGATTTACTTTCTTTTTTTTTTATTTTTTATTTATTTATTTATTTAAACAAATGCTTTATTAACTTCTGTTTTACACCATTCATTTCCGCCAGATTTTGAGTTACAATCATTTTCCCCCCGTTATTCCCCTAGCCAACCTCCCAGAATAGCAGTCCCACAAGATATCGCTTCCTCCAGTCTGCTCTCTCCCATACCTTCTCCCATACCCCCTTTGACTTTTCCATTAGAGGAAGGTGAATCTTTGTGTCCCAATGCCTGCACATCTTATCTCCCAATTATAAGCAAAAGAGTATTAATAACAGTATTTATATATATTTGAAACATTTAATGTTAAGATCTCAAATTTCAGATCCATTTCCTTCCTCCCTTGTCACCCATTCCCTCTGGGGAGATAAGTAATTCAGTATATGTTGTACATGTCTAGCTATGAAAAACATTATCATAGTAGATATATTGTACAAGGCTGCTTATAATTCCCTCCCGCTCATCCCACCCCCCCACCTGGTCCATTCCCTACATGATCCTGTCCCTCTTCTATAGTGGGTACTTGCAATCTCCCCTCCCCGCAAGGATGCCCTCCCATCCATCATCCCTCCTCTCATCCTCCTTCTCCCTATTCTGCTGCAGGTTGAGATATCCCATTTAGTATGTATGCCATTCTCTCCCTGAACCAAATTCAATGAGAATGTGGTTTTGCCTTTTTTGCCTTCCTAATCTCCCCCTCCCTTGCAACCACTTCCTCTTGCTTCTTCTACATGAGATAGTTTACCCTACCCTGTCTCTCCCCAAATCCTCTTGCCACTTTCCTCTCTCACCTCATAATTTCATCCCTTGAGTATTCTCTCTTCCCAACAGATTCAACCTATGCTCTGTATCCATATATAACTGTAAGTATATACACACACATTCACATATGTATTCATATGACCACACACCCTTCTTCCATTATTTTCATAGTGAGAAAGATATCATCAGTCACAGTTATTGCTTTTCCATATATGAATGTAAATGGTTCAACTTTGTTAAGTTCCTTTTGATTTCTTTTCCCTGATTACCTTCTCAGGCATCTCTTCCTTCTTGTGTCTGGATGTCAAATTTTCTATTCAATTCTGGTTTTTTCCTCAAGAATGCTTGAAAGTCCTCTATTCCACTGAGTGACCATATTTTCCCCTGAAACAAAATACTCAGTTTTGCTGGGTAGGTGACCCTTGGGTTCATTCCCAGTTCTTTTGCCCTCTGGAATATCATATTCCATGCCCTTTGATCCCTCAGTGTAGAACCTGCCAGGTCCTGGGCTATTTCTGATTGTGTTTCCACAATATTGAAATTGTTTCTTCCTGGCTGCTTGGAGTATTTTCTCCTTGATCTGGGGATTCTGGAACCTGGCTATAATATTCCTGGGAGTTTTCTTTTTGGGATCTTTTTCAGGAGGTGATTGATGGATTCTTTCAACCTCTATTTTGCCCTCTGGATCTAAAACCTCAGGGCAATTTTCCTTGAGAATGTCTTGAAGGGTGATTTCTAGGTTCTTTCTTTGATCATGGCTTTCAGGTAGTCCAATCATTTTTAAATTGTCTCTCCTGGATCTATTCTCCAGATCAGTGGTTTTTCCCATGAGATATTTCACATTGCCTTCTAATCTTTCATTTGTTTGGATCTGCTTAACAGCATCTTGATTTCTCATAAAGTCATTAGCTTTCATTTGCTCCAGTCTAACTCTGAAGGAATGAATCTCCTCAGTGAACTTTTTAGATTCTTTTTCCATCTGGCAAATTCGACTTTTTAAGGCATTCTTCTCCTCATTGCCCTTTTGGGCCTCCTTTGCCATTTGAGTTAGTCTATTTTTTAAGGAGTTGTTTTCCTCAGTTGGGCTATTGACCCTCATTTCATACTTTTCCTACATCCTTCTCATTTCTCTTTCCAATTTTTCCTCCACTTTTTTTATTTGATTTTTAAAGTCCTTCTTAAGGTCCTCTATGGCCTGCAACACACTCATGTTTTCTCCTGGGGCTTTTGGTGCAGGACTTCTGACCTCACAGTCCTTTTCTCGCTCTATGCCCCCAAAATAGGAGTCTGGGGTTGCATTTTTCTGTTTCCTTTGCCTTGGCATGTTGCCACTTAATTGCTTGACTTTTGGGCTTGTTGCCACACTATGGCTTTAAGGCCAGATAGAGGAATTTTCGTCCCGAACGTGTGGGGGGCAACTTCCATTTCTGGCAAGCTGTAAACCCACCCACGACTTCCACCCTAGATCACAATCCAGACCCAGGGAGGTTAACGCAAGAGCGATTACCCCCCAAGACTGATTGCCGGATCTCCCTACAATTCGCAGGCCAGGAGCTGGATCTGCCTCTGAAAACTACAAAATGGCGTGTCTCCTCAGTGGCTTTTAGCCCCCAGGGGAGGGAGCCAATGCATTCCCCAAATACTGGTCCCAAAGTCCACAGGACACTAACCTCTTACTTTGTCCTAGGCATGTCTATGTTGATAACTCTGGAATCGCCACAGCTTCTGGTGTTCTGGGGTCTCTCCAGCTGGCTGCTGGCCCTGCTGCCCTGGGGCTAAAACCTTGGCTAATGAGGACCTGGGCTCAGCTCGACTTGGCTCCCCACGCTCTGCACTGCTGGCTCCCAGAGTGCTGTGCTGGTCTTTCCTGCAGGGCTGCTGGGCTGTCCTCAGTGGGAGGTTAGCTTCTCTGTGTCGTTCTGTGGGTGCTGGGGCTCCAGAAGTTGTTCAGAGTCCCCTTTTACATAGTTTGGGGGGAATCTGCGGGCAGAGTGGCTTGGATGAGCTGTTTCTACTCTGCCATCTTGGCTCCGCCCCCTTGATTCCATGATTTTCTTACATTATACTCATTTCTCTTTCCAATTTTCCCTCCACTTCTCTTATTTGGTTTTCAAAGTCCTTTTTACACTCCTCTATGGCCTATAACCACCTTTTATATTTCTTGGACACTTTTGGTGCAGGAAGTCTAACTTCATTGTCTTCCTCCTGGTCCATTCCTTGATCCTTTTTGTCCGAAAAACAGGAGTCTAATATCAGATTGCTCTGCTTGCTTTGCTTGCTCATGTTGCCACTCAATTACTTGACTTTTGAGCTTTTTTTTGAGTCACAGTAGAACTCTGCTACCAGAGAGGGCAGCTTTGTCCCAATCACTGGTGTTTTCTCAGTTGCCAGAGCTATTAGTTGGCTGCCCTCTCTGAAGCCTCCACACCCTCTGGCAAACTGGTCACACACCCCAGGACCTCCACCCTAGACAGCAATCTAGATCCAAGCAGGTTAAAGTAAGAGCGATTACCCCTCAGACTGGTCTTTTGGACCCCTACAATCTGCAGGCCAGGAGCTCTGAAGTAGGTATACGGCTGTCATTCCTCAGCTGCTTCTTCCTCCAGGGGTCAAAGGTTGGACCGCACTCTCAAACTCCCTTTCCCCAAAGTCCACACTGCACTGACCTCTCACTTTGTCCTTGGCATCTATGGGTTGATAATTTTGGAAACCACCACAGTTGCTGGTGATCTGCAGTCCCTCCAGCTAGAGGCTGGTTGTGGCTGCCCTGAGGCTAAAACCTCAGGCCCACACAGGGCTGTGCTCAGCTCCCAGAGTGCTATGTTGGCCCCTTTCTGCCAGCCTGCTGGGCTGTCTTCAGAGGGAGGTTAGCGTCTCTCTGTCATTTTGTGGGTTCTGTCATGAATTTCATACTTCCAGAGTCATAGAGGAACTAGAGGCATTGTAAACAGGCTGCTGCCTGGGGAAGAGACCCTTGAAGGGGAGGAGGAAGAAATTTCTCTCTCCTCCCTGGACCCCTGCCCTACATTAACGAAGTAGCTTTGAAGGGGAACTACTGTCTCAGTAGGTGACACTGCATCCACTGGGTTATAAAGTGTATGTAAGCTCCTGACAGACATGGATACAAAGATACAGTCATCCAAAGGAAGAATTCAATTCAAAGATTCAAGGAGCATGACCCCTGGCAGCATAGAAGAGAGTCTCACTATATGAAAAGGAGCATGTCCTGGCAAAGCACACTGCCGTGGACTGGTGAGCTCTGTGATTAGCAGGGTAGATCCACAAGGTTTGCTTCTAAAACACAATGTAAAAGCCACTGTCTGGGAAATTTAACTTTTGTGTTCAAGTACAAGATGGGAGATGTAGGGATACCATACTTGTTCTGCATGGTTTGAAATGATAAAAGTAGGGGCAAAGGGTATATTTTAGAGAGAGATATAACTCAGATGAATAAAAAAGGGAAAAAATACTAAGCTGAATTGTACAAAAGTATAAGGCTACTCAGCACAAGAAATAATCTTCAAGTAGAGGCTAGACAAGCATTTGCTGGTGGGGGGGATTCTTGCTCAGATGTAGGTTGTAGTCAATGATATTTGAGGCCCCTACTCACTCTGAGAGTATGACATTAATTGAATGTGTTCTGGCTTCTTTGTGAAACTGTCATTCCTAATAGTAGTAGTTTATACAGCAAAGGCAACCGGAATTTTTTCCCAAGGTTGTTAACTCTTCATCTCGGATTCTGTTACATTGTTGGAACTTCCATCCATTGGTCATGGAAGAGATTGTGGAATAGAAAGGAGAGAGTCCTGGGTTTGTAGGACTGGAATTTCAATTTTGGTTTTGCCACTTACTACATATATAATCTTGGGCAAGCCCAAGGTTTGCTCCTTCTCATAATTAGACTCTCTTCTCTGTTCCCAAGGGTAATACTTGTGACCTCTCTGGGCCCTAGTTTCCCCATATATAAAATGAAAGGGGTTACACTTGATGAATGCTAAGGTCCTTTCTCATTCTAAATCTATGTTCAGCAGTCCTTTAATAAGCACAAAGGAGAGGTCCAAACAAGACACTATGGAAATTCTAGGGTGGGAGTGACCTTTGAGAGAATGTAGCAAGTAGGATCAGGAAAAATTTAATGAAAGGAAGCTTCATGAACTTCGTGACCAGGCTCATTTCATAGTATTTCTCTTTAAGTGTGCTTTATAATCAAACTAAATAACTGCCTGCTGACAATGCTCTGTGTTCCCCCACCTTTGTACCTTTGGTCAAACTGTTCTGTATGCCTGGAAGATCTTCTCTCCCCTTATTTGCCTGCTGAATTCTCACCTACCTTTCAAAACCCAATTCAAATATTGCCTTCTCCAGGAAGTCTTCCTTGATTAAAAAATTAATAATTATTTCTTGCTCCCTCAGACACAAAGATAGCAATTTGCAATTCTTTAACACATTTAACACATAGTATTTCTCTCTCTCTCTCTCTCTCTCTCTCTCTCTCTCTCTCTCCCTCCAAACACACACACACACACACACACACACACACACACACACACACACAAACACACCCACAAATGAACATATACTAATCTGAACCTGTATTTTTATCAGTATTTTGAACTCCTGGTATAGCAAGTCCCTCCACCAATGAAGATAGTAACTCCCCTATAACTTAGAGTTTTGGAAAATATCCTGGGGAAAACTAGGTAACTTGAACTCAGGTCTTCCCGTTTCTAAATTTTGCTCCCTAGTCATTACTCTGTACTGTTCCCCCTTTTTATATGCAATATACAATATTATATGATGAATGTGTACCTTATCTAAAGTCCTAGAGGGTTGGGGCTATGCTAAGCATTGCATTTCCCCAAGCACCCAACACTGGGTTCTGCATGCAATAGTTACTGAATAAATGTTTGGTTAATTGCTGTGCTTTGAAATGAAATGCTAACTAGGAAGAATAGATTTCACTAGAATCTCACAATTTTTTAATGAAGCTTCCATTGATATCTTTGCTTAATTTCTCATAATGGCATGGAGATGACCTTGTGTTTTGAAAGACTGTGCCCATGAAGGACAAGCTTTAGATGTCCTTACCAATTAGAACAGTTTTGAGAATGGGCAGATCTGTAACTAGGGCAGGGTCATGAGACTTTTGCTCATGACAACAGATTTTAGAGGGTAAAAACAAAAACAAGGTGGATTCTGACAAACAGAAGCAACTAACCTTATCAACTACTTAGCATGAATGGTTAGTTAAAATAGGGAGCTACAAGGCAGGGGGAGTTGTTAATAAAACCCATCTGTCAGCCAATATAGGAACTAATTCCCCATCTTGTTGAGCTGAGTTTGTCTTAATTCTATTATTTTCATGTAATGAGGGCCCAGTCCTCAGGGCATATGCAATATGCTCTGCCTGGTACCAAGCCACCTGGAGGTGTAGTGAGCCAGCATCCAGCCATGGGTATTGTGGAAGGTCTGCCCCTAGATTCAGAGTCTTTGAAGATATATAATGACTGCTTCCTGTTAGCTTACTGCAACGTGATGAAAAACCTTTCAACTGGCTGTTGAGTCAGAGCTGAGTGTGACTACAGATGAAACTGCTTTCTCTTTCCTGGGGAGTTTGGAGTGAGGAGGAAGAAATGTTGTAAGCCTCGGGGTAGGGGAACTGGGTTGCTTGGAAGAGGCAGCTATTTGCTGTCTGCCATCACCTGTCAAGAGGATGCTACCTCTGTTCTGAGAATTCTTTCCTGCTTTTAGCTGAGTGAATATCAGTGACACACCAGATCCAATGATGACCTTGTAAGCCTCGAAAGGTCAGAAGAACCAGTAGAGGTCCAGCAAATGAAAACCCTAGTGGCATCTATTGATGGTCCAATCATTCAATTCCGGTAAAGAGTCAGCCCTAAGAAAAGACCCATTGGAGCCAGCCAAGAAATGATTGGCAAGAGAGCATCCCACCTATCAGTTATGCTGTCTCCAAGTCTCCAAGTATTAATAGGGAGGGGGAGAATGTTGGTCATCACCACTTAAAGTCTGTGTCCATCTTTCTAGGAACCTCTGTTACTGGGTGTGTAGAGAAGAAAACGTCCCTCACTTTCATGAGAATGTGTTCCCTCTCATTATATATGATTTATTATGTGCTCGCTCTCATTGTATGTTACAAATAAATATCCACTAAATAAATTATTGTCGTTGTTTTTCTTCAGTCAAGGCTGATTCTCCATGACCCCATTGGGGTTTTCTTGGCAAAGATACTGGAGTGGTTTTACCATATCCCTCTGTAGCTCATTTCACAGATGAGGAAGCCAAGGCAAAGAGGGTAAAGTGATGTGCCCAGGGTCACATAGATACTAAGTATCTGAGGTTGAATTTGAACTCAGAAAGATGAGAATTCCTGGTTCCCCGTTCAGTTCTAACCACTGTACCACCTAGCTGCCCCTTAATAAAATTAATTAATATTAATTGATTGATTTTGAGGAGACATCAGTCTGTCAAAATGATTTCAGAGTAGTGATCACTATTGGTGAAAATATACCATGAGCAATACTACTAAGGAAAACAACAACAATAACAACAACAAGACCAACAACTCAATCACTTAGGGGTTGAATCCTGAGGGGAAGAAGTACTCTTGCCCTGTACATTTGACATGTTAGTTTGAGGAGAGTTGGGAATATAATCCCAGTGTCTATCTTGTACTATTAATTACAAAGTTTATTTGAGAATCCCTTTTGAGCTATCTGTCCTTGGTTTTAAATTGAATAGTAATAGCTCTGTGGAAGGATTGGGTGGGTAAATCTAAGGACCATGTTAACAAAGTACAAAGATGCTCATCAGCACAGGGGTGGCCACCAGGAGATTTTTGTGTTGTACTATGTACTTTGTTTTGATAATTAATAATTTATATTTTAAATAATAAAGAATATTTTTAAATAATGCTGTTTTAATTCATAGTTAATATGTTAAAATAATACTGTTTTAAATAATTACTAAGATTTTAAAATAACTTTAAAAATAATAAACACTGAGCTAAAAAGTTTTCAAATATTATCTCATGAGAAGCATCTAGGTGGTTCAGTGGATTTTAAAACTTTGAATTCTAGATTCTTTCCCTTTCTCTCTTGTCAGCCACCCTTACTGGGAAGAGAGGCAATTCAATATAGGTTGTACATGTGTAGCTATGCAGAACATTTCCATAGTGGATATATTGTGAAAGATTGATTATATTTCCCTCCATCCTATCCCACCCCCCCAATTTGTTCTATTCTCTACTTTGATCGTGTCTCTTTTCAAAAGTGGGTGCTTCCAACTTCCCTCTCCCGCAGACTGCCCTCCCTTCCATCATTCCCCTTCTCATCCCCTTCCCCCACACTCCTGTAGGGTGAGATATCCCATTTAGTGTGTATGTCATTCCCTCTCTGAGCCAAATTCAATGAGAATAAGGTTGACCCATTCCTTTTTGCCTTCCTGTTCTTCCCCTCCATTGTAACAGTTTCCCCTTGCCTCTTCTATATGAGATAGTTTACCCTATTCTCTCTCCCATCTCCTCTCATTATATTCCTCTCTCAGCTCTCAATTTTACCTTTTAAGTATCATCCCTTCTGATTCAATTGATTGTGTGCCCTCTGTCTATGTATACCTATCCACATATATACACACACTCACGTATGTATTCATATGGCCATATACCCTCCCATATTGACATATATGTATGTATACACACACAGACATATATATTCCATTCACCTTTCCTCATACTGAGAAAAGTTTCATAGGTTACTATTATTATTTTTCCATGTAGGAATGCAAATAGTTCAACTTTGATAAGTTCCTTATGATTTCTTTTCCCTGTTTACCTTTTCATACTTCTCTTGCTTCTTGTATCTGAATGTCAAATTTTCTACTCAACTCTGTTTTTTTCATCAAGAAAGCTTGAAAGTCCTCTATTTCATTGAATGACCATATTTTCCCCTGAAACATTATCTTCAGTTTTTCTGGGTAGGTGATTCTTGATTTTAATACCAGCTCCTTTGACATCCAGATCATCATATTCCAATCCCTTCAGTCCCTCAGTGTAGAAGCTGCCAGATGTGGTGTTATCCACAATATTCAAATTGTTTCTTCCTGGCTGCTTGTAGTATTTTCTCCTTGATATGGGAACTCTGGAACCTGGCTATAATATTCCTAGGAATTTTCTTTTTGGGATCCTTTTAAGGAGGTGATTGGTGGATTCTTTCAAGCACTATTTTGCCTTCTGGTTTTAAAACATCAGGGCAATTTTCCTTGAGAATGTCTTGAAGAATGATTTCTAGGTTTTTTTTATCATGGCTTTTAGGTAGTCCAATAATTTTTAAATGATCTCTCCTGGATTGATTTTGCAGGTCAGTGGTTTTTCCAATGAGATATTTCACATTGCCTTTTATTTTTTCATTTGTTTGGATTTGTTCAATAGTATCTTGATTTCTCATAAAGTCATTAACTTCCATTTGCTCCAATCTAATTCTGAAAGAATGTTTCTCTTCAGTGATCTTTTGAGATCCTTTTCCCATCTGGCAAATTTGGCTTTTTAAGGCATTCTTCTCCTCATTGGCTTTTTGGGCCTCTTTTGCCATTTGAGTTAGTCTATTTTTAAGGTGTTTTTTTCTTCAGTCAGGTTGTTGACTTGCTTTTGATGATTTTCTTGCATCATTCTCATTTCTCTTCCCAATTTTTCTTCCACTTCTCTTATTTGGTTTTCAAAATCCTTCTTGAGGTCCTCTATAGCCTGTAACCAGTTCATATTTTTCTTGGAGGCTTTTGGTGTGGGAATTTTGACTTTTTTTCCTGTCATTCCATGCTTTGATCCTTTTTGTCCCCAAAGTCAGGTTGCTGTGCTTGCTTTGCTTCCTTTGCTTATTCATGTTGCCTCTCAATTACTTGACTTTTGAATTTCTTGCCACAATAGAACTCTGCTTCCAGAGAGGAGAGCTTTTTCCCAAATCCCTGGGGTTTTCTCAGCTGCCAGCTATTAGTTGGCTGCCCTGCCTGTAAGCCCCCACAAGCTCTGGCACCTGGTCACACACCCTTGGACCTCTACCCTAGATAGCGATACCCATCTAAGCAGGTTAAAGCAAGAGTAATTACCCCTCATTCTGGAAACCGGCACAGTTGCTGGTAATCCACTCTCCCAAAGTCCCTCAAGCAGCAGCTGGTTTGGTAGACCCTGGGGCTAAAACCATGGGGCTGGGCTCTGGGATGGACCCTTCTTGTTGGGCTGCCTTCATTGGGAGATTTGTTTCTCTCTGTCACTTTTTGTGTTCTGTAGCCCTGAAGTTTGTTTAGAGTTGTATTTTATAGGTATTTGAAGTGGTTATGGGGGGAGCTCACAGAGTTTTCCTGCTTCTACACTGTCATCTTCGCTCCATCCCCCCAATATAATTAACTTTTAAAGATAATTATCTTAAAATTATAAATATGAGGTTTTAAAGTTTGCCAAATGTTTTACAAATATTGTCTCATTTGTTCTTCACAACAGCCATTGGAAATAGGTGCTATTATTAGTTTTTTTTTTTTTTTGTTTTGTTTTTAGCTAAATATTTTACTAAGAGGAAACTAAAGCAAACAAGGATTAAGTCCCTTGCCTGTTCTTTTAGGGGGCAGAATTTGAACTTAGGTCTTCCTGACTCCTAGTCTGGCGCTCTGTTCACTGAGCCACCTAGCTGCCTGGATGTCTATTTGCTATAGTAAATTGTGAAGATTCTTTCTGTAGAAGAAGAACAGCAGAGTAAAAAGAACTTTGAATTCAGAGTCTGAGGACCTTGGTAATCTTGGCCAAATCACCACATCTCTTGGCCTATTCTATCAAATGAGAGGGCTGGGAAAGATAACCTCTGGGTCCCCTTCCACAAGTCTCTGTGAGCCTGTGGTCACAGTTGGGGGAGACTTGTGTGATAGCTAATGAATTCATGGATCTTTGGAAGGATTTCTCAAGGGGATGTGAGTAGTTTACAATCAGGGAGGTCATTCTATGTGCCTCGATTCTGCAAATGCTTGGCTGTGGGTACTGGGGTCTGTGAAGTTATTCCTACACATTAGAATCTTGTTTGGGATTCACTGTAGGGTATGTTTTGGTCTGAACCAAAATTCTCAAAGTAAGTCTGAATATCCTACCATAGGGGGTCAGGGCCAAGAAGGAATTAGTACGTTGGAGGCAGGTAGTCATCTCAGGGTTTAGGGTTTCCAACTGAGAAAGGAAAGAGAGACAGAGAGAGAGACAGAGAGAGAGACAGAGAGACAGAGAGACAGAGAGAGACAGAGACAGAGACAGAGAGAGACAGAGAGAGAGACAGAGAGACAGAGGAGAGGAGAGGAGAGAAGAGGAGGGGAGGGAAGGGGGAAATGGAGGGGGAGAGGAAGAGCGACTGGGAGGAGAGGAAAGGGGAGGGAGAGAGAGGGGGAGATGATTTCATAGGCTGATGTCATCTTTACACAGATGCTAATGAATTTAAAACAATAGGATGTTAATTGGAAAGATTCTTTGACTATAAAATGACAGAACTTGGAGAGGCTCTAAAATATGGAATTTCAGAATGAAGGGGTATCTCAGAGATCATCAAAGGCAGTCCTTTCATTTTCAGGGAAGGAAAACTGAGTCTCAGGACACAAAAATGATTTTTTCTATAGTCATATAGGAAGACAGTGGCATAAAATTCATGTCTCCTGAATATTAAGCCTAGTGTTCTTTATGCCGCGCCACTCTTCTCTATGAAAAAGTAGTAAATCACTGCCTGCTTCAAGGGGATGCATGGTTATGGATTTTTAACTCTAAAGTATAAAATTTATGTAGGGTCAAAATCTATTGTACTAAAGCTGAGGAGAGCAAGGGGCCCAGTTTTCAGGGACAGTGATGTAAAGAAGGAAGAAAGGAAGGAAAGAAGCGATATTTATCACGTTCGTACTGTATTCCAGGTGCTGTACTAAGTGCTTTACAAGTATTATCCCATTTAATCCTTTCAAGTCTGGGAGATGTGTTATTATTATTGCCAGTTTAGACAATGGGGACAGGCAGAAGTTAAGTGACTCGACCAGGGTCACACAGCTACTAAGTATTTGAGACTAAATTTGAACTCAGATATTTCAGACTCTAGGGTCAGTGTCCTGACCCAGACTAAGGCTCATCCTAAGATTTTTATGATTCTGCTGAATGGGACTACTAAGGGAGAAACTATCAGTGGCATAGTAAAAAGAGTGCTGACCTGACTATGAGTTACAAGACCTGAGTTTGAATGTAGGCTTTTCCACCTTGTGACCTTGAACAAGTCATTTCTCAGCCCTGGGCCTCGATTTTCTTATCTGTAAAATTAGGAGGTTGGACTAAGTGACCTCTATGGTTCCCTCCACTTCTAGATCCTATGATCTTACAAGGATATAAGAAGGAAAATACTGAATAAAGCTGCACTAAAGTAACAAAGTCATCGCAGATTTAAAATTATTTACCTATCCTTTGATCCCACCCTTTTCTAAATGGGTTAACTAAAGCCCCAAGAGATGAAATAAACCCAGGAAATTATAACTCTGGGTACAATACCCTCTTGGGGACAAGGTTTTTTTCCCCCCAATTAACAAGCATTTATATTCTCACCTCTCTCCCTCCAATTAAAAAAAAGAAGAGCCTCTTGCAACAAATCCCTAACATTTATATAGTGTTTACTATGTGCCAGCCACTGTGTTAAATGCTTTGCAATATTTATCTCATTTGATTCTCCCAACAATCCTGGGAAATAACTGTTTTTATTATTCCTATTTTGCAGATGAGGAAACTGAGACAAGTAGAGGGTTAAATGTTTGGCTAGGGTGACACAACTACTAAGTGTCTGAGACTAGATTTGAACTCAGAGCTTCTGGATTCCAAGCCCAGTACTCTGTCCACTGCACCATCTAGCTGCCTCATATATGCACGTCTACATAGCCACGTAAAACAAATTTCTGCATTAGTCATGTCCAAAAATATATGTCTAATTCTACATCTTAAATCCATCATCTTTCTGTCAGGAGGCATATAGGATCCTTTATCATCAATCCCTGGGATCATAATCGGTTTCTGTATTGATCAGGATTCTCAAGTCTTTCGAAGTTGTTTTTCTTTACAATATTATTATTATGTAAATTTTTCACTTGGTTCTGCACACTTCACTCTATGTCAGTTCATATAGGTTTTCCCAGATCTCTCTGAAACTGTCCATTTTATAATTTTTTAAAATAAAAATTGAATTTTTATTTTAAAATTCAATTTTTATTCTATTTCAAGTACATAGCCTCTCTTTCTTACTTTCCCTTCCCCCCAGCTCCAGTCAGACCTTTTCATCATTTCATAAAGCACAATAATATTCCATTGCATTCATATGTTCTTCCTCTGGTTTCTTTTGAGGGTATAGGCATATTAATGGTAAAGCTGGACTACATTTACTTTGGAGACAGTTTCTCACTGCTTTCCTCAATACTTGGAAACATCTCCACATTAATATATCTATTTCCCCTCAGTTTCAACACTTACCTTCCTTTCTCCTTTCCTTCCTTCCTCCCTCTCTCCCTCCCTCCCTCCCTCCCTTCCTTCCTTCCTTCCTTCCTTCCTTCCTTCCTTTCCTTTCCTTCCTTCTCTCTCTCTCTCTCTCTCTCTCTCTCTCTCTCTCTCTCTCTCTCTCTCTTTCTCTCTCTCTCTCCCCCTTTATTTCTTTCCCTCTCTTTCATCTTTGCCACTTACATGGGCATTAGATGGAACTGCAGAGTTGCTTATATTTGTCTTTCTCTAATTATTAATGACTTGTAGCCTTTTTTCATATATCTGTTGATAGCTTGAATTTCTTCCTTTGAAAACTGCCAGTTCATGTCTTTTGATCATTTAAGAATTGGGCAATGGCTCTTATTCTTATAAATTTAATCAGTTTATTACATGTCTTGGAGATGAGCTCTTTATCAAAGAAACTAGCTGCAGAGATTCCCCTCCCCCCTTACTTCTTTCCCTTCTAATTTTAACTGCACAGGTTTTGTATGTGTTGATGCCTTTTTCCCGGCACCAGTTTGAGACCTCAGTTATAGCTGGGTGTAGAGCAGAGATGACAATTGCTCACAATATATGCCCCTAGATGTCCCTGCAATTAATCCATTATTGTTTCTGAGACAGAAAAGGCCCATGACTTGCCTTGTCCCATTTATATAGTTGTTTAAGAAGCCTTGAGGTGCCTTGGCTGCTTCCTGGCATGCATCTCTTTTCTCTGGCTTTCTGGGCACTTTTGTCCTGAGGTAATACATATGGCTAAAATCTCACATATTGATCTGGAAGGAGGCTGATAAAAGCCAGGCATTGTTAGGAGCCCGTCAGAAGGATTTCAGGCAGAGGCTATTGACTGATGTGCTTCAGAGATTCAAATACCAGATTTGTGTTGGCTCTGCAGCTTGCAGGGGTTTTAATCACCCCCTTTGAAGCTGAACAAATCAATTTGATATTTAAAATACTTAAAAAAAAGAATAGGGGATGGAGGGAGACAGAGAAATACACATTACAAAATGAATTAGTACCATGAATCACAGAATAGCAAAGCTAGGAGAGCCTTTGCAGATCATCTAGTCCAAATCTTCCCTCCCCAATTTTATAGATAAGGAAACTGAGTCCTAGAGAAGCAACATCCATCTCCAAATACTATGATTTCAGGATCTTATGTTAAAGAAAATAAATATTATAGAGAGACTCTGCCTGGCTAGTAAATGGGACAGCCAGATCACAATTCTTTAAACTTTTTTTTTTTTAACATTATACAATATGCCCTTTCTTCGACTTAATCAATTAATTCATCAAGAAATATTTATTGAGAGCTTATATGTCAAACATCAGGGATGTGAAGATAAAAATATATTGATCCCTTCCTTCAAAGAGCTTACATTCTTTTTTGGGGAGGAAACACACACACAAGTAGTTATAAATTATATGTGAAATAAATACAAGATAAAAATATATTGATCCCTTCCTTCAAAGAGCTTACATTCTTTTTTTGGGAGGAAACACACACATAAGTAGTTATAAATTATATGTGAAATAAATACAAGGAAAAATAATTATTGGAAGCAAAAATCAGCAAAGACTTCAGGTAGAAGGTGATGCTAGAGTTAAGTTTTGAAGGAAGCTTAAGGATTACAAGAGCAGAGGGGGAGGGGAAAATACTTTCAGGGTTGGCTGCAGTGAAATCCTTTTTACCCCCAACGGGGAGTCTGATTAAGAAAGAAGTCAAACCAAAGATGCAGGGTGGGTAATTGGCAGGACAGGTGTGTGTGTGTGTGTAGTGTGTGTGTGTGTGTGTGTGTGTGTGTGTGTGTGTGTGTAGTGTGTGGTGAATGAAGTCTTTTTTCCTAAAATGGTGCTGGTGGGAAGTAATAGTGAAATCTCCGACCTTCCTACCTACACTCCTTCACACAAGTTAATGGTGCCACCCATGAAGCCAGAGAAAGTGTTCCCCAAAGCATGCATAGAACACTTTATCTTTCCAAGTTTTGCCTCCTCCAGGAATCCTTCCCAGACCACTACTTCCAAGTCCTACTACTTCCTCCTCAGAACTCTGTTAATACTGAGTATTCTTATCATAGGATCTCTTTATCTTAGAACTCTCCCTAGAATCATGGGATTTGGACATGGATGCCACCTTCTAGCTGATTCTACAAAAGTATAGTGGAAAGAACATCAGACTTGGAATTAAGAAAGCTTTATTAAAATCCTGGCTCTGATACTTATTAGCTATGTGATCCTGGGCTGTTGAGAGTTATTATTAGACTTCAGTTTCCTCATTAGTAAAAGGAGGTAATAATACTTGGGTTGGTCTCCCTCCTCAAGTCTCTCCCAACTCAATTTCATCTTCCATTCAACTAGCAAATTAATTTCCCTCGAGTGCAGATCTGACCATGTCATACTCCACCCACTCCTTATTAAATAAACTCCTTTGGCTCCATACTACCTATAGGATTAAATATAAAATCCTCTCTTTAGTGTTCAAAGCCCTTCATAATTTAGCTCTTTCCTACCTTTTATTTTTCTTAAACATTACTCTCCTCTGTATACTTTACCATCCAATGTCACTGGTCTCCTTGCTTTTCCTCCCGTCTCCTTTAACCAGTGGTCCTCCTTAGTTCCATGGGAAACTCTTCCCCCTTCATCTCTGTCCCCTATCTTCCTTGGCTTCCTTCAAGTTCCAGCCAAAGTATATGTCTGCTTCAAGAAGCCTCCCCCATGCCCCTTTGTACTAATATCTTCCCCCTGTTGATTAGCTCTTTTCCTGTATATGTTGTTTGTACATTGTTGTTTTCATATTGTCTCTCTTATACCATGAATTTCTTGAAAGTAGGGACTATCTTTTGCCTTTCTTTGTTCCCCAACACTTAGCACAGTGTCTGACATACAGTAAATAACATAAATAATACATATTAAATTAAATTTAAAATATTAAATAAATGAATGAAGGAATAAATGAATAAATAAATAAATGCTTATTGGTTGACTATATCTTTCTTCTTTTTTTAATCAAATGATTTATTAACTTCTAGTTTACATCATTCACTTCCAAATGATTTTGAGTTACAAATTTTCTCCCCATTTTTCCCCTACCCACCACCCCAAAATAGCAATCCCACAAGATTATCCCCTCCTTCAATCTACTCTCTCCCATATCTTCTCCCATACCCCTTCCAAATTTCTGTAGGGCACGGTGGATCTCTATGCCACAGTACCTGTACATCTTATTTCCCAGTTACATGTAAAATAATATGAATAATATATATGTACATATATATATATTTTAAACATTTGTAAAACTTTGAATTCCAGATTCATTTCCTTCCTCCATTATCACCCACTCTTTTTTTTTTTTTTTGCTTTTTGAAGGGCAATTGGGCTTAAGTAACTTGCCCAAGGTAACACGGCTAGGTTTTTGTTTGTGTGTGCGTTAAGTGCCTGAGGCCGGTCCTTCTGACTCCAGGGCCGGTGCTCTAGTCACTGCGCCACCTAGCTGCCCCTATTATCACCCACTCTTACTGGGAAGATAAGCAATTCAGTATAGGTTGTATATGTGTAGCTATGCAAAACATTTCTATAGTGGATATATTATAATAGACTGACTATATTTCCCTCCATCCTATCCCACCTCCCACTTGTTCTATTTTCTACTTTGATCCTGTCCCTTTTCAAAAGTGGGTGCTTCCAACTTCCCTCTCCCCCAGCCTGCCCTCTCTTCCATCATCCCCCCTCTCATCCCCTTACCCCCTACTCTCATATAAGGTGAGATACCCTATTTAGCGTATATGTCATTCCCTCCCTAAGCCAAATTCAATGAAAATAAGGTTGACCCGTTCCCTTTTGCCTTCCTGTTTTTCCCCTGCATTGTAACCATTTTCCCTTGCCTCTTCTATTTGAGATAGTTTACACCATTCTGTCTCTCCCCATTTCCTCTCATTATATTCCTCTCTCACCTCTTAATATCACCTTTTAAGTATCATCACTTCCTATTAAATTGGTCCTGTGCCCTCTATATATGTATACCTGTACACACACACATTTATATACATTCACATATGTATTCATATGCCCATATACCCTCCTATATAGACACATATATGTATGTATGTATGTATACATACATACATATATCTATATATATATGTGTGTATACACATATGCACACACATTTCTATTCTCTTCAACTATTCTCATACTGAGAAATGTTTTATCAATTACAATTATTGTTTTTCCATGTAGGAATGTAAATAGTTAAACTTTGATAAGTTCCTTATGATTTCTTTTCCTTGTTTACCTTCTCATGCTTCTCTTGCTTCTTGTATCTGAATATCAAATTTTCTATTCAACTCTGGTTTTTTTCATTAAGAATGCTAAAAAGTCCTTTATTCTACTGAATGACCATATTTTCCCCTGAAACATGATACTCAGTTGTGCTGGGTAGGTCATTCTTGGTTTTAATCCCAACTCCTTTGACCTCCAGAATATCATATTTCAGGCCCTTCAATCCCTCAGTGTAGAAGCTGCCAGATCCTCTGTTATCTTGATTGTGTTTCCACAATATTCAAATTGTTTCTTCCTGGCTGCTTGTAATATTTTCTCTTTGATCTGAGAATTCCAGAACCTGGGTATAATATTTCTAAGAGTTTTCTTTTTGGGATCTTTTTCAGGAGGTGATTGGTGGATTCTTTCAGCCTCTATTTTGCTCTCTGGTTCTAAAGCATCAGGGCAAATTTCCTTGAGAATTTCTTGAAGGATGATTTCTAGGTTCTTTTTTTGATCATGGCTTTTAGGTAGTCCAATAATTTTTAAATTATCTCTCCTGGATCTATTTTCCAGGTCAGTGGTTTTCCAATGAGATATTTCACGTTGCCTTCTATTTTTTTTTTCATTTGTTTGGATCTGTTTAATAGTATCTTTATTTCTCATAAAGTCACTAGCTTCCATTTGCTCCAATCTAATTCTGAAGGTATGATTCTCTTTAGTGAGCTTTCATGATTTTTTTTCCATCTGGCAGATTTGGCTTTTTAAGGCATTCTTTTCCTCATTGCCTTTTTGAACCTCTTTTGCCATTTGAGTTAGTCTATTTTTTAAGGTGTTATTTTCTTCAGTCAGGTTGTTGACACTCATTTCATAATTTTTTTGCATCGTTCTCATTTCTCTTCCCAATTTTTCCTCCACTTCTCTTATTTAGTTTACAAAATCTTTTTAAGCTCCTCCATGGCCTGTAACCATCTTATATTTTCCTTGGAAGCTTTTGGTGCAGGAGTTCTGATGTTGTTGTCTTCCTCCTATTCCATGCTTTGATCCTTTTTGTCCCCAAAATTGGAGTGTAAAGTTAGGTTGCTCTGCTTGCTTTGCTTCCTATGTTTGCTCATGTTGCCACTCAATTACTTGGCTTTTGGGCTTTTTGTCACAGTAGAACTCTGCTACCAGACAGGGGAATTTCATCCCAATCACTGGGGTTTTCTCAGCTGCTGGAGGTATTAGTTAGGTGCCTTCTCTGAAGCCTCCACATGCTCTGGCAAGCTGGTCTCACACCCTAGGACGTCCACCCTAGACCACAATCCAGATCCTAGCAGGTTAAAGCAAGAGCGATTACCCCTCAGTCTGCTTGCTTGGTCTCCCTACAATCTGCAGGCCAGGAGCTGAAGCTGCCACATGGCTATGGCTGCACGACAACTGAGCCTCAGCTGCTTCTTGGCCCTGGGGCAAAGGCCAATCGCACTCCCAAACTACGGCATCCCAAAGTCCTCATTGCACGGACCTCTCACTTTTTCCTTAGCATCTACATGTTGATAATTCTGGAAACTGCCACAATTGCTGGTCATCTGAAGTCCCTCCAGCCAGCAGCTGGTCATGCCCTCCCTGAGGCTAAAACTTTGGGCTTTTGCGGGGCTGGGCTCAGTTTCCAGAGTGCTGCACTGGCCACTTCCTGCTGGCCTGTCCTCAGCAGGAGGTTAGCTTCTTTGTGTCATTTTGTGGGTTCTGTAGCTCCAAAGTTTCTTCAGAGACGCCTCTTATATGAATTGGAGGAGGTGAAAGCCACAGCAGCACCGAAGTCCTGTTTCTACTATGCCATCTTGACTCCGCCCTCGACTATATCTTTCAAAGGGGAACTAAGGTAAGTCCTCAATAAGCTTCAAAGAAGTATAGAAATGTGAATTATTAATATGCTCCTCTAGTTAAACTTCTTATTTGAGACAGGTGAAGAAATTTTGTATCCGAGGCTGTAATTTGCTTAAGGGCAAATAAATATTAAATAGCTGAGTTGAGATTCAAATCCAGGAGTCATTGCACACTCCTTGGCCTATTGTATAAACTTACTGATTTGTGGGATGATTGTCACATCAAGAAAATCCTGTAAAACAGTATTTAAGACCCAGATTTTAAGAAAGCATTTTACAAAAGCCCTTATGCTCTCTTTGTGGACAACCTGAAGAGAGATGTGCTTAATGATGGCACCATTAAGTTAGTTCAGTAATAACTGACTTATTAGAGTCCAAAAGTAACTAGTGGGTCAGTCACTTTGAAGGATGATCTTTAGTGGAGTGTCCCAGAGATTTGTTCTTATGTTTTTTCCAACATTTTTATCAATGAAAGGTGATGTGCCGATCATTTTGAAGATGAAGCAAAGCTGAAATAGATGAAGAATACATTTGATGAAAGTTAGGATTCAAACAAATCTTAATGGGCTAGAATAATAGGCCAAATCTAATAAGATGAAATTTAATGAGAAGAAATATAAAAGCCTACACTTGGGGTGGACTCTACTTATCCCATAATTTCCTCTATCATGCTTTTCTAGGACATTCAAACGGAAGAGAAACTAGACTTGTTCTTAAAGGCAGAACTATAGGTAGATATTTCAGAGAGGGAAGTTTTTGTCTCCATAGAAGAAAAATATCCTATTAATTAGAGCCATTCAAAAGTTGAATTGGTTGCTTTGAAAGCTAATGGGTTTCCTTTCATTAGGGATCCTCGAGCAGAGGCTGGATGGCTGCTTGTCAGGAATTCGGAAAGGCCTTCTGACTTAAATACAGATTGGACTAACTGACTTTTGTGGTCTTTTCTCAATCGGAGATTTTGCAGTTCTGCATAGTGGGAGCCCTGGGACACATTGTTCTTGGATTGACCTAACCCTTGCCCTAATGCTAAACCTAATTTTGACACTGATCCTAAATTTATTCTTACCCCTGGCCCTAAACCTGACTTCGACCAGTTCCCAAACCTAGTTTCTGATCTAATCCTAGCTCTAATCACGAACCTGATACTGAACTTGACTCTACTTCCAGTTGAGCGCCCAAAACTGAGTGCCTGGTAGATAAACATTTAATAAATGCTTGTTGATTGGGGTCTATAATGGTTCCATTGAATTCATGCTTCTGTCAACCTTATTCAAAGTACTTAGAGTGCTCTAGGTGATCCGGGAGCACTTATGTCTTATTAGAGTTGAACCATCAGTGAGAGCTCTGGGGACATTTGTAGAGGACATCCAGGTTGACTGAACTGCTTTATCTGTATGTAAAGACAACCAGGGTGCCCTAGCCTATATCCCTATGTGTGGAGTCATGTCAGGCTTTAGACACTACTGGAAGAAAATGTGTGTGTGTGTGTGTGTGTGTGTGTGTGTGTGTGTGTGTGTGTGTGTGTAGAAGCAGAGTTCCAGGAAGGCAGATTTGAGGTCAATTTAAGAATCAACTTTCTAATTATCAGAGCCACCTAATAACAACAGCTTAACTTAACAACACGTGGAGCATAGATATGCAAGAGCTGGGTGTGCCAAGGTGGACCAGCATGTTTATGACAGTTTTGCATTCTACAAGTTAGGCTGAGAAAGAATTACTAGAGACGTCTCTTCCAAAGTTTATCTTCTATCTAGTCCATATCTTGTACCAATTTCTTTATAATGTCACCTCCTGATCAGAGTGTAAGTTCCCTGAGAGAAGAAATTATTTGGGCCTTTATTTGTATCCCCAGTACTTCACATAGTGCCTTGTATGGGGTAGACACCATTCCATGCTTGCTGATGGAATGATGGCGAATTGCATTTTGCAGAGGAAATTGAGGTTCAGGAAAAGTTAAGGGACTTGGTTACCCACTCAGTAAGTGGCAGAGCCAAGGTTCAAACCCAGGTCTTCTGATTCCAAGCTTTCAGCTCTTCCTAGTAGACTCCACTGTCCCACAATGACATGAGCCACTTTAACATGCAGTGAGTTCATCATCACTAGAGATCTTCAAGAAAACATTAGGTGACCAGTTTTCAGGGATGCTTTAAGGAAGTGATTCCTACATCAAGTAAGGGTTAGCCTAGATGGCATCTGAGTCCCCTTCTCCCTCTGGGATTCTCTAAAATCTATGTGATTCTGTATGGAACACAGACTTTACTTAAAAAGATTTTATTTAAGTAATATTTCCAAACGTATAATCACAAATGTACAAACTTACTCCCCCAACATGTGAAAGGCATAATCCCCTCCCCTTGTACCTTTTCCTTTTCTGGGGGTTCAGAGTTTAGCTCAGTTCCCATAGAGCACAGGCACAGCCCTGTTTCCAAGTCCAAACCCCCTTCTGCCTCTGGTTCAAGTCTCAGGTAACCTCACCATCCCACCTGATTCTGGCTTGAAATGCCCAGGTCTCTGGGGATTACCTCCAGCATCTAAAACAAGGACAAATGACACTGAACAGAAACAAATACCACCAGATCCACTTCTTGGAACAGAATGGGTAAGTATTTTCCTTTCTTCTCATCAATTCAGTTCATAGTGTCCATGCTGGGCACAGCAAATGGGAGTCTCTCAAAAGAGTGTAGTCAGACAAATGAAGAAACGAGTTGAAAGAAAAATGGCAAATGGCTTAGTCTTGTCAGTTTTAAAGACACAGGTCAATCAAAGGAGATTACCCTTACCCATATGAAAGGGCCCCAGAAGGCCCCATTATTAGAACTGGACTTGCCTAGACCTCAGTCCTGTTTCGGAAAAATTCATGGGCTAGAATCTGACCTCCCCACAACTCATTGAACTGTACCCTGCCCAAATGTACACAGAGCATTGATCCTGGGTGTGAGTGGAACATTCATCTCATTCAATAGTGTTTCCCCTTGGAGTTCATTATGTTTATTCCAGAAGCCCCAGTTTTCTTAGACACATAGTGGTTTAATGAAATAATGTATTACAAAAGGAAGGCCGTTCACATACCACGACCCTCCAGATCAGAGAGTTTCAGAACTGGAAGGGACCTTAAATATAATTTATTTCTAACCCTTTATTTTATATATGGTAAAACTGAGGCTCAGAGACAGAAAGATTTCTTCGTAAAATGTGAGAAGATTGAACTAGAGCAGTTTTCAACTTTTATATATTTATTTCTATTTGCTTATGGCCCCATATTATTTTTTACTGTGAAGAACAGAGGCACAGTGATCATTTAAGTTGGCATCACTCCTAGAGTGTTGGGAGATAGTTATCCTTCAATAAAAGCGACCCTTTTGTTGAATTCTTTGTGAATTCAAGGTCTTAGGCTAGTGTGTATGTGCTATAGGCAAGTTTTAGTTGTTCTAGGTAGGAATATTATACTTACTGCATTTTGTATAAACTGGGTAAGTAAAGTTTATATTAAACAAAATTATTTCTAAGTTTTCTTTTACCTGCAATAATTTAACATTGAACATAGTGTGACATGATAGATGAAACTCCTTCGACAACTACTGAACTAGCTGACCTCTAGAGTCCCTTAGAATTTGAAACTTATGGGGCGGCGAGGTGGTGCAGTGAGTAGAGCATCGGCCCTGGAGTCAGAAGGACCTGAGTTTGGATCCGGCCTCAGACACTTAACGCACACACAAACAAAAACCTAGCCATGTGACCTTGGGCAAGTTACTTAGCCCCAATTGCCCTCCAAAAAAAAAAGAATTTGAAACTTATAATCCTATGGATCTTATAAGGTGACACACCTAAGGCTACAGGTGACAAGCAGTATAACCAGACCACAAGCCCAAGTCTATAGACTCAAAAATCTATCTATTGTCCCATTTGTTCAGGGCCCAGGCAGGACAACAATGGAGTGCTCTGAAGGACAATCAGAGGTGACCCCGAGGGAGAGTGACAAGCAGAGCAGAGGAAGTCATTCACTAATGTTCCAACTGCAGCTCTAATTGTTAAGAAAACTATATTCAGCGGTTTTCCATCATTTTAATTCCATTTCAAGTGAGTTTAATCTAATTTGCCCGGTGACTAATTCATGGCCTTGGACAAATTAATACATCATGCATTTTTTCCCCTAAGGGACATGTGACCCTTGAAAAAGAGGTTGAAATTGCTGCCTAGTCCAACATCAAAGGCCCCTTTGCTGATGTTTAACACAGAGGGCCATCCTTGGCAAGGCAGAGGAACCATTTTTCAGATGAAGACTGCCAGCAGGCAGAAGAAGGCTGTGCTCCTTAGAATGCTGCTTGGCATTCACCAACCTCTGAGAACTTTTCAACACACTCTTCTCTCTCTCTCTCTCTCTCTCTCTCTCTCTCTCTCTCTCTCTCTCTCTCTCTCTCTCTCTCTCTCCCTCTCTCTCCCTCCCTCCCTTCCTCCCTCCCTTCCTTCCTTCCTTCCTTCCTTCCTTCCTTCCTTCCTTCCTTCCTTCCTTCCTTCCTTCCTTCCCATTGAAGAACCACCTTCTTTACACCATACTACTCACTCTCTGAGCCCCAGTTTTCTCTTCTCTGCAATACAAAGACATTGGACTGAGTGGCTTTTAAAGTCCCTTCCAACTCTGCTGCTCTGTGATTTTAGATTTCAGCATCATAACTGATGTGAGTGCCAGGGAGGAATGCCCAGCACTTCTCCAGCCAGGAGTTGGAGGAAAAACAAATAGCTGTTCCCCCTGCATGAATGGCAAAAATGAGGATAATGATGATGATGGAGATGATAACTGGCAGTGATAGAGAGCTTTAAGACATGTCAAGTGTTTCATACATTTCTTTTCTCATTTGAGCCTCACAACAACCCTATAAACTAGGCATGATTTTTTAGGTGAGGAAACTGAGATTGAAAAAGGTCAATTGCCTTACCAGCTAATACATATCTGAGGCAGGATTAGAGTTAGAGCTTCCTTACTCCAAGTCCAGAACTTATCCACTGTGCCATGTTGTATGACTCAAAACTGTTAGGGAGAGATGGCAGCTTTGGGATATGAGGCCAGACTCTTTGGAGCATCATTGTGACTATTGCTTCTTTTCAGCATTGTTTTAAACCTGATGCTTGACCATTAGCCAATTCATTTCATTTCAATAAACATTTATTATGCACCCACTATGCTGGGCTAGCTTGTAGATAAACTAGGAATGTAACCACAAAAATGAAGCAGTTCCTACTCTTAAGGAGCATGCATTCTGCTAGGGAATGTGGGGTAGATGGAAAAGAGCTGGGGATGGAGTGGTTTACAATATACACAGATATACAATAGATGTATAATATATATAGATAGATAGATATACAATATATATATACATATCTATATACACAGATATGACACACACAAGATACAATATATAGAGAGATAAATAAATTATTATTAATATATTGTTATTATAATATATTGTATATATTATTAAATATATTCTGAATTAGGGAAGGTTCCATGAAAGGTGTTATTTGAACTGAATCTTGATGAGAGATAAGGATTCTAAGAGGTAGAAGTTAGGGTTGAGAGCATTCCTAGAGTGGGGGAAGGCTTGTGCAAGTCCATGGAAGAGGAGATGTAATGTTGAGGTCAGGAAAGAGTTGGACCAGAATGTGTGAAGGGGTGAAGGGAAGAAGACTATGTGAAGTAAGCCTGAAAAATTGGTGTCCTGAAATGTTGTACTGTTTGCTTTTTCTTCTAGAGGCAATAGGGACATAGGGAAGATTTTTGAGCAGGGAGATGGTGTGGTCAGATTTGTGCTTTAGGGAAATGATTATGGTAATTGAATGGAGGCATAGATTGGTGAGGGGAAGATTGGAAACTGGAAGTACAATTAGGAGGCTAATACAGTAGTCCAGGAGAGAGGTGATATTGGCTCAAACAACAATTGTAATTGTGTGAGTGGAATGAAGGTGATAAATGTAGGAGATAATTGAGAATGAACAAAACTGTCAACTGATTGAGTTGAGGGGTGAGGGAGAAGAAAGAATCAAAGATGATTCAGAGGCATGAACCCAAGTGTTAGAAATAAATTTGAAAAGAGGGACAAATTTAGGGGGAATATACAGAGTTCCTTTTTGAGATGCTGGTGGAACATCCAAGTGGAGCTGTCCAGGGGGTAAAATTGACAGTGCAGAATTCGGTAATAGGAGGCATCATGGTGCAGCTTTTCTAGAGGCAGAGCAAGTGGGCTCACATGCTGCTTTTGATGCTTATAACTTATGTAACTTGGAGAAAATTATTTGGCCTTCCTTGATCTCATTTTCCTCATCTGTAAAATGAGGGGGGTGGATTTGATGGTCTCAGGGAGATTCAATCTCTCTATCCATTATACACACACGTATATATGTATACACATGCTTGTGCATGTGGATGTATGCCATACAAATGTGCATAATACATACATGCATGCAAATATACACATATCTGCAGATAGATAGATAGATAGATGGATAGATGGATAGATAGTCATTTAGTCATTTTTTCAGTTGTGCCCAGCACTTTGGGATTTTCTTGGCAAAGATACCAGAATGGTTTGCCATTTCCTTCTCCAGCTCATTTCATAGATGAGGAAATTGAGACAAACAGGGTTAAATGACTTGCCCAGGGTCACATAGCTAGTAAATGTCTGAGGCCAGATTTGAACTCAGGAAGATGAGCCTCCTTGATTCTGGGCTCTATTCACTGTACAACCTAGTTGCCCTATACAGATATGTATATGCCTGTATACACACATGTATGGATGCATATATGTTGCATATATACTTTTATGTATATATGTACATACACATGTGTATGTATAAAATCTACCCAATTAAACTGCAAACTTGTGTTGGGAATATCTACGTGTATATGTACACACATATTCACACATCCACAGATATATACATGCACATACATACACACACATAAAGCTAATAATTAGGCCTTTGAGAGCTGATGATATTATCATTAGAGAAAGTGTACAGAAAAAAAAGGAAAGAACCCAGGACAGAAACTTGGGGGGACACCATGCTTAAGGGTGTTGGAGATGGATAATGAATTGGGAAGGGAAACTGAGGAATAGTCAGACAGGATTAGAAGAAGGAAAGAGTAGTGAGCTAAAACCAAGGCAGTAGGAAGTTTTCCAGTAGAGGGGATGACCAACCAAGTCAAAATCTGCAAGGAGGTTGAGAACTAAGGAAAAGTGTTTGAATGTGGCAGTGAAGAGATCACGGGTAACTTCGGTTGCATGCCAAATTGTAAAAGTTGGTGAAGAAGTTAGTGTTAGTGATCATACCAGTCTCTTTCTAAGAAGTTGTCGGTGAAAGGGAAGAAACCTTCAGGACAGTGGCTTGAAAATATGGCAAGGCCAAATGAAGGTTTTCTAAGGGAGTACATAGCCCCTGTTTTTCTGGTAATCATATGATCAATTAGGCTGCCATGAGAGTTCTTTCCAGCATGATTAAATTAAATTCAGCAAACATTAATCATTGTGGCATGTCTGACAGGCATGGGAGTCCCTCAGAACTGTGGCCCTGGGGAATCCCTATAACCTGCAGTAGTTTGGGAGTTTCACTCCTCATAGGTCCTCCTGTGTGGGCCCTCTTCCTATTGGTCCTAGCTCTGGCGTATTTTGTCTCAGTCGTGTGTGCCCAGGTTGTGTTCATCAGATGGACACAGGAAATCCATAGAGACTGACCTATGCTGGCCAAATTGACTCAGGTAGAAGTGGTGATTAATGGGGCTGCAGATTCCACTTAGGGAGGGTCTGGAGGGATACCATTTTCTGGCATGTTACCAATGGTCATCTATGTGTGAGAGGTGACAGTGACAACATCATTGAAGACACGTGTTACTAGAAAAGGAGGTGAGCCAGTCACAGTGGACATATTGTAGGGGGGGATAGATATTGGGTGAATGAGATGAACTCAAAGGTCTCTTCCAACTCTGAGATTTCTCTCTGCAGGGAGAATGAGAAGCAGTAGATGGAGGGGACACAATGGCCCCTGAAAGATATTAAAGGAAGAAGAAAATGGCCTCTCATATACATGGTAGTCAGTGGGGGAAATTGTGGAAACTTGGATGAGGATCCCATTGGATGAAGAAGGATGAATGAGTCTGTGATATTCAGCTGAGGTCAGAATCCACAGTAAAGAATGCTCAGACCCACTGAGATCCAAGTACTACCTGATGCTATTTCTGAGACTTACATCTAGGTCTCAATCCTATCAATAACAATAGCAATACTGTTGTCACTATAAGTAGCATCAGCCATATTAATAACAAACTTAAATAATTCAGAGGCCATATGGCATAGTGGATAGGTCTTCCTGGCTCCAGGCCCAGTAGCTTATCTGCTTAGCTGTCTAACTGCTTTAAAGGTCCCTATCCCTATTACACAATTCACATTTCTATAGGGCTATAGAGTTATGATGCACTTTACCTACATGACCTCATTGTATTCTTTTTTTTTTTTTTGGAGGGCAATTGGGGTTAAGTAACTTGCCCAAGGTCACATGGCTAGGTTTTTGTTTGTGTGTGTGTTAAGTGTCTGAGGCTGGATCCAAACTCAGGCCCTTCTGACTCCAGGGCCGATGCTCTACTCTACACATAGCCGCCCCACCTCATTGTATTCTAATAATACTCTTGCCGTGGGGCCAGTAGTACAGGTAATATTTGCTTCAGAGGTGTGATTTCATCAGTATAGGGACCTTCTAGCATTGCAGCTCCCTTGCCAATGGAGGCAGGCAAGTTCTCTCTGATGCATTGATCAGGAGAGCTGCGCGGTGCCCTGATGAGATTGCATGACTTGGTCACATCTCATGGCCGGTATGTGTCAGAGACAAGACCTTCCTCAAGTCTTCCTACCTCTGTGGCTGACCTCTGACCTACCTGATCCTGCCTCTGGCAGGTTGGGTCAGTCTAACTCTATAGCAGAAGAAACTAAGGCCCAGAAGAGGCAAGGGGCTTGCTTAAGAACCTGAGAATTTTAAAACCAGAATTTTAATGAAGGTTTACTAACTCAAAGATGAAGACTCTTCCCACTGTTCAAGGCTGCCTCTCCCTGTATCTCCTCTTAGCATAGCCCTGCCCTGGGCTAAGTGGAACATAGAAAGATGTCTAGCATTTCTATAATGCTTTTACATAACTTATATAAATGCTTTATTCAGCACATCTTAAACTGTGGATTGTGACCTAATATGCAGTCGTGAAAAAATTTGGCAACAGCAAAAGGTTACTGAAGCTCCATGACCAAAAATTAATTAAAAATCAAATGCGTAATGAATCTGAGATGTTTCTGGCCGTGCTTGTCCAGGTTGCATTACGCAACTTCACTGAAGCCTTCGTTCTGAACACAAAGCATGCGCATTTTGTACTGCCCATGCTGCCATGCCCTGCAATGCCAGTGAACACTGTCAAAATGTAAAAAGGAGTCACAAGAGGAAGAAGTTTAAGCAGCCCTGCTTTGTGTAATAGTATTTATATAATACTCTATCGTTTGTAAGGGGCTTTATCAATATTGTCTTTTTGATCCTGACAACAACCTTGGTAGGAGGGAACTATTATTATCCCTATTTTACAAATGTCAAGGTTGACAGAGGTCAGGTGAATTGCCCTAAGTCCCATAGCTAAAAAGTATTTGAAGTTGGATTTGAACTCAGGCTTTCCTGACTCCAGGTTCAGTCCTTTATCTACTGTGCCACCTGGCTGCCTTGTATATGACCCAGCCTCAGCTTTCCTGGTATTTCTCTGAGATTCTGTGACTGACTGTCATCACCATCATCTATGGTCAGTAATCCATTATTAATGCTCTGTTAATTAGGAACAATAAATTGGAGAATTGTCATTGATGGGGTTCTAGAGGTGGATGTTAGCTCCACACCCCATCAGTAAGGGAGGGAAGACAGGAATCATTGTGTCTAGGAAATAGCTTTGTCTAAGGCGGGCCATGAATTCCTCTTGGTTGAGAATTACATGAGTACTCCCTCCTATAGTGGTTGCTGGTTTACAAAGAACTTTCCATGCACCCCTGTGTGTGGGAAAGTAAAAATGTTAAAATCTCCTTCTTACATGTGAGGATATTGAGGATCAGGGATGCTGAGGGACTCATCCATGGTCACTCAGGCAGTAAGAGTCAGAGCCGCGGTTTGGCCTGTGGTGTCCTGGCTCCAAGTCTAGCACTTTACGACACAATCCATTTTCATTTTCATTCAATGTAATGGAAAGAGGCAGAAAGGATTCCTGATATACCAGAAAGATCTTGTCCTGATATTCAGACTAGAAGGCTAGTCCTTCCTCGGACACTGACCTGCTATTGGACATCTATTTCTTCCATCTGTGCCTTACTTTCCTTTTCTGTAAAGCGAGAGAGTTGTAATTGCTGGTCCCTAAGGTTCCACTCAACCTAAATGTCCTAAGATTCTCTGAGGCCCATAGGGAGGTTTCCTTGAGTGTCTTGGCATGTTGGGAGGGGCTCATGTGAATTTTACAATCCTGTAGGCTTCCCATCTGTCTGTAGCAGAGGGACTGGGGCTAGGATGAGACATGTCTCACACCTCACTTGAAGCTAAAGCAGAATCCACTCAGCTTAGGGGATCTCAACCCCTCCCTTTCCCTTCCCCCTAAGCACCCCCCTCTCTGGGCCACATGCTTTGCCAGCTGCAGACACACTGATGTCATCTCCCACATTTCCCGCTGATGGCATCCATCTGTGATAGACAGGACACATTGAGCCTCGGGGCACCCGCAGCTTAATTTGGAACTCAGGCATTCAACCAAAGACAGGTGCTGGGAAACTCAGCTTAGGGGGGGTCACACTTCCCAAGCACTTTGGGCCCCTATACCAAGATCCCCTATACAAGATCCTTTTCCTAGACCTATTTAGGGGAGTCTGTGTGACCATAAAGGACTATCCTGTCTCCAGGAGGTGAGACTCTGGGCAGAGGGAAATTGGAGTTATGTTATTGTGACCTCGTACCTGTGCATAGGGGACATCCAAGATCCAACTCATCGCAGAATTATAAAGACTCTAAATTGGATGGGCCCTTTGAGAGCTTTTAGTTCAACCTATACCTTAACAGGAGTGCCCTTTACAAAACCAGAAGGGTGTTCATCCAGTGATGGGGAACGCACTACTCCAGAGGATACTCATCCCACTTTTGGACACATCTACACTGGGAATCTTGTGCTGATTTCAAGTCAAATTCTGCCTCTTTGTAACTTCCACTAATTACCCCAAGTTTTGCCCTCTCTGGTTTATTTTTAAAAGCTAAAAATCCTTAGTACATTCAAGGGATTCTATCTAAATTCCTTGCTATCTCTTCTCTAGAAACCTTTCACCTTATTACTATCCTTCCTAAAATACAGCACCTGGAACTGGACACAAGGCTCCAGATATACCCTGACTAGGGCAGAGGATGGCTAGACTAGCATTTTTTTTTTTTTTGCATTGGGAGGGCAATTGGGATTAAGTGAATTGCCCAAGGTCACACAGCTAGTTTTTGTGTTAAGTGTCTGAGGTCCGATTTGAACTCAGGTCTTCCTGATTCCAGGAGGAGTGCTCTCTTCACTGCGCCACCTAGTCGCCCTACATTGGCATTTTCTTGATTCTGAATGATAGACTTCTTTTGTACTATTGTGTTTGACTGCTCTAGCTACCGTTGCCTATTTAGCTTTTCAACATCTCTATGTCTTTCTATTTACTTTCTCTAACTACCTGTCTATTTATTTTGTCTGTCTGTTTTTCTGTCTATATCTATCTATTTATCGATCAATTGATCTATCTACCAACTTGTTTGTCTATAGCTATCTCTTTCTCTCTCTGTCTCTCTGTCTGTCTCTCTCTCTCAGTTACCCAGAGGCATAAGCATGTGTAGTGTGGAGGTAGTGTAGTGTAGTTTAGTGACAAGAAACTTGGATTGGGTGTGAGAAGTCCTGCATTCTAGGCCCAGCTCTTCTAATCGCTTAGCTACATGACTTTGGGCAAATCACTTCACTTGCCCTCCCAGTCTCAGTTTCCTCATCTGTAAAATGGGGATAATCATATTTATTCTACCTACCTTATGGGAGTAGTGAGGAAAGTATTTTGTAAATCTAAAAGTCCTCAATAAATAGGATAAATAGGAGCTGCTTTTATTATTCATACTGGCCACATGACCTTGGGTGGGTCACTTCCTTGGTCTGGGCCTTGTTTTCCCACTCTGCAAAATATTGTTTCATGAAAAAAGAAATCGATCATTGAACATTTACAAGCAATTATACTGTGCTTGGTGGCCGGGGAGGAGACTAAGATGATGAACAGAATCCATACTTGCCCTCGGGGAGCTGACCATCTAGTAGAAGGGATCCAATGTGAGTACAAGTACTCCAATAACCCTGCACTTTAATGATGGTCCTAAGAGAGGGACAAAGCGCCTCGAGAGCAGGGGGAGAAAAGATCCCTTCTGGATAAAGGGAAAGGTGCTATTGTAGGATCAGAGCTGGAAGGAACCATCTCCTCTAGAGCCTTCATTTTGCAGCACACGGAAACTGGGTCCGCAAAAGGGAAGTGACTCAAGCTTTCTGATGTCAGATCTAACCCCCTCCCCCCGCACCCGCCCCTCCGTCTAGACTCTGCAACATTTAAAATCCTCTCAGCTCTCGCTGTATGTGGCTCAAATGAAATAATGGACAGGAAAGTGCTGTGAAAGATATAAAGCCTGTATAAATGTAAGAAATTATTACTGGCATCAGATCCAGGAGGGAGGAAATGCTGAACCTAAGGAAATTAATCCCTAATGGGGGAATTTCATGATGCAGATAATAGATCATAGATTTAGCATTGGAAGAAGGATATTAGAGGGCATCTAATTCAACCTGATTATTTGACAGATGAGGGAACTGAGGTCCAGAAAAGTTAAATATCCCAGGTCACCCAGGAGGTAAGCAGCAGAACTGGGATTTGAATTCAGTCCCTATGACTTCATGTTTAATCCCCCCAAGTTCACCATGCTTTCCTCTGTATCTTTCTGGAAAACTGGTTTTGGCATTTAGGAATCTAGGCAGAGGCCAACAAATTAGGCCAATTAGGACCCTGAAGGGCAGGGTAAGTGACAGTCAGGAACCCGTTTTTTTCCAAGCATTTCTCCTTCTCTCTGCTTCTCAAAAGAGGAGAGAGGATGATAGCATTAGATTCTCCAACACAGGCCTGCTTTAAGCAGATATTCTAGATGAGAAAAGTGCATACGTCATGAGGGCAGTGAGGGCAGTCCAGAATTCAATCAGCATTTTTCCAGTCTTAAGGGTCATGAGGGAGACTCCAGAGGCCCATCCCAGATGGCTGCACCAGATAGCCAAAGAGTCTTCTCTGTATGAGATTCTGAATGAATTTGAGATTTGCCAAATGTATTACTATCAAGATCAGTCTCTTGAGGTTTCCTGGTCATAAGACAAAAGGAAGAGGAGATAAGATGGGGGACAACATAGTTCTTTTCCACTACAAACAAATTACTCCTCTAGTCTACAATTTTCTTGCCTTTTTTTCCCCCATCGTTGTCTCTCCAGTACCTAGTACTGAGTCTGACATATGATAAACATTTAACAACAGGTAAACTGAAGTCATAGAGTTTACTGAAATCTGTACCTATCTAGATCTCCATAGAGACATCCTCAATATGTCCATAGATACATCACACCCATGGCCCTCAGGATTGACATGTGGCAAAATTGAGAATCTGGACCCCTTTTATTTCAGTTTAAAAAGACATTTAAAGCATGTTGATCTGTGAGGGGCCAGTGGCCTATGACTCAGGAATGCCCACGACAATAGGAAGATATAATTAAGGACACATCTGCCCCTGGTATTATGACAGAGAATCATTGCCTCCTGTTCTGGCCTAAATCTTTATGCTGTAGGACTGGGACAGCAGTAGCATGGGCTGGCACACAGGTTTCTTCAGGGACGTACCTTACAAAGAGATATGCAGAGAAAGCTGCTCAGGTAAGAGACATATTGCCTTGCCACAAAGAGGTTTCACTTGGCTCATTCCCTCTCTCCCACCTTCTAAAATAAGACAATCTTGGGGTGGCTAGGTGAGCACTGACCCTGGAGTCAGGAGGACCTGAGTTCAAATCTGGCCTCAGACTCTTAACACAAAAGCTAGCCATGTTACCTTGGGCAAATCACTTAACCCCAGTTGCCCTCCAAAAAGCAAAAAATAAAATAAAATAAGACAATCTGAAGATGTACTGTAATAGGACAGCCTAATAATCATTCATTTTTAAGTCCTACTTTACTAATAGAATATGAGCTCCTTCAGATCAGGGACTATCTTATTTCTATCTGTGTTTAAGTCATACACAGCAAGTATATAATAAATGCTCATTCATTCATTCATTCTGTTTTTATCTGTTGCTTTCAAGCAACCTCTTAGTGGGAGAGAGACTGGTGCCTTCCTTAGTGCCATTGATTAGGGCTGCTACCATACAGAGCTCACAGTTCAGTTGCCTTGATTTCCTTATTGTGGCAACAAATGTCCATTCTGGGACCTGCACTCAGTGTCCCAGGTGACGAGTAAGACACAGTCTCTGTCTTTGTTGTCCAGGAGGGGATATAAGAGATGGCATTGTTTAAGAAATGTGACAAGTATATTCCGGAAGTAATAATAATTCCAATTTCTATTGTGGTTTATGGTTTGCAAAGTGCTTTAATTGAACCACTGAGAGTTAGGTAATATTCTCATCTTCTGTCCTATCCTCACGTACAGATGAAGAAACAGACTTAGAGAGAGTAAACTACTTGCTCACAGTCACCCTGCTCGAAAACATCAGAGATGAAATACAAAATTGAGTCTTTCCACTAAGAGGTCACCATTGTCACCTATGGGACAGAAAAGCTCCTGAGTACAGCCCCTAGCAGATGAAATGCAATTGTGAAATATTTAACAAAGTAAAATTTAAAATCCGATACAACATAGGTAATGTCAACTTGTGATTTTCTAAGTCAATATGAGTCTCACTGGTATCTGTTTCTATTTGTTTGACACCATTGCACTGGAACTCACATATTGTGAGAGCACCAGGTTTGTTTTCAGATCTTCTTATTTCATTCACTTGTTCATCTGTTCATTTGTTTATTTTGCCTTTTTCCCCCCTGTCTAGGATATTACTTCCATGTGATCCCGACTGCTTCCTAGTGAATTTAGTCTTCAGGAAGAAAGTTTTCAGATTAAGGCAAACAAGATAAGAAACTGATTCCAAGGCACGTCTAAAGGGGTACTGGGTGAAGGAAATGGGTGTCTGATCTTGAAAAGAAAAGATTTAGGAGGGACTCTCTTTAGGTAGCTAGCAGGTCTCCTTAGGATAGTTAAGGGATTTTTAACTTTTTCAGGGTCATGATAAACCCCACTGGCAGCCTGGGAAAGCCTAAGTACCAGTTTTCAGAATGCCGTTTTTAGATGCATTAAATAAAATACATAGGGTTACAAAGGAAACCAATTAAGTTGAAATAATTATCTATCTATCTATCTATCTATCTATCTATCTATCTATCTATCTATCTATCATACTTCTGCTGTTGTTCATTCGTTTCAGTCATGTCCAACTCTTCATAACCCCACATGGGGTTTTCTTAGCAAAGATGCTGTGGTAGTTTTCCATTTCCTTCTTCAGTTCATTTTACAAATGAAGGAACTGAGGAAAAGAAGATTAAGTGATTTACCCACAGTCACACAGCTAATAAATGTCTTGAGGTCGATTTGAACACAGCAAGATGAATCTTCCTGACTATAGACTGGTTCCACCTAGTTGCCTATGTATACACACACACACACACACACACACACACATATGTGTGTGTGTGCTATATATATATATATATATATAATATCTATATTTGTATATCTCTACTTCTATCTATCTATCTATCCATTGGAAATTCACAGACTCCACATCAAGAACCTCTGGGCTAAAGGGATTAGATATATAGCTGAGGGCAAAATTTAGAGTGATAAACAGGAATTATAGGAAGGCAGATTTGTGTTTAACATAATAGCCAACTTCTTAACACTCAGAATTTTCCAACAATGAAATAGACAGCCTTATATATCCCATAATTTATTCATTTATTATAGAGAGCTTCAAACTCACTGTATTTTGGGTCCCTTTCAAAATGAAAGGGGGTGTGTGTGTGTGTGTGTGTGTGTGTGTGTGTGTGTGTACCTGCACACAGCACTGATCACTCCCCTGATGCCCAGAACCCTCCAAGGACTTCTTGTGGTCATGAAGAAAGAGGGAAGGTTAGGTATGGGTAGAATTTTCCTGATGGCATGTGTGTTGCTGCTATTGGGGGTATTCAGGTAGTAGTTGGGAGGGAGGGAAAGGAGAGAAGAATGTTGGAGCATAAAGGTAGGTGTGCTTGTGTGAGAGATAAACCCCAGATTGACTATTTTAGGGGGAGCGAAATGCAACTCATTTCATGGGGTCTAAAGCTCCTTGACATTAGGCTATAACTCCCCAGGAAGCCACAGCCCCCATTGCTGGGGCTACTGCTCTGGATTGCTTAGAGAAAGAAAAAAACAATGGTGGTGTGGCCATGGAAAAAGATGAAGGGATAGACGGAAAGAAAAAGAGAGTTAGGTAAGGAGGAAAAGAGAGATAAAGCCAGATTGTGGATTAACCCCTGGATTGAGAGTGATAAAGCGTGCCTAGAATCAGAAATTCCCTAGTTGGAGGCTGCCCAAGCCCAAGACCATATGCTGTGAGCTCATAATTTCATGCCTTGAGCTGCTTTTGTAGTTAAGAAAGGAGCCCCAGCTCAGTTCAGTGGTTCTTTGCCCCAGCATTATGAGTCCCCCGCTGGTGCCTCATTGTGCTGTGAAGGTGACCCCTGGCTCTTGTAGACTATGCTAGAGAAGTCTGAGCGCTGATAGGTTGTACTAGCTAAGAGAAACCAGCTTTATGGACTAGACCAGTATCAAGCTCTGTCTATGTGTCATCTGAAGACCAGGCTCCTGACCTCAGAGTTTCATCATCAGAAAGCTGGCTGGCCAATGTAAATTTTGGCTATAGCATCTCAAAAAGACCATGTACCAAGGTGGATAGGGTTTGGAATCCACTTCTGGTAAGGGGAATTTCAGTAAAGTCATGGACCCATGAAGCATTAGAACATTACATCAGCTCCCCCACTGATATTCTCCCACAGAGTGGAAATGACCCAGGATCAGGGACATGGTGTAATCAGTTCATATTACTCAGATTGTTAAATTTTCATTGCTAGCATTTATACCTTAGAAATGAGAATATCAGGGCTTGAATGATATCTAGACCTAAGAAAGTGATGGAGAAAATGTTAATAATTCAGATTAAACTTAAAAATGTGACCTGAATACTCTCTCCTTCCCTCCCCCCACTTGTTAAACATCTGCTAGCATGCTCTTGCCCAGGGCTCTTGAAGGTAAGATGAGGAAGTAAGAGTTTTCATTGGTTATACTGAGATGGATAGATTTCAAATACCAGCCTGATGATACCATATTGTCCATCACATGAAGAATGCCACCACTGACATAAACCATTGACATCTATTTAATGCTTTAAAGTTTGCAAAGCACTTTGTGTAAATGATTTCACTGACCCTCATGACAACCCTGTAAGGAAGTACTACGGGCTCCCACTGTTTTGAGAGTGGGAGAAACAGATGCAGAGAGTCAAGAGAGTGACTTGCCAATGTTCACCCAGCTCAGAAGCAAGGGAAAAGAGGAGTCAGAGGATGTGGGTATCAAGCCTGCTCTGCCATTTACTTTCTGTGCATTCTTAGGCTGCTCTCTTCACCTATCTAGGCCTCCATTTCCTTGTCTACAAAATGAGGGGGCTGGACTAGATGACCTCTATGATCCCTTCCAAGCTATAAATCTATGACCCCTAGTGTCAAGGGTGAGATGTGAACCTAAGTCTTCCTTGAACTTTTCACTGGTTGACTACGAGGGGAATTTTTTTTTCATCCACATCAATCTATGAAGATATTTCATGATGGCATTGAGGTGGTTGTAGTCTACATTAATGGATGGAGGACTATCCCAAGGAAATGATGGATTTTTGAAGTTTCAAGCTGAGTCCCTCATTGGCTGGAAGGACTCATATACAATGTTCCACACCTATAGTTTCCCATCTCTATAAAGAGACCATGCTTGTCCATAATTAACAGCATTTGTTTTCATTTTGTTATTGTTGTTGTTTCCTTAATTTATATTTGTAATAGACCCATAGGCCAAGTGAGCAGATAAACTAGGAAAACATGAGCAAAAACAGGCAAAAATAAGTTCAGAAATTTCTTTGGACAACCTAGTACTATGATAAGGACCCTGGATCTGTTATCAGAAGACCTGGGTTTATATCACTTGACCAAAAAGATGAAGGGTCTGATACTTATTCTGATTCTCAATATCTTTTGATCCTCTCCAAAATCAGAATCATGCACAAGAGATAAAACAATTTCATCTCTCTCTATGACCTATGAAACCAAGAACCCTAATAAAGTATCAACACAATAAACTCACAGCAGAGAAGGTTGATTCCTAACTTCCTGGTGCTCATTCAGCACTCTCCCACTTTGGCCACCATGCTCTGGCAAGACTAAACAAGACCACCCATAGGCTTACAACAGAGCTCAAATCTGCCTCACTCATACCCCTTTTCTCCCGGTGCAGGGGAAAACCAAAAGGCAGAAGCTCACACTGGCCATACTGTAGTGACAGTACTCTGTGCTACAATAGAGCCCAGTCAAAGAACTGAGAAACAGAGGAAACTAGGACATGACATATGTCTGTAGTATTCCACTAAGCCTGAGGGAAAGGGGGACTGACATTGAACTAGGACCAGTCCTGTCCTAACCCTAGTCACTTGGGGCAGAGACTGAAGTTGGTGAAACCTTAATTGTAGGAGGAAGCTGTTGAGTACTAGTCTCCAGGGAAACCATCATCAAAAGGAAAGGAGTCAAAAAATGAGCAACAAGGAATAGAAGGAAAAAAAGACTAAAATTACTAAAGATTTCAAGAGCAAGAAAACTCAGTTAAAGACCCTAAGTACAAGCAGATAAACCAACAGAGGCGATATTAAAAACAGAAGGGAATGTGACCCCCAGATCAGTTTAATTATTCCAGATATCTATGAATAAATAATGTAAGAGAGATAAAAATGAATTAATACCTGACAAGGCAAAGAACCCTATGGGATCCTGAAAGATCATGGAACTATGGCAGGAAGCTCCTGAATGGTTCAAAAGAGAGATAAGAATTGTGAAAGCAGAGTTAATGGCCTTGAAAGCAGAAAAAAACCCAACAGAACAGAAAAACGTAAATCCATGGTGGCAAGCCTCATCAATGAAACAAAAGAGGGAACAACTAAATGGGAATGCAAAAACACAGAAATGAAAGACTATCTGAAAGAATAGAAGCAAAAAGTTCTCATGTTAAAAAACAAACGACAACAACCACCCCCCAAAAAAACCTGATCTTCATGAAAGCAAAATATGTCAATCTAAAAGACAAAATGTGTAGAGTCCCTGTCTCCCCTCCTCTCCTCTCCTCTCCTCTCCTCTCCTCTCCTCTCCTCTCCTCTCCTCTCCTCTCCTCTCCTCTCCTCTCCTCTCCTCTCCTCTCCTCTCCTTCCCTCTCCTTCCTTCCCTCCTCTTCCCTCTTCCCTCTTCCCTCTTCTCTCTTCTCTCTCCTCTCTCTCTGAATATATATATATATATATATATATATATATACATATATATGTATATACACACACAGATACACATATATACATATGTACACACACATACATATATACATATATATGTGTGTCTCTCAGAAAAATACAAGTTTAAAAAACCCCTGAACACCATAATGTAAGAAATGTTACAAGGAAACTGTCCAAAACTTCTGAACATTTTCATAGAATCATGAGTCTCCTATCTGTGTGGCTAAGTCATGTCATCTCTGTTGCACATTAGCTTCCTCATCCATCAAAAGAAGAAGCTGGTCTTGATGATCTATAAGGGTCCTTCTAGCTTGGACCTTGTTACCTTAGATTTAATGACTATGAGAAGAAATTTTAGAAGGGGTGTTAATAATCAGGTGTTTGTCCAAAGGATATCAACCAGACTGGCGAGGGGCCTGGAGATTAAGAGGACTGGCTCAAGGTGCTCATACTATTTAACTTACAGAAAAGTATAAAAGGACAGAGTTGTTGTCCTGAAATATCTTAAGGAATGTCATGGGGAGGAGAGCTGAGACTTGGTCTGCCTAATCACAGTGGGTGGGGGTGAGGTAGAAATAGAAATAATGGAGAGAAATTACAAGTAGATAGCTTTCAGTTCAGAATAAGGGAAAATTTCCTAACAGGTATTTCCAGTTAAGATAGCCCTGCTCCAGACCCCTAACTCTGGACTCACACAGAATGAGGTCAGTCCCAGTGTCTCTGGTCTCTAAAGACAAGGGTAAGGCTTTTGTCCCATTATCTCTGACTTCCTTTCCTATCCTCCAAAGTACAAGTCTATAGACAATCATTTAAACAAAGTTTTGGTTCCCGTATAGGGTCTCTATAAACAGCATCCCTTCTAGAATGGCAAACAATGTACATAGTAGAGCAGGTAAAGGAAAACTTTTTTCTTTCCTCTACCATGAAAGAAATACATATCACACACACACACACACACACACACACACACGTGCGCATGCACACAGACACACACACGCACACACACATGCGCGCGCACACAGACACACAGACACACACACAGATTCTAAGTGTGTACTGACAAATACTCAAAACCTGAAATAAAACTCACAGCTCTCTTTATATTCTGCCAGAAGGCTGTTACTTAAAATATTCAAACCCTAACATTTCTGGAACAATGGACTAGCACTGAACCTGTTTTCTTATCTACTGAATAGTGATGATAATCACTGCCCTGTCTACCTCATAGGGTTTTTGTGAAGATTAAATGAGAAAATACACATAAAATGTTTCATAAACTTTAATGAGTTATAGTTATGAACTATTCTTGTTGGGCAGCTCTGATTGTTAGAATGTTCCTTCTTAGTTTGATCTATGTAACTCTCCCTCCTTTTCCTCTCTTCCTACCTTCTCTACCATGGCTCCTAGTTCTCCTTGAGGTCTATTAAACATGTCTGTCATGTTATTTTCACAAAAGTTTGTTTTGTCTCCACTCCTCCTACTTTCCCCACCTCTTTCCCTACACCGAGAAACCAGAAAAACAAAACCCGGTAACAAATGTGTATAGATAAGCAAAATAAGCCATAACTTTGGTCAGGTCCAAAAGCAAACAAACCCATAAGTCTCAATCTGTACTCTGACCTCATCATATTCATGATATTTCATCATGAATCCTCTGGAAACATAATTAGTCATTGTATTGGTCAGAGCTCCTAAGTCTTCCAAAATTGTTTATTTTTTACAATATTGATGTTCTGTTGCTGCTCACTTCACTTTGCATTTGTTCAGACAAGTCTTCCCAGGTTTTTCTGAGACCATTTCCTCCATCATTTCTTATAACACAATAGTATCCAACACATTCATGTACCATAACTTGTTTAGCCATTCCTCATTTGAATACTCCCTCAATTTCTAACCCTTTATCACCATAAAAATATTTTGCACATGTAGATCCTTTTCCTCTTTCTTTGATTTCTTGGGGGTGTAGACCTGGTGGTGCGACCTCTAGGATAAAGGACTACACAGTTCAATAGCTTTTTGCTCTGCCTTCAAGCATGGTAGATCAGCAGGTTGCCCCTGTGGTCCTTTGGGGTTAGAGACACCTAGATTTGGCTTTGGCCATACACAGACTCAGAACTGCATAAGATGGGGGAGACTGAGTGTTTGGAAATAGAGTCATAGGAATGCTTGACTTGTCTGGCCAGGAACCAGGTTTGTAGATGATGGACATGGGGTGATAGGTGAGGATGTAACACATATAGCATGGACCTATGCTGTGTGTAATTCTACATATTTTCCCCCAGTGTATGCTTGTACTAAATATTCTGCTAATACACTTTGTAAGTAATGTGCCTTTTAAATGGGAGAGAATGTAAGAGAGGTTTTGAAGGAAATGGGCTTTCAGCCTCCACTGGAGGACGTCCAGGAATAGAGAGAAACCATAGAAGTCAGCAAGAAGTAGAATTCCCCAGACTAAAGCCAGTTCCATTCATATCAAAGATCTCAAGGTACATTAGGGAAGGGTGCATATGAGCTCTGCTTCTGATGAGACCTTGAGAGGACGCCCAGACTGCCACGGAGGTGCTCATATCAGCATGCTGGTATCAAGGCAGTGGTTTTGAATCTAAATCTAAAGTGGTCTCAATCTAAACTTGCCTCTGCACATGTCAATTTGACCAAGTCAGATAAATTTTCCGGTCTTTAGTGGTAAAACGAGGACATTTGTCCAGGTGGTTCTCTGGTCCTTTGCAGTTCTAGATTATATCACTTCTGTTCTCCACAAGTTTTTAGGGCTACATAGTGTGAGATTCCAGCCCAGGCTTATCACAGGCTACACAGCTGACAGTGTGTGAATGGCTATGCTCGACAGTAGCCAAAGCCCTTCTCAGTCATCTTAACTAGTAAAAGGATTAGCATCACTTTGGAGGGAGAGTACCTTGGACCAGGTGTCAGAGAACCTGGGTTTGATTCCTGGTTCTGTTGTTTTCACATAGGGCTCAGTTTCCACATCAGAAGGAATTGGACTCCATCCATTACCCTCTTTCTAGCTCTGACATTTTATGAGTTGGGCTATTGTGCTGAGGACCTCCATTCAGGTGTGAAAAGACAAACACTCTGGTCTAAGGCCCCATGTTGCCTTTTTTGTATTGAACAGATACTGGAGTCCAGTGGTCACAGCTGGCTGCTGCTGAGGTTGCTGAAGATCAGGTGTGCCCAGGGGATCCTGCCAAATAAAGAAGTAGAGGAGAGAGAGTTCCTGGTCACTGTCTTCTCCTATCGAGAAAAGCATCCAGGGCCCTGGATTGTGGATGCAAAATGTTATTTGATTATCTCATTTGCTAACAATAAATGTCAACAGAATGGGAGCCCCTCTCCCAAGCTCTTTGGAGAATGCAAATGTAGCCTTTCTATCCCGTGCCCTTTATTAAAACAACCACAGAGACAGGGTTGATAAACAAGACAATTACATGTAAATGATGTCATCTCTTGGCATTCATTGGCATTAATGAGACTGGCCAGACCCCACTCAGAGGGTAATAACTAGAAAGCTGGGAGCCTCAGAATCAGATTAAAAATCAACTAAGAGGCATCAGTGACCTTTCCTTATAACTAATGGCCCGGCATGGGGATGCCCCCATGTGGCAATTGGACAAACCTCCTGATTCTGATGATGATTAAATTTAAGCAGTGAATATTTATTATGTATTTATTATGTATTTATTATTAATGAGCTGCCCTTCCAGGCCAATTGTCACATAAGAAGAATGAAGTAAGGTGCTTGCTTCATTTTGGGATGCTCATTTAGTCATTCAACAAACATAGCTTTTGTACCTGCTAGATGAAAAAACCCTGTGTTTGTACTATTGGAGGGGAGAAATAGAGAGAGAGTGAGTCAGACAGACAGACACAGAGAGAGACAGAGACAGACAGAGTCAGAGAAAGACAGACAGAGACAGAGATTCATTTCCAAAAGGGAAATAGAGGGAAGGTTTCTCTAACTCTAGGTCATTGAGGTTGACCTCTGTTCCTTGCAAAATTCTTGAGTGCAATATTAAAAACGTAGTCTGTCATTTCCCCCCAAAAAACTGCAAACCATTCACAACCACATGAAAAAGTGCTTCAAATTGCTAATAATAAGAGAATTGTCAATCAAAAGAACCTTGTAGTTTCACCCTCATAGTCTGAAAATTGACAAAAATGACAGAAAATGTCAATAATCAATGGTGTATTTATGGGAAGATAAGCATACTGATACATTGTTGGTGGAGCTCTTGGGAGGTGTTGGAAAGCAATTTGAAGTTATGCCAATAAAATGACTAAAATGTCTGTACTTTTTGAACCAGAGACTCCATTGTTCAGCATATATATACTCCAAGAAAGCCATTCATAAGGAAAAAAAGTCCCCATATACTCAAATATGTTTACAGAAGCATTTTTTCATGCTGGTTAAAAATTAGAACCATAATGAATGTTCATCAATTGGAAAATGGCAAAGCAATTTGTGGCACAAGAAAGTAATGGAGTATTATTGTGCTTTATGAAATAATGCATGTGATGAATAGAAAGAAGAGTGGAAAGATGGATATGAGCTGATGCAGAGTGAAGTGAGCAGAGCCAAGAGAACAATATATACAGTAACTACAGCAATATAAATGGAAAGAACAGCAATGCACAAAAAAATCAAAAGTAAATATAACAAGATTACAAAAATCAAGTTCGACTCAAATAAAAGATCTGCAAAGACTCTTCCAACCCACCTCTTGGTGGAGGTGGGGTGGCACATGTTTTCAGACTTTTTCAATGTAATGTTTAGTTGTGCTGACTTTTCTTTTTCCACTCTAAAAATAGGTTGTTGTTTAGTTGTGTCCAACTTTTCATGACCCCATGTAGGGTTTTCTTGGCAAAGATAGTGGAGTGGTTTGCTCTTTCCTTCTCCAGTTCATTTTATAGTTGAAGAAATGGTGGTAAACAGGGTTAAGTGACTTGCCCAGGATTACATAGCTGTAAGTGTTTGAGGCCAGACTTAAACTCAGGAAGATGACTCCAGGCCCAGCACTCTGTCCACTGTGTCACCTAGTGGTTCTCCAAGAAATGCTACTTGTCATATGGGATGACTCTTGGAGACAAGGGGAGAGCGGTATTCAGGGAACACTATAATGATATAAGAAACAGAAAATATCAATACAAACTTATGAAAAATAAAAAGTCATTTGTGAGTACATAGAAAGGAAAGCAGTGATCACTATGAATCAGTACAGCTTCATTCAAAGCAAGTCAAATTTTGCTGATTGAAAAAATTTTTTTTTTTTTTTTAAAGCAATTGGGGTTAAGTAACTTGCTCAAGGTTACACGGCTAGTCATTTGATTTATGCGTGGGTGCTCATTTTCTGAGGCCGGATCTGATCTCGGGTCATCCCAACTCCGAGGCCGGCGCTCTTACTCACTGCGCCACCTAGCCACCCCTTTAGGGCAATTGGGGTTAAGTAACTTGCCCAAGGTTACACGGCTAGGTTTTTTTGTTCGTGTGGATTAAGTGTCAGAGGCCGGCTCCGAACTCAGGGCCTTCTGATTCCAGGGCCGGCGCTCTATTCACTGCGCCACCTAGCCGCCCCGAAAAAAAAATTTTTAAAGAGCAAATCATGCCAGAGTAATGTAATTTTTTTGTTTGCAGAGTTATAAGACTGGGGAGTTCTATCAACAAAGTATATATGAATTTCAACAAAGCACTTGACAAAGTCTCTCATTTTGTCCTTGAAGATGAAATGGAGAAATGGGGACTGAATAGCAAACAGGTAGATTTGGAACTGTAGGAAAGCCTGGCAGCAAGAGATTGATGTAAAAAGGATATGTACAGGTAGCTGGTATCTAGTAGTGGGGCCTGGTGCTCTCTTTTGTGATGGTCAACCTTTTTTATTATTCATTTTTACTTTTTGGTAATGATTTCAATAACAACATAGAAGCAATGTTTGTCAAATTGGTTGGTAACACCAAGCTGGGAGGGATATCTAATAGTTTATATGAGAGAATTAGGATCCAAGAGGATCTCAATAGGCTGAAATGAGTGTGTGAAGCTAGTAAGATGAAATTTTAAATCACCCAAATAAGCATTTATGAACTCCTTCATAGGCAAAAAGGCAACCACCTAGGCCATTGATTCCTTATCCCTGGCAATCTCCATTCTATGCAGTGGGCTCATTCCACCCCTCCCCTTCCTCTTCCTTCTTTCCTTCCTTTCTTTTTTTCTTTCTTCCTTTCTTTTCTTTCCTTCCTTTTTTCCTTCCTTCCTTCCTTCCTTCCCTCCCCCCTCCTTCCCTCTTTCCCTCCTTCTCTCTCTCTCTCTCTCTCTCTCTCTCTCTCTCTCTCTCTCTCTCTCTTTCTAGAAACAGTACTGAAAAGACTGGAGAAGGCATGTCAATTGTTTTATGGCTCCACTTATCTCTGTGACATCCCTGACCACAACATCCTTCCTGGTCCACCTGTGTGCGTGTGTGTGTGTGTGTGTGTGATTTTCATTTAAACTATAAGCTCCATGAGGCAGGGACTGTCTTGCTTTTTTGCATTTGTATATCCAGCAGTTTGTGTTTTCCAGACTCAGTCAACAAAGTGAATAAAGACTTAGTCAGCTTTGAAGTCAGGAAGACAGATTCAAGTCCTGCCTCTGATACGTACTGGCTGTGTGACCTTGGTCAAGTCACCTACCTCCTTAGAGCTCTAGGCAACTGTCTAGGACTATAAATTGCTATGAATGTGTCTACCTGCATTGGTAGAGGGAGTTTCCTTATACAAATGAAATCACAGGATTTGTTCCTATACATATCCCCAGGACTTATTACTATGCCAGGTACATAGTAAACACTTAATACATAATTGTTCATTCATTCATTCTTTCAAATAGATAATGGACTGAGTTAAGTACTGAAAAAAGATGAAGAATATGGGCTGCTAGATTGCATTTGAGAGTATAAAAGCCTTTAAAACATACATATATGTATATGTTCCATATGCATTTATAATCTATCCCTCAAAGTTCTACCCCACCTCCTTGAACAACAATGTAAAAAAAACAAATAACAAAAAAGGAAAAAATAGAAGCCTCATCATAAACACCCATAGTCTAGCTGGGGGGGGGGCAGTTAGGAGGACCCGAGTTCAAATTTGATCTTGGATACTCACTAGCCATGTGACCCTGGCTAAGTCACTTAGCCCATATTTGTCTCCCAAAACAAATTCCCACATTGCTGAGACCAAGGCAAAGATAATGGTCTCCCTCATTCTGGATGTCTTAACTTTTTTTTTTCAAGTGTAGCTGAACAGAGGGTTAGCTTTTGGACAAAAATTGTCAATATAACTGATTCATTTTCACCTCACAATACTCCTCAGACCTTTTCTTCTTCTTTTTTTGAGGGGAGAAGGCAAGGCAGTTGGGGTTAAGTGACTTGCCCTGGGTCACACAGCTAGTAAGCATGTCAAGTGTCAGGCTGGATTTGAACTCAGGTCCTCCTGACTCCAGGGCCTGTGCTCTATTCACTGTCACCTAGCTGCCCAGATCTTTTAAATTTGAAGTTTTATTTGATCAAATGAGTTAACATATGTAAAGTGCTCTGTAAACCTTAAAGCACTAATTCTAGCTATTATTATTGTCTTCCTATATTGTATTTGTAAAGTTGATTTTGTATTTATTTATCATAATTATTCATCTTAATTAAATGTTACCTTATCTGATTTATCACATGATTTTGCCCCCTTGATCTTTTAAAAATTCTGTTGTCGTCACTGTCAGCGTGTTAGTTACCTTTCCCAGCTTCATGTCATCTGCAAATTTAGTGAATATGCCCAGTATGGCTTCTATAAGTCATTGATAAAAGTGTTTGAGAGCATAAGACCCAGAACACACATATATCTAGGATATTCCACTAGAAACCTCCCTCCCAGTCAGGTTAACTCAGACCCATTAATATCTGCTCTTTGAGTCTAGGCATTCAACCAGTCTGGAATCCAGCTAACTGTACTGCTGCTCAGTCCATGTCTCTGCATGAGAGAAACTTTGTCAAGTGTTCTCCTGAAATCAAGGCAACACAGACAACCCATATTGGCAAACTGTATTTATAATATCCTCATAATCTATTAGATTAGTAATACTGGATTTAGGATCATCATTCTAGAGCTGGAAGCAGGGGTGTGCTGGTAAATGTTTAATAATCATCTCTACCAAAGCAACAACAACTGTATCATGATACACTTTAAAGTTTAATTTTCATTATTAACATTTTCTCATCATTTTCTTAAGTAGATAATTAAGAAAACAATAAATACAGCCCTGATTTTTGTTTTTCTGATGTCCAAGGCATTAATGTTTATACTGAACATTTAACGATTGGATTGGCAAGCTTGTTTGAGCTGCTTCCAGCAGACCCCTGGCTAGAAGGGACCTTGGAGGCATGGCTTCCCTCCCTCATCTTACAGATGAAGAAACTTTGTCAGCCTATGCTTTGACAATGATTACAACTTCCTTTCCCAGATGTGTTCTTAGATCCCTTTGAACATACTTTTCATTTATTCTCTTTGTATTAATTTTACAAAAACAGCAAAACCTCATTTACAAATTTAATTCTTTCTGAGATTCAGTTTTTCCTGCGATTTGTTCATATTGCAAAGTGAATTTTCCCATAGGAAATAATGTAAAGTCACATGATCAGTACCACATCCCCCAAACTATTCCTATACAAATAATTATTTATAATTTTAAGTAAGTTTTTTTTTGTCCCTAATGCACCTGAAATACAATAGCAATGATTAGCACACAATATAAACCAAAAATAAAACAAATTGACCTGTACTTTACCTTTGAGAAGGATCTTCTTCCATAAGAACATCTGCGATTTCAACGTCAGGAGTGTTCTCTCTTAACACTACTTTCACTAAAAGTAAGACTAACTACTGCCTTCACTTATTTTTCCTTTTTTAGAAACACTTTCATGTTCTGACTCACTGATTTTGTTTTCTTTATGTTCACTTCTGACCAGGAATCTATCTAACGACACTTGTTTTTGATGTTTTCTTTTTCCAGAATGTCACAGAAATGTGATATTGCATTATCGCTAAAACTGTTCGTAGTGCGGATTTTATTCATTCTGCAAGACAAATTTTGTGAAAAATTTTTCCTCGTCCACCGAAGCATATGGAAACCAGATTACTCATAAAGTGAGGCTCTACTGTCCTTATCCACGTACTTGTTGCAAGTTTCTTGAGAGAAAGGATGTTTCGTCATTTGTCCAGTGCCCAGCACAATGCCTGGCATGCAGCTTAATCAATACTTATTGATTGATTGACAGCTTTTTGAAGATCCCTGAACTGGGGGGCTCACAAGTAGGTAAGGAGAGCTGAGTTATTTTTGGAAGTTCAGAGAAAAAAAGAAAAATAAGAAATTGCATGTCAAGGTAAAAGAAAAGAAAAGAAAAGAAAAGAAAAGAAAAGAAAAGAAAAGAAAAGAAAAGAAAAGAAAAGAAAAGAAAAGAAAAATATATGTGTTGGAATCCTGGTCCTGACCCTTATTCCTTGTGCGAATTTGGGCAAGTTTCTTAACTTTTCTGGAATCCATTTTCCTCATCTGTGAATTAAAGAAGTTGAACTAGATAGATGATCCCGGTTCTTCTAGTCTAGCTGTAAAGCCTTTGACCTTAGGGAGATCTGGGAGAGTCAGGTAAGACTCATAGTGAGACTTAGGGCATTATCTGAATCTCCAAGGATGGGTAGATAGTAATCACACCAATTCACATTTCCGAAGTCCTTTACAATTTAAAAAGTGCCTCCCTCAGAGTAGCCCTGTGAGTCAGGTAGTGCAGGCAATTTTTAACTCCCTATTTTCTTGGATGAGAAAACTGAGGTTCAAAGAGGAAAACTAAGACTAGGATTTGGAGAGGTGAGGAAGAAAGAAAAACTGCAGATGTTCAGAGGAAAGAATGAGCTAGTGGAGAACAGGGAGGAGGACACCAACGTGACCCGGCTAGAGAATGCAGTGGATAAGCTGGATTCCAAGAAATCTTCCACTTCTGTGAAGTCTACAGTGAAGGCAGAAGCCCTGAGGCCAGGGACTCTCCCTGTTTGGCATTTTTTTTTTTAAATCCTTAGTGCTCAGTGCAGTGTCCAGCTATATAGTAAGGTGCTTGCTGTTGTGAAATACATATTGTCTATATAAACATGGGCTCACGATGGCTTTTCCTCTGGAGTGATTCCTTTGAATTAGAGTCCCTGCAACACTGGCTACTTTGGGCCATATTTCCACACAATTGCTGTAGGATCCATGGGGCCATTTCACGGGGAGTAAATTTTCCTCTCTTCAGTGGTGGGGGGGATGCACGAATGGCTCTGGACAAACTCCTGAGAAGCGCAAACACTTACACTTTACTGCAAATGTAACCATAACAATTCCAAGCACTAATTTTCTACCTCATATAATATGGGGAAGTGCATCCCCACAACACCCCTGGGGCATATAACGAGCAGAGTCTTCAGGCTGCCTGCCTTCCTGAGCAGGGGCCCTGCAGCTGCTGATTCATGGGCTGGCCAGCCCCGACCAGAAGTGCTAGGGCTGCCGGGAGAGTCCTGTCTGCTGGGTCAGGGGGAAGTGTGTGAGTTTGTGGCATATTTGTAAGCAGGAAGAGGTGCCTAAGTCAGTGTGTGAATGTGTCTGTTTCTTTGGATGTGTATATGTGTGCAAATATGTATATGTGTGTGTGTATCATTCATTCATTTATTTATTCATTCATTCATCTATCTATCCATCTATCTATCTACCTATCTATTTATTTATACATATATAGAGAAGCCAATACCTCTGTGACAGGCAGCATAGTATAGTCATAAAATCACTGGACTTGAAGTCAGGTGAGCCTGAGTTGAATCCTGCCACTGGTGTTGACTAGCCATGTGACCTCAGGCAAGTCACTTAACTTCTCTGGGACCCAGTACGGGTCCTGTAAGATGAGCAGATTGGACTTGACCACCTCTGAGGTACCTTCCAGCTCTAAATCTAAGCTTCTATGACTGCATATGGATGGGGGACTATATAGATGTTCCAGTGATTTTCCATTTCTATGGATGTGTCCAAGTGTGCATAAGTTTGAGTGAGTGTGTGTGATTGTGGGTCTATGGATATGTTCACAAGTAGGTGTATATATATGCATTGTAAGTGTGTATATGGATGTATGTGTATGTACACTTGTGTGTTGATGGGACCATATGTGATTGTGTATATAAATGCATATAAATGCTCACACAAGTGTGTATATGTGTGTGTATAAATGTTTCTGGTAACTTCCCAGCTGCCTATTGGGCTAGGGAAAGGAGAGAGGGTAGAGCAGTGAAGGGACTTATTTCCTGTATCTCTTTGTTGATAACAATTATGCTTATGGAGGGGGTGGGTTTCTACTTCTCCTTATCAAACTACTCTTGAGTCTTTATAAAAGAAAGACAAATGAGGGATAGAACAGTCTCTGGGCTATGATGAAGGAGGAAGGGAGGCAGAGGCCGACTTTGGACTGCCAGCCTGAAGCACACTGGTTGAAGAAAGATTCCATCATCCAAACCTTGTGGAGAAGACAAAGTTGGGACCTGAGGTTCTCCCCTTTGCTGACTGGGACCCGTGAGCTAGTGCCTGACTGAACATGCTGATCTCTCCACATGTGTCCAAGGTCTTTATATTTCCCCAAATCCTTAAGACAGCCATGGGAGGAATATTTCATAGGGATTCTTATATCTATTTAACAGAGAAGTGAGTTCCAGAGAAGTGAGTCATATAAAGAGGCATTGACAGGCCCAGGCCTAGAAGCCAGGTGTCCTGACTCCCAGGCCAGAGCTTTTAACATACCTTTCATACTCTACGGTAATATTCATGGTGTCATAAAAACTCAATCAAAGTCCACAACATGCAGACAGATGGTAGAGAGAACATACACACAAATGAAAATTAGATAGCACATAAATTAAAGGAGAAAGCAATCGGGCCTTCAAGGACTTTCAAAGTGATCAGTTACTCTAAATCTAATATCTAAGAACTGATTAATTGACTCTCAGAATAACAAGATCTCCAAATTGGAAGGAGCCTTAGAGAACATGTAAATTCAAACATAATTCAACCCATATTTGGGCAGGCATTCTGTCTTCAACACCCATCCTTCTCTCCCTAAACAAACAGGACATAACAGACTATGCTTGAAGGCTCTCAGTAATGGGAAATCTCATGACCACTAGAGGCAAGTCATTTCACATTTGGATAGTTCTCATTCTTAGAAAGTTTTTCCTTACGTCACCCAAATCTGCCTACCTGTATCTTTCCCATCATTGTTCCTAGTTATACCCTCTGGGACCAAGAAGAAAAATCATAATCCTTCATCCATATAATAATCTGTGGCTGAGGGGTTCCTCTAAACCTTTATTCTCTCTCTCTCTCTCTCTCTCTCTCTCTCTCTCTCTCTCTCTCTCTCTCTCTCTCCTCTCCTCCCCCCCCTTATTCCTTGAAAGGATTCTCTGGTCCAAAGATGGGGAAAAAGAATTTGTTCTGTGAAATTTGGATTCAGTGGCCTTGAGGCTGCAGGTTCCTAGCCCCTGGCCTAGTTTAGTCCTCTTACCATTCTGATCACCCTCCTATCAGTTGTTTAGTAACAAGGACACTGTTGTTAATCATCACTTTGGCCTTCTGAGACAGAACTGGCTGAAAAAAAGAACCCTAGGCATCATCTCATCCAGACCTCATAATCTGGTTTAGGTAGAGGCAGTGAAAATAATGTTGTAGGATCTGGTTTTGAACAACAGAAATATTACTTACTCCTTGTGTGACTTACTGAGTGATTTTAGACAAATCAGCTCATCTTTTTTCTGAATGTTCCCTTTCTTTAAATGGGGATAATAATACAAAATTACAGAAAATCAAAGTTTGAAGGAACATAAGATGCCTTCTAGTCTCATCTCAAGAGTGCTCTCAATGACCTCACCAACACATGGCCATCTAGTTTCCTTATGCCTTTAGTAAGGGAGGCTTCCTTTTCTTTGAGGCAGCCCATTTCACTTTTGGTCATCTCTAATCACTGAAATGGTCTTTCTTAGATTTGCTCTAACACTGCCTCACTGTAACTCTCACCCACCGCTCCAGCTTCTGTCTTTTGGATCTGAGCAAACAAAGTCTAATCCTTTTCCCCTGTGATGACTCTTAAGTACTAGAATACAAGTATCATACTCCAATTAAGTATTCTCTTTTCTAGGATAAGTTTATCCAAGTCCTACAGCAGGTCCTCATATGGCAGATTTCAAGACCATCCACCATCTGTGGAGGCCCCTTTGATACTCTCCAATTTATCAAAGTTCTTTCTTTAATGTGGCACCCCAAAGTAAACAAAATACTTCAGAAGGGAGCCTGATCATGGCAGGGTACAGTGGCACTATTACCTTCCCTGTATTGGACGTGGTCTCTCTGAATTCAGCTCTTGGCAGAGGAAATAGATGATGATAATGGAAAGAAGACCAATAAAAGTTGAGTGATTTCGTCTTTTCTTGACTATTATCATCATTTCATCTACCCTCAAGCAAGTGGGCCATTTCTCTTTCTTTGGTCCTTTTCAGGATAGCTTTTAAAATCTCTTTTTTGGGGGGTGGCTAGGTGGCGCAGTGAGTAGAGCACCGGCCCTGGAGTCAGAAGGACCTGAGTTTGGATCCAGCCTCAGACACTTAACACACACACACACACAAACAAACAAAAAAAAAAAACCTAGCCGTGTGACCTTGGGCAAGTTACTTAACCCCAATTGCCCTCCAAAAAGCAAAAAAAAAAAAAAATCTCTTTTTGTTGCTGTTGTTCTTAACATTTCTCACTAACTTCAGTTCATTCTGAGCTATTCTTACAGCTATTCTTACTCAGCTGTGCTTTTGTAATCCCTGTTCATGACTTAGCTTCCATTTTCTCTACATATCTTTTAAGGAGCTAAATTGACCAATGAGTTCCCTGTGTATCTACATGCTTTAGACAGCTCCTTTTGCTTCTTAATGGAATTAATTCTTTTTGTGTCTTCAGAATGTGATTCTTAAGACCTTTGCATCCTTCCCAGACTTCTGCCATAGAATTTTAGCCTATAGGATAAGGACCATCCTATCTCTGAACACTTGTAAATGTGCTCTCTCATACACCAGTGTATATTTCTGTTTATGCAGAGGTCTCCTTTTATTCCCTTCTCAAATTCCAAGATGCAGGGTTCACATTGCTATAAAGTTCCCATCCTTTTTACTTCAACAACCAATTGCTTTTTATTGGCAAGGAGTAGATTTAAAATAGCAGTTCTATTGATTGCTTCCTTTGCCTTTTGAAAGATTAAATTATTAATCCAAACAAACTCAAAATTTATTAGCTGCACTAGCAATTATGTCATGCCTCCATGTTAGCATTGTAATCCCAGACTCATCAAATTCCTTCTTCTGTCCAAGTGGTATATAGTATATTCCCATGATCTTTTGTTTCTCCTTGAATTGACTTTTCACCCAAATGTTATATATCATATTTCATCCTCTTGTGGAGATATACATATATACATACACACATTATCTATTTATATATATATATATATATATATATATATATATACACACACACACATATCTACATCTGTATGTGTGTACATATGCAAATCTACATATACATACATATACATAATATCCACAAGAGGATGACATAAAATATTTGGATGAAAATGTTGGGTGAATATATATACTATATATATGAAATTTCATATGAACTTCTACTATATTCCTCCTTCCTTATCCATTTGTATCTTCTGAGTAGGCTGTATTGTTTCTGAGTTATATTCTGGTTTTTAGAACCATCCTTAAAGCATTATAGAAATATAAGTAGCCATTATCACCATCATTATCTCATTTTTCTCATAGTTATAATCTATCTATCTATCTATCTATCTATCTATCTATCTATCTATCTATCTATCTATCTATCTACCTATCTCTGTCTGTCTGTCATTCTGTCTCTCTGTCTATCTATCTAGCTATCTAATAACTACTGAGATAATTATAGCCTTAGAGGCTGAGAGGCTATTTCAGAATAGCAAGCCTGATTCCCAGTGGAGAAAGGCTGCTTCATCACTGTCATTCCAGTTCTGTAACTTTCTTCTTCTTTTTTGAGTGCTGATCAAAAATCCTTATTGACCCCAGGAGTGTTATTTCTTTAACGACTGAGTTTGATGACTGTCGATTGCAGATCCCTTACCCGGCTCTCTCTGTCGCCTGGACACAAAGGGAGCCCTGGGAGTAGATGCACTTCTTTATTCACCAGAGTGTTTGGGTCTGACGTTAATTGGCCACAACAAAATTTAGTGTCAAACTTCCAAATGCTGCTCACAGCATCAACTCTAGCCAACGAAACCCAATGCTAGGCAGTAAAACAGCAGCCACAATGGGCCGTAAAACAGCTTTACTGCAGCTGCTTGTTGGGCCCCCAGAGATGCTGAGCATCCTGAGAATTTGGGAAGGAGGTTGAGAGTTAATTTTAAGAAGTAGTAATGAATATAAATGCCAGTGTTTCAAATGACAGGGAGTAAAGCCAATTGGAGAGTCACTGATGAAGGTCCAACAATGAATGAACCTGCCATTTTTCCTGGTTGGGAGCTATGGATATTTTGAGTTTTGCCTTTATAGAATTTAAAGATGGAAGAGACCCTAGAGATCATCTAGTCCAAACACTTCATTTGACAGAGGAGTGAACTGAGTCCCAGAGAGGGCAAGGGTTTTGATTAAGGTAACATAGACTGTTAGTGGCAGAGCAAGGATTAAGTGACCAGGCCTTCTTATTCTAAGTTTCATGCCCTTTCCAGGACACTCTGCTGATTTCACTAACATTCTACTCATTTGTTATAATGGAATCATCCAGTCATTAGATAGCATGTGTATGGCAGGCTTAATATAAGTTTGTAAGGCACTGGCCAAGAAAGCTAATAATCTTAGCCTACATAAAAAGAGGTATAGCATCCTGATTGCAAAAGATATCCTACTGCCCTCTGTTCTGATCAGAAATACCTGTAATAGTATATTTCTTTTTTCAGTACCTCATTATAGCAAGAAAATTGATCAACCAAAATGCATCCAAGCAATGATGACTAGCATGGTAGCAAAAGAAGAAACCATGCCCTACCAGGGTCAGTTACTTCAATTCAACAAACATTCATTAAGTACTTTCTACATGCAAGTCACTAGAATAGGCCTGTGGATAAAAAGATAAAAATTAAATACTTCCTGTCCTCAAAGAGCTTAAATTCTACTGTAGTCTCATTCTGGAGACAAGAACAAGGGAGACTGGGAACTCAGGAGAGGTTAGGGAGAACCTGGACTCACTCTCCTCAGAAGCTCCCTGCGTCTTTCTGTCCCAAGTCTCACTTGGTTCCCTTTAGATGACAACATCCATCCTTAGCCCTACAGTAGGCTGATTGAAGTATAGGATGGCCAGGAGGTTAGGGGCCTTCCAGGGAAAGTTGCACTTTTTTGAGGGTCTCTAAGACAGTTTGCGAAGGAATTGGGGCTGAAAGATAAAACTATGACTAGGGCATGCAAGGTTAAGTAATCACCATCTTGAGCCCACAAAGAGTCAAACTTTGAGCATGGGATTTGTGCTTCTTTGACTTCTCCTTCAAAGACTGAAAGAGGTTGTTGCTAGAGTCAAGGTGGCCATTCATTTACAAGTCAACTGAGATTTGATAAGAATGTGAGTGCTGAGCCTTAGTGGACTGTGTGGTGGGAGATAAGCCTTCTGCCTTATTTAAAGATAAATTCCAGAGACTCAAGGTAAATTCCATAATTCTAGCCAATTTCCCAGAAAAGAAGGAAGACCTGATAAAAAGATGAATTCAAATTCAAAACAATCACAAAAGATAAAAATAGCAATGAAGTCAAACAACAACAACAACAACAACAAACCAAGTAAAAAACATGAGTCCCAATGATGTTCCCCTGCATGTAGGAGGGAACACATTCTAACAATAAGAGGTACTTATATCATGCAATATATGTGTGTAACCCCAGTTTCAAGCCTGTAACATGTTGCATGACTCTTCTAATTGATAGAATTATGTTTCAACACTGTATGTCTATTTGTGAGATGGAGTTGACGTGAGAGGTTTTGGAGAGGAGCTTTTCATTCTTGCTTTAAGACAGAAAGACACAGAATCCGACTTGCCAGATTCAACTCCAAAGAAGAAAAAGGGAACAGCTTTTTTGCTGATATGTAAGGGGAAGCTGACTCCTTAACATGTCCCTGGGTGAGATTAGGTTAAGTAAGATCCCAGCTTACTCCCATCTAAAGAGCTCATGTACTCTTCTGTATTTTCAAACACAATCTAATTTGTAAAAATTCTCCACTGTCTATTTACTATGTGCTTGACTAAATGGGTTTGCTTCCTCCTCAGCTTTTTGTAGCAAGCTAAAGTTGGAAGGGACCAAGCTGGTGGGGATAGCTTTTTTAAGGGATAGTGACCATGGAAGCTAATGACTTTATTGTTTTTGAACATAAAAACTAAGTGCCCTAGATAGTAGATATTAATAGGCGAGGAAAGGTAGATGTTATTTTTTGTCCAGTACCCTGTCTCAGTGGAGAATAATGAAGTCAGGCTCATGGATCCTTCTTCTGCTTCCCTCCAGGTAGGAACCAAAGGGAATCATTGGAGAGAAGTGAGCAAGATTTCAAAGAAATCTACATGCCTCCCCATGAACCACATTTTGACAACCCACGTAGACATATGCATCCAAATGGTCAGTACACATCTTACATGAGTGTCAAGGTTACTGAGGGTGAACCCAAGTGTAGCAATAAACAGGAAGGAGAGAGAAGAAAAGAGAAATCAAGAATGCTCTCTTTAAAGGTTCCCAAGAAAGAACTCTCCTCCTTCTCTAAGTCTGGGCTTCTGGCTTGCCAATAACAATAGTCTAGGAGAAATTTATGACTTCAGATTTTAAATATCTCTCTTTGTTTTTATTTCTCTTGCTTATCACCTTGTTCTGGCTAAGGAATTTTATGGCAGTGGGTCACTACTGGGTTGGTAACTTCCTGGGGAATGAATCATTATTTGGCCATCTCCCTACCCTTTCCACCTCATATTAGATGCTGGATGAATCTTCCATTTCTCCAGAATGCTCAATCCTCCATCTCTCCACTAATAAGGCAAACATCAAACACAAAACAAAATTAATGCCAACTAGCATATCATATAATCCTAGGATAGATAATAGTGTCAGAAATGAACAGAAATTAAAGGAGGGAAAGAGAACTACTGTGGATATACATAGACTCGGATCAGCCAGTTACAACAGAAACCAGGGATTTCCTGCCATAACTCTTACCCCTTTCTTTAGTCCAAATTCAGTCCAAATTTCTGGTAGTTTAGGTTTTATATTATAAAAACGCTTTATTAACTTCTGGTTTACATCATTCATTTCCACCAGATTTTGAGTTACAATTTTTTCCCCATTTTTTCCCTACCCACCACCCCAGAATAGCAGTCCCACTAGATATCCCCTCATCCAATCTGCTTTCTCCCATATCTTTTCCCATATCCCCTTCAAATTTGCCATTAAGGCAAGGTGAATCTCTGAGCCCCAATGCCTGAACATCTTATCTCCCAATTACATGCAAAATAGTATTAATAATAGTATTTACATCTATTTAAACATTTAATTTTTAAGACCTCGAATTTCAGATCCATTCCCTTCCTCCCTTGTCACCACTCCATCTGGGAAGATAAGCAATTCAGTATGTGTTGTACATATGTAGCTATGCAAAACATTACCATAGTAGATATATTGTAAAAGGCTGCTTATGATTCCCTCTCACCCATCCCACCCCCCACCTGGTCCATTTCCTACTTTGATCCTGTCCCTCTTCGAGAGTGGGTACTTCCAACCTCCCCTCCCCCCAGAATGCCCTCCCCTCCATCATCCCTCCTCTCATCCCCCTGTGGCAACTGTGCCGTGTTTCCTCAGCAGCTTTTCGCCCCCAGGGGAGGAAGCCAACGTACTGGCCCAAGTACTGGTCCCAAAGTCCATAGGGCACTAACCTCTCACTTTGTCCTAGGCATAAATGTGCTGATAATTCTGGAATCGCCACTGCTGCTAGTGTTCTGGGGTCCCTCCAGCCGGCTGCTGGCCTGGCTGCCCTGGGGCTAAAACTGCGGCTCATGCGGGCCTGGGCTTGGCTCCCAGAGGGTTGTGCTGTTGGTTCCCAGTGCTCTGTGCTGCCTGCTCTCAGAGCGCTGCTCTGGCTGCTCCGTGTAGGGCTGCTGGGCTGTCCTCAGCAGGAGGTTAGCTTCTCTGTGTTGTTCTGTGGGTGCTGGGGCTCCAGAAGTTGTTCAGATTCCCCTTTTACATTGTTTGGAGGTGGTGTGGGGCAGAGCACCTTGGAAGTGCTGTTTCTACTCCGCCATCTTGGCTCTGCCTCCCGATAGGTTTTATATTATAGCAAAAGAGTTGCTCCCAGGTCATTCACTAGTTTAAAAAAAGGAGATTTAGGTAATCATAGAAAGAGAAGGCTGGGGCCATTTCCAGCCATACTCATCCATATCTGGCTATTGGTCCCAGATTGCTCTGGAGATGAAAGTGAGACTGATGACCTTGCACTGCCCTCCCTCACTTAAATCCTATTTACATGCAAGTCATGGCATCACCTTCCTGATGTTGCAGTCCTCTTTGAGAATGAAGGACCACCACCACCACCAACAACAGAAGAAGGCTGTTAAAAAAGGATAAACACTGAGGAGACTTCTAGTTGATTCAGCTGAGGACAATTCCTTTGATTTAGTTACTTTTTGTGATGCCCTAGACAATCCCTGAGTTCCCCAAGTCTGTTTTACTTTCAGGTGATAAGGAAGTGACATCAAGAACCTAAGCCTTTAGTCCCTAAGCCAACCAAATTTTTAAAATGCTCTCAACATCTTTTAAGGAAAAACTAGCTAGACTTGCATGGGGCTAGGATGTTGCTCCTACCACACACTCATAGAGAAGAGGTGAGGAGAAACTCCAGAGGAGATTGGCAGTTGAGGAGGGATTTGTTTTTGAGGGTAGTAGAAGTTGTCTCACACAGACTCAGCACTCATATCCTTGTCCTTCCTCAGCTGCATCATTAATGAAAGTGGCTACTACTGTATCATCAATAGCCTCTTCTTTCAGAGTCTTTGGAGGAGAGGACAGAGAAGGCCTAATACAAGGTTAAGTGCTTGTTCCTGCCAAAGCCTGCATGGGCTCAAGAAGGAGGCAACTTGATCTTGTATGCCTGAGTCATGGTTTCCTCTATTGACTTGAATTCTTTGTGAATCATCCCAGATACCCCTGGTTCATAACCTCAGCAGTCAATGGCCTTCTGGGGCAAAAGCAAACAAACCCTTCCATCTCCATGTTAATTATGAGGGTCAAATTCTAATGCAGGGATACATAAATACATTTTTAAAAATTCAGTGAGCGTTGCACCCTGTGGAGAAAGAGGAAGAATGAACCTATCAAGGCCATCATATGGAATATGTCCTGGAATCCTCCTAGAAAATTCTGGGTATATCAGGAACACATATAGTATAACACTGGAAAAACCTAGCAGCTTGATTTGATGAAGCAATCCCCTTACTGGCCACTGCTCCGAAAGAGCTGCTGATTTACTGGACCTTTAAAAGTCAAGTCGAGTTAACAAATATTTATTAAGCACTTAATAGTGTCATGTACTATGCTTTAAAAAAGTTAGTCTGTCTATAGATTTCTCTTTCCCTTTGACTGTCTAAGTAACATCATGTAACTCAAGGACTTATGTAACAGGTAGGTAAACAATGGCTTTCTCTACCCCTGGAAGGCTGATCACTGCTCTGATGTAAAAGCAAGAGGAGGAGCTCAGTTAGGTGAGTACGAGCCTGGACTTCTTGCAGTCCCTTATACTTTGGGTTTCTTTGCCCTTGCCACAGGCAATTGGGCAACAATCCCACAGTGAGCATATCTTATTCAGAGGCAGCCTAATAAAATGGAGAAGTTGGGAGAGCTGGAGCCATTAGCTAGTGCCAGCTCTATTATGGGAGGTCCCATCTTTCCATTCACTACTTCACTACTGCACTTCTTGGAGTGGAAGACAGTCATCTACAGGAAAGATGCCCTTAACCACTGGCTTAGCTTGCCAGAAGACACTGACTTGGAGGCAATTGTTACACAGTGCGGGGCTGAGGTGAAATGTGAAATATTGATTTAGCAGTCCTGAAAACTGCTCTATATTTTGATGGTTTTAAGTCTTAACCTCCTGGGAAAATGGAATAACAGCATCTATGTTACTGCTGTGGTTGCTGCTTGTGTATGTTTTTCTCCCACTGCACTCTTGGGAATCTTATATGCATTGTACATTTCTTTGGTGCAGCTGTTCTATACCTGATCTATACTCTATATGAGTATATTTCTACTCCCCTAGGAGATATTAGATATGAACCAAAACCTAATCTTTAAGCAATTTCCCATAGTTCTTGGGGTAGGGATATCAATAACCAAGTGTGAGAAAAAAGAGCCTGACTATTCCTTTAGGGAGTCAGCTTCCCCCAGTACTGACCCTGATCTAGAGCTAAAGAGAGACCCTTAGTAATCTATACCCTTGGGTTTGGTAACCATTATTATTGTTATATAAGGACAACTGCTTATAGTCAGATTTGCCCTTAGGTAAAATGGGATGCTTTGTGTTAGAGTGAGCTGCATATCACTAGTGATCTCCAAAAAAACACTTCAGAAACGAGGGGTTTGCATTACAGGGTCTTTAATGTCCCTTTCATCTCTAACATTTGCTGTTCCATGACTCTGGAGACACTTTCTGATCTAAAAGTCTATGTTTAATGTTCTGAAGCATTTTCCAGTTCTAATAATCTGTGGTTCTAGGAGATCTCAAGAGAAGAGTGGAGAGAAAAGGGAGAAATGGCAGAAATGGCAGAAAAATTGGCAGAAATCAGTCAGTCAACAAGCATTTATTAAGCTCCTACTATATGCCAGGTACTACACTAGGCACTGGGAATGAAAAAGCAAAAACAGTCCTTGCTCTCAAGGAACTCCCAGTGTAATTGGGAGAGAAAACATGTAAATTACTTATAAACAAGATGCAGTTCATCTTCAACTTTCACAAGGGTAATGTTCCTAGAAAATGGTGTGAAAGCAAAAAATACGAATGTTGATAAATTGACCCTATGAGAAATAGGGGGTTGGGTTCCTGTGACATCCAAATATTATCATCTTTTGCTAGAGATCACTAAAAATACAGTTTTCTGCATATAATTTTTATAACAAAACATTAATTTTGATAATATGCATTTTTCCTAACACAGCAACCATGAAATAACCCATAAAATGAAGTATACAAAATAAAATTGGTAACATGCAAAACATTTTTTCTTGCTAGTATGCCCCTAGAATTCTGTGACCTTTTATGCTAACATCTAAATTTTACAAAAATCATCTGATTTCAGACAATATTAACTTTTATATTGTACAAGAAATAAAATTCTTGAAACTAACACTTTTTTAAACCTTAATCTTGCCTTCCTCGGTGTCAGATGGTGGTGTAAGGGCATTGTACCACATACTATACTGCTGTAAATCTCTCTACCTTGACTGACTTCTGAAAACCAAGGGAGATGTTGCTGGGACTTTAGTTGCTGCTTGCTGTCAGAAGACACTTGTACTGGTGAGGTTTTAATATCTGTCCTTCATGGCTGGTGGATGGAGCTGGAGATCATGAAGGAAACACCAGCTAGATCAGATCAGTGGGGCATAATTACAAGAGACAACTTAAGTTTTAAAGGCCAACAAGAAAAATATGCAATGAATGCCTGGGGGACTTTTTACTTTACAGCAGGTTGGGTGAGCAAGACCAGTGAAGGATCTATTAGGATACCAGCAGCTCGACAAGTGCATTGTGCCTCTCACTTTTTTTCCTCTATTGTACACAGCTGCAAATATGTGAAATTGCCAATATGGAGGTTCAAATGTTATTAATACTTGAAGTCACAAAATTTAAGTGTGCAAATGTTGAGGATTGACTATATATGTATCTATACATGCATATATAATCTATATATATACAAACATACATATATGTATATGAATATACATATATAGCATAATATATACTTATACACATATAATATACACCCATGCACACACATTGTAACATGCATCACCCATACAAATATGCATACACATATATCTATATACCCCACACATATGTACACGTGTGCACATATGTACATACTCGTGTATATACACACATACATAAATATATACATATTAGTTGAGGTAGGCCCAAAGGGAAGGCACTAAGATTAAAGAGGACTAGGAAAAGTTTTTTGCAGAAGAAAGGAATTTAGCTGATATTTGAAGGAACCCAGGAGGCAAAAAATGAACTAGAAGAGAAATTCAGATGTGGGAGACAGACAGAGAAAATGCTCAGAGACAAGAAATAGTGTTTTTGTTTGTGCCACAGCCAGGAGGCCAGTGTCACTGTATCAAAGAGTACATAGAGGGTAGTAAGGCATAAAAAGACTAGAAAGATAGGAGGGGGTTAGGTTACGAAGGGTGTAGAGGATTTTATTCATCCTGGGGTTAATAGGGAACCATGGGAGTTTATTGAATAGGAGTGTGTGTGTGTGTGTGTGTGTGTGTGATGGTCCAGCCTGTACTTTAGGAAGATCGCTTTGCTGAATGAAGGGTGGGTTGGAGTAGGGAGAGACTTGAGGCAGGCAGACCCACCAGTAGGCTATGGGAAGAGTCTAGGCATGAGGTAATGAGGGCCTGAACCAGGGTGGTGGCAGTGTCAGAGGAAAGAAGGGGGTATGTATAAGAGATGTCGCAAAGGTAAAAATGACAAGATTTGATAACTGGAAATTAAGGGAGATGGTGAAGAATTGAGCCTGAGTGATTGGGAGGATGGTTCAGTTTGGGACATGTTGAGTTTAAGATGTCTGTAGGACATCTAGTTTGAAATGTCCAGTTCAACAGGCAGTTGGAGATGTGAGATTGGAGATCAAGAGAAATCCCCCCCCACTCCTCCCCAAACAAAACCTCAGCCTGCCCTATCAAACTTATAAAGAGAGTAAAATAAACCTCTCAGCCTGGATTGAAGGCTTGGCTAGACCTGTAAATATGGAACATGCTAAGTATCTTGGTTCTCTTTTCTATCACAGTGAACAGCTATATTTTCATGGTCTGATGCCTTTGCTTGAAAAAAAAATCCAATTCAGTTGCCTACGGCTTGAATTATAAAACCTGCTGGTATGCTTTTATTTTCCATTGTAAGAAAGCCCTGCCCATGTCAAACAGGGCTTTCTATATCTGTGGTTTTGGAACTAAAACTTGTACCAAAGGGAAAACTGAGACTCAGTAAGGTAAAGAGATTTCCAGAGAGGAAAATTTTTGGCACATTATAAGAGAAATCTTCCTAATAGTCAGAGCCACCCAAAAGAGGAATGAGCTGCCTTGGAATTTTTTTGTCTGAGATGTTGTAGAAGGTATTACTGTTCAGGGAAGGGCTGGGCTAGATGCCCACTGAGGTTCTTTTTGCAATCCCAAGATTCTGCAATTCTATAATGCTGCAAGTCAGTGGGAAAGCAGAGATCCACCCTGATTTCCTGATGCCCAGTCATGGCATGTATAGCTGGAAAGGCCTTAGCAAATATCTGGTCCGAATTCCTCATTTTACAGATTAAAAAAAAAAAAACCCAAAAACAAAGACAGAGGTCATGACTTGCCAGATAGCAGAGAGCTAGAAAGTAGGAGGTTGGGGTGGCTAGGTAGCGCAGTGAATAGAGAACTGGCTCTGGAGTCAGGAGGACCTGAGTTCAAATCCAGCCTCAAACACAACACAAAAACTAGACATGTGACCTTGGGCAAGTCATTTAACCTCAACTGCCCTCCAGAAATAAAAAAAAAAAGAAAGTAGGAGGTCAAAATGCGAGCCCAGGTCCCTGACTTCAAATTCAGTACTCTTATACTACACTCTGGGTTCCATCTGCTACCACATGTGGCACTGAGATAGTCGATGCTTCTTACAGCACATATTTATGAATAGAAAACCCTGTATTCCGCTTCAGCTCATGTGTACTCTAGGAACGACCAGTAACAATGTCCAGATGGGAGTGTTGTTAATGGGAGCAGTGCTTTCCAAACTCCCTGCTCTAAGGAATGTCATTGCTTGTGTCAACAATTCAGGTCCACATGGCCAATATCTCAGGGATTAGCAGAATGATGACATGAGTGGCTTTGTATGGATCTAGATAGAAGCCACTAGAACTCCAGGATGGGCTAGCTTTGTTTTGTGTCTTATGCACAATCCATCTAGATGGTGAGTGACCATCGTGGGGCAACATGCTGGGAACTGGGAGAATGGGGAACTGGTGGATCCCAGGGCTGCCCCTACTCCTACAGGGCTTCCATTTTCCCATCTATAAAATGAAAAGTTTGTACTTGATAGTTTCCAAATCCCATTCCAGTTCTAATATCCTCTGATTTTATTCTACTTTATTTAATGATGTTGTAACTCAGCCTATCCCAGACTCCAGTGCTGGCAACCCATAACCCTGAGTCCGAAGAGTCTGGATGGAGCAGCTCCCACCAAGCCCCCCGATTTTGTCTTTAGCTTAGCCTTGCATCTCCATTCGTGGCTCTTTGATTCTATCAAATGTGAAATGTCTTTAGTGAAGGTCTCTAATTTGCCAAATCACTGTCTCAGACATAGCAAAGGAGGGAGAGGAAGAAGAAATGATTGATAGCATTATGATATAGTTTGATGGTTCTAAAATATGGTCTGAGGATCCCTGGGGGTCTCTGAGATTCCTTCTTTCAAGAGGTCCTCAAGGTCAAAACTGTTTTCGTAATAATTTCTAATATAGTATATATTATATTCACTCTATATAGTATACATATATTCTCTTTATATATATAGTATATATACATTCTAGTATAGTATAATATAGTAAATATTAAAAATATAATCCACAGAAAAACAAATTCTAAGGGGAGTCCTCAACAATTTTTAAAAGTACAAAGAAGTATTTTCTTCTTTTGAAGGCAATTTGGGTTAAGTGACTGAACCATGTTCACACAGCCAATAAGTATCTGAGGTCAGATTTGAACTCAGGTCCTCCTAGTTCCAGAACCAGTGCTCTGTCCACTGCACCACCTCTCTGCTCCTAAAAGTATAAGGTGAGTCTTGAGACTGAAAATGTTTGAGAAGTGTTTTGTAGTAGAGGGAACACTAGAATTGGAGTTAGGTGACTTGAGTTCAAATTCTGACTGATATAATGTCAACTGTGTGACTATGGATAAGTAACTTAACAGCCCTGTGCCTTAGTTTCCTGGCCTATAAAATGGAGATGCTATTTTCTACCCTGCCTACCCCACATGACTGTGCTTTGTAAGCCTTAAAAAATTTTATAGAAATGTGGGTTGTGCTTTCAGGCCCTTGAAGGAGTTCACAGTCTGATGTGAGATGTAAGGCTCTCACAGAACAATAGTATTAAAGAGTAATACCTGATCGAGTGCCAAAATTTAAAAACCCAAACCTTCTCTGATGGCAACAGCAAGATCCCCTTCTCTGAACTCGGCTGGCATCTTTCCTGGCCTCTCTGCATCTGGCCTCAGGTTGTGTTCCCTAGTCCCCTGGTAGGGGGACAGCTGGCTTGTGAGTCCAGTGAGGATGAGGAACTGGGGCTTTTTATGCATGTGTCTCCCCAGCATTGGTCACAAGGATTCCAGCACAGTATTTGCCCAACACCTTTGCCCCAGGGCCCCAGCACTGCCTATGGGTCCATCCTCAGCATGTGAAGCCCTAAACAAGGCAGCCAAAAGGCAGGCTGTGGAATGATGTTTGACAGGTAGCAAATCACCCCTAACTCTTAGGAGAATAACACAATTATTTTCCAGTGTTTTTCCAATACTCGCAACATCTGTCTTTACCTTTTAATTTATGAGAATTAACAATTAGTAATGACAGTTTAAACCTCTATGAAATATCCCTGTAGGAATTAAGACATGTAATAGCTTCAGTAATCACCTAGGCTTACCTGAATCTGGAAGGGGAGGGAAGAGAAAGGATGGGTCATTTATATGGCACCTACTGTGTGCCAGGCACTGTGTTATGCGCTTTACAATTATTATCTCATTTAATCTTCATGATAACCCTGTAAAGTGGATGCTATTATCACCCCCATTTTACAGTTGAGAAAGCTGACACAAACAGAGGTGAAGTGATTTGCCTAGGGTTATACAGATAGTAAGAGTCTGAGGCTGAATTTGAACTGAGATCATCTCAACTCCCGGCCCAGAACTTTATCCACTACATCACCTAGCTATTAGAAGCACCTCCTCTGACTTCTCTGCTGGGATCTGGGAGAGACGGACCACTAGATGCTCCTGGGTATTAAATGAGATCCTCAGTCTTCATGATCACTAGTACAATTCATCTCTCCCAAACCCCTTGTGGTTCAGTAGCCCTGTTTCTCTCCTTTGAATCAGTTCTGGGCAGTCGTCTCAGGATAGAGACAGATGTTCCCACTGGCTGTCCATGTGACTCTCTGGACACTTGTTCTATCTCCCCCTCTGTTTCTGTTGTCTTTCCCCATTTGGACAGGGACTGTCTTTCTTTGGTTTGTATTTATATCCCTAGGGCTTAGCTCAGAGCCTGGAATATAATAAGTGCTTAGTAGATGATCAGAGTGTGTGTGTGTGTGTGTGTGTGTGTGTGTATGTGTGTGTATGTGTGTGTGTGTGGACATAGATAGATATAGATATATGTGTGTATACATCTGTGTGTATACATCTGTGTGTATATAAATATATGTGTGTGCCTATATGTGTGTATACATATATGCATATATTTGTATATACATATGTGTATATACACGTGTGTACATATGTATTGTACACACACGTGTGTGTACATGTGTGTATGCATGTGCGCATGTATATGTGTATGTATATTTGTATACGTGTGTGTGTGTGTGTGTGTGTGTGTGTATTTTGCTGAATTTGGAGTCAGACACGACCTGGGTTTGAACTCTGACTGATTTTTCTTAGCTGTGTGATGGCAATGGAGCTGCCACATGGCCATTCTTCTATCATGCACTTGTTCAAAGATCTGTCTCCTGGCATCTCTTCTCCTCAGTGATTCCTGCCACTGGTGCCCCTGGTCTGGTGCCCAGCCCTCTTTCAGTCTCTGGGTGCTGGCATTCTCCATTCTAAGCATCTACTCCCAGCCAAAATGCACCCTCAGTGTCACTAAGCTGTCTCACTAAGCTTCTCTAAGTTGGAAAAATGACTCACTGTGACTTTTTCTTGACTTTCTCCATCATAATTTGGTTTTGTGTATTTTATAAATCCTGGTCAAGAAGGTGTGATGGGTGAGGTAGACCAATGCTTCCTTTCATTCCACCACATTTGCAAAGACCATTTATAAAGACACAGGTGGGCTACAAGCTATACTGGGGAAAGGAACAGATACCAATGAATGGGAAAAACCATGATGCAGTTGTGAGGCAGGAATAATGCCACACTAGAGAGCTCTAGGTACAAGGAAAGTGTAGACCCACACCCTTCTGTCAGCTTTCTACCCATTGATAGTCTGAAGGCACCAGACAAGGCTTTTTTGGTGGGGGCAATAGAGCACCTGGAAAGGCGGCATCCTCTCTACTGTTTGTAGAAAGAGTTTGTAGGAGATTAAGTATATCTGAGACCACAGATGTCTCAATTTGCTCATTTCCCAATTGTTAAGATTAGATCGTAGAGGCAGCCTGGTGGTACAATGGATAGAGTGCTGAGCCTGGAGTCAGGAAGACCTGAGTTCAAATCTAGCCTCAAATACTCATCAGCCATGTGACCCTGGGCAAGTCATTTTGTCTCAGTTTCCTCATCTGTAAAATGTGGATAACAATAGTACCCACGGCTGTTGTCAGGATCAAATGAGATAACAACGGTAAAGCACTTAATGTGGTGCCTGGTCCATAGTAAATCGTGTTAGCCATAGTCCCTGTTTTGCAGTCTTTTACCTGGACTCAGCTGTAGAAATAAGCTCTCAGAAGGTGTTGTCAGGGATGCTGATGCTGACTTTGTAGCAGAGTTATCTCTATTGCTGAGCCCTGAGCAGTATGCTGGGTGCCACAGGACTTCTAGGAGCTCTCAGTATGACACACGTCTCTCCCCAAGGACACATACTATATATAAGCTGGGAAAATACAACATAGACACATATGGAAAGCCACCCAGCTGACCAGACGGCAGTGTTCTGTCCCACAGTGGTCTCATCTGACTGCCTATGTTATTGGCAGCAGCTGCTATTGGCAAATCAATTGTTTTGCCAGTCCTGATTGTGGGAGATCTGAGATGTGATTGTGGTGTATATCAAGACCACCAGCCAATTTCATCTGGGCATCCCTGTCTGGCCTTGGCAAGTGTGCCCCTACCCCCTAGTGAATGTGTAAATTAAGTCAGACCCAACATCTGAACAGACAACACCATGAAACATTCCTCCCTCCTCCCCACATTGAGCCAAACTAAGCTGGTCTGAGTTACTTAGCAGGCAGTGGTCATGGCTCCATGATAATAACCCATGAATAATAATAATACAGGTTCCCAGAGTACTTTAAGGCTTAAAGAGTACCTATGGTGTGGGGCTACCAGTGAAAAGATTATTGCTCCCATTTTACAGATAAGGAAATGGAGGTTCCAAGGTATCAACTGACTTGCCCATAGTCACAGAGGTAGTAAGTGTTAAGAGTATCTTGACAAATATAGACAAAGCAAGTTATATAAAAGATAAAAATAAGAAGAGGAAATAATTAAGGGATGGCATGACTGGGTCACTGAAAGGGTAAGTGATATTGCCAGAATGGGTCAGAGGCAGGATTTGATTCCAGATCTTTCTGATTCTGGGGTTGGCTCTCTAGCCACTATACAAACTACCTTAGAAAATAGGCTTTCTCTCTCCAATATCATTGCTGTCTCCACTGTACTGTAATGCCTCCTCCAAACATTTAAATTTCAAATGTTGCAAATGAGAGGATTGACTGGAAGGACAGGTACTATATCTAGAAGACAGAGAGATCTTAAAACTTCCAAAGCCTAGAAATACGCCCCATTACAAATTTCATTCATTAACTCAGAAAAGTTTTATGACAAGTATCACTTTGCATGCAAACAGGGCTGTGGGCTCAGAAATGAGGACATGAAAATACAGGCAACATAGGCACTGCTTTCAAAGTGCTTACAATTAAAATTATGTACCCATAGAACTAAATTATTTACCCAAATATCATATAAGGGAAAATGCCATAAGATCAAAGAAGACATTTATACCAAAGGCTATAGCATTCATCTTGGGCCAGGAGTCAGGAAGACTCATCTTCCTGAGATCAAGTCCACCTTCAGATATACACAATTATTGCCTGTATCCTCTCCTGGAAAAGTCACTTAACCCCACTTATCTCGGTTTCCTTATCTGTAAAATGAGCTAGAGAAGGGAATGGAAAACCACTCTAGGATCTTTCCCAGGAAAATTCCAAATAGAGTCATGACAAGTCAGATATGACTGAACAATGACAAAAGTGAGACTCAGGGGAAGTTCCATGGAAGAACCTTTATATGATAGGTTCTGGAGGATGAGAGAAATTTCAGCAGGCAGAGAGAAGGAAGGGCAGGTTCATTCCATGCATGATTGACAGATTACAAAAATGTAGGGAGACTGAAAAGGTGGGAATGAGAAAGGGACACTGGTCTAATTTGACAGACATGCAGAATATGAAAGGGGAGTAGTAAGAAATATGACTATAGGGAGCAAGTACTAAATAGCTGTAACTCTCCCACATTCACTTCCAAATACCCACAGGATAAAGCCCCCAAACAAGTCTTAGAACAGCAGAACCAGCAAAAGGATGGGGTGAAAAAATATTTTAGCCCAAGAAACTTGGAAGATCAGTAAGAAATGTCCATTTCACTTGGGTGAAAGAGGAACACAGCCTAGGATGGAAAGTATCCTAGCTAGCCAGCAGGAAGCTCCACTTCAGCAAACCACTGGGAGATCCTGAGCTTCAGTGTGATGGAGCAGGCAAATGCCAACACCAAGATCCCCCAGGTGCCTTAGCATAGCCAGGGGAACTGTCAGACTCCAGCTCTGAGAATCACCTATGCTTCAGTGTAGCCCTGGGCAAACAGACCTCCTCCAGGGGCCAGACTTCCATGTGCTGCAGTACAACCTTGGGCAAGGTAAGGGTAAGGGTAAGCCCTAGGTGTGGCTAAGCAAACAGGCAGCCACCAGCCAGCACTGGACCAGCCACACTTTAGTGTAGCCCTGAGGCAAACAGGGAGTCTTCCAAGGCCAGACCCATGCTTTAGGGTAGCTACAGGGAAATGCAGAGATGCTCCATTGGACACCACCACTAGGATGCCAATTCAGAATCAGATAAGCTGCCAGACCACTAAGGCCTCCAGCAGTTTCAGTCAATCCCTATCCCTCCTTGTCAGAGCAGCACCAGACAGGAGGGTTCCCTGTGGGCCTCAGGGCAACATCACCACAGCCCTAGGTAAACAGCCAGGACCTGAAGCCACTGCCACAAGAAACCTGAGACAGGGGCCCTTCCATCTCAGGTGAAGAGCTCAAATTTAAAAGAAAGAAAAAAAAAACCCTGCCCCACCACCCCCCAAAAAAGATAAGCAAGCAGCAATGATGACAACAAAGAATTTGACCATAGAAAGTTATTGTGATGACAGGTAAGACACAAGACACATACTCAAAATTGGAAAACAGTGTCAAACATATATGGGTAAAACCCCAAAGAAAAACAGGAAGAAGTGATCTCAATCCCAGAAAGAACTCATGGAAGAACTCCAAAAAGAGCTTTAAAATTATATGAGGGAGCGGAGTCAGAATGGCAGAGTAGAAACAGCGCTTCCGCGGAGCTCCAGCCCACACCACTTCAAAATTATGTTATAGCGGGACTCTAAACAACCTCTGGAGCTCCAAATCCCACAAAATGACACAGAGAAGCTAACCTCCCACTGAGGACAGTCCTGCAGCCCGGCAGCAGCCAGCACAGCATTCTGGGAGCTGAGCCCAGGACTGTGTGAGTACGAGGTTTTAGCGCCAGGGCGGCAGGACCAGCAGCCAGCTGGAAAGACTCCAGAACACCAGCAGCTGTGGTGTTTCCAGAATTACCAACACATAGATGCCTAGGACAAAGTGAGAGGTCAGTGCCCTATGGACTTTGGGACTCATTAGTTGGGAGAGATCATCGGCCTCTTTCCCTGGGGGCGACAAGCCACTGAGAAGCTTCAGCACACCCACAGACACAAGCAGCAGCTTCAGTTCCTGCCCCGCTAACTGTAGGGGAATCTGGCAATCAGTCTTGGGGTAATTGCTCTTGATTTAACCTTCTTGGATCTGGATTGCAGTCTGGGGTGGAGGTCTTGGGGTGTGAGACCAGCTTGCCAGAGCATGTGGTGGCTTCAAAGAGGGCACTAAACTAATACCTCCAGCAGCTGGGGAAACCCCAGAATTTTGGACAGAAGCTCCCCTGGCTGGTGGCAGAGGCCTACTGTGGCAACAAGCCCAAAAGTCAAATACTTGAGAGGCAACATGCCTAGGAAAAAGAAATAAAATAAACAGAAAAATTCAACATTAGACTCCTATTTGGGGGGCAAAGAGGATCAAAGCATGGAATAGGAGGAGGACTGGGAGGTCAGAACTTCTGGACCAAAAGCCCGAAATGAAAATACAAGCTGGTTACAGGCCATAGAGGACCTTAAGAAGGATTTTGAAAATCAAATAAGAGAAGTAGAGGAAAAATTGGGAAGAGAAATGAAAATGATGCAAGAAAATTATGAAAGGAGAGTCAACAGCCTTACTGAAGAAAATAACACCTTAAAAAATAGCCTAACTCAAATGGATAATTTTGATTACATTAAATTGAAAAGCTTCTGTACAAACAAAGCCAATGTAACCAAGATCAAGAGGGAGGTGGGAAATTGGGAAAGAAATTTTACAACCTATATCTCTGATAAAGGGCTCATTTCTAAAATATACAGAGAACTGAGTCAAATCTATAAGAATACAAGTCATTCCCCAATTGATAGATGGTCAAAGGATATGAATAGGAAGTTTTCAGAGAAAGGAATTAAAGATATCTATAAGCATATGAAGAAACTAAATCACTATTGATTAGAAAAATGCAAATCAAAACAACTCTGAAGTACCATATCTCTCCAGTCAGATTGGTTAAGATGACAAAACAGGAAAATGACAAGTGCCGGAAAGGATGTGGGCAAATAGGAACACTAATGCATTGCTGGTGGAGTTGTGAACATATCCAACCATCTTGGAGAACAATCTGGAATTATGCCCAAAGGGCTATAAATAATTTCATACCCTTTGGCCCAGCAACACCACTTCTAGTGTTATATCCCAAAGAGATCATAGAAGAGGGAGGAAGACCCATATGAACAAAAATATTTATAGCAGCTCTTTTGGTGGTTGCAAAGAATTGGAAATTAAGGGGGTGCCTGTCAATTGGGGAATGGCTAAACAAGTTGTAGTATATGCATGCGGATTACTATTGTGCTATAAGAAATGAGGAGCAGATGGACTTCATATTCACCTGGAGAGGCTTATACAAACTGATGCTGAGTGAGAAGAGTAGAGCCAGGAGAAATGTGTATACAATCACAGATGCAACATATCTGTGATGATCAACTATGACAGACTGGACTTTTCTCAGCAATGCAGTGATATAAGTCAATCTCGAAAGACTCATGAAGCAGAGAGAAGTGACATCTAAAGAAATAACTACAAAGAACTGAGCTTGAATCCTGATGGAAACAAACTAATTGATCTTTTTCTTTTCATTGTTTTTTTTTTAAACAAATGCTTTATTAACTTCTGTTTTACATCATTCATTTCCACCAGATTTTGAGTTACAATCATTTTCCCCCCGTTATTCCCCTACCCAGCCTCCCAGAATAGCAGTCCCACAAGATATCGCTTCCTCCAATCTGCTCTCTCCCATACCTTCTCCCATACCCCCTTCGACTTTTCCATTAGAGGAAGGTGAATCTTTGTGTCCCAATGCCTGCACATCTTATCTCCCAATTACAAGCAAAAGAGTATTAATAATAGTATTTATATATATTTGAAACATTTAATGTTAAGACCTCAGATTTCAGATCCATTTCCTTCCTCCCTTGTCACCCATTCCCTCTTGGGAGATAAGTAATTCAGTATATGTTGTATATGTCTAGCTATGCAAAACATTATCATAGTAGATATATTGTACAAGGCTGCTTATAATTCCCTCCCACTCATCCCACCCCCCACCTGGTCCATTCCCTACATGATCCTGTCCCTCTTCTATAGTGGGTACTTCCAACCTCCCCTCCCCCCAAGGATGCCCTCCCATCCATCATCCTCCTCTCATCCCCCTTCCCCCTATTCTGCTGCAGGTTGAGATATCCCATTTAGTATGTATGTCATTCTCTCCCTGAACCAAATTCAATGAGAATGTGGTTTTGCCTTTTTTGCCTTCCTATTCTCCCCCTCCCTTGCAACCACTTCCCTTGCTTCTTCTACATGAGATAGTTTACCCTACCCTGTCTCTCCCCATCTCCTCTTGCCACTTTCCTCTCTCACCTCATAATTTCATCCCTTGAGTATTCTCCCTTCCCAACAAATTCAACCTATACCCTCTATCCATATATAACTGTAACCATATACACACACATTCACATATGTATTCATATGACCACACCCCCTTCTTCCATTATTTTCATAGTGAGAAAGATATCAGTCACAGTTATTGCTTTTCCATATAGGAATGTAAATAGTTCAACTTAGATAAGTTCCTTTGGATTTCTTTTCCCTGATTACCTTCTCAGGCATCTCTTCCTTCCTGTGTCTGGATGTCAAATTTTCTATTCAACTCTGGTTTTGTCATCAAGAATGCTTGAAAGTCCTCTATTCCACTGAATGACCATATTTTCCCCTGAAACCAAATGCTCAGTTTTGCTGGGTAGGTGACCCTTGGGTTCATTCCCAGTTCTTTTGCCCTCTGGAATATCATATTCCATGCCCTTCGATCCCTCAGTGTAGAAGCTGCCAGGTCCTGGGCTATTCTGATTGTGTTTCCACAATATTGAAATTGTTTCTTCCTGGCTGCTTGTAGTATTTTCTCCTTGATCTGGGGATTCTGGAACCTGGCTATAATATTCCTGGGAGTTTTCTTTTTGGGATCTTTTCAGGAGGTGATCTGTGGATTCTTTCAACCTCTATTTTGCCCTCTGATCTAAAACATCAGGGCAGTTTTCCTTGAGAATTTCTTGAAGGGTGATTTCTAGGTTCTTTCTTTGATCATGGCTTTCAGGTAGTCCAATAATTTTTAAATTGTCTCTCCTGGATCTATTTTCCAGGTCAGTGGTTTTTCCCATGAGATATTTCACATTGCCTTCTAATCTTTCATTTGTTTGGATCTGCTTAACAGCATCTTGATTTCTCATAAAGTCACTAGCTTCCATTTGCTCCAGTCTAACTCTGAAGGAATGAATCTCCTCAGTGAACTTTTGAGATTCTTTTTCCATCTGGCAAATTCGACTTTTTAAGGCATTCTTCTCCTCATTGCCCTTTTGGGCCTCCTTTGCCATTTGAGTTAGTCTATTTTTTAAGGTGTTGTTTTCCTCAGTCAGGCTGTTGACCCTCATTTCATACTTTTCCTGCATCCTTCTCATTTCTCTTTCCAATTTTTCCTCCACTTCTCTTATTTGATTTTTTAAAGTCCTTCTTAAGGTCCTCTATGGCCTGCAACCCGCTCATGTTTTCCCCTGGGGCTTTGGAGCAGGACTTCTGACCTCACAGTCCTTTTCCTGCTCTATGCCCCCAAAATAGGAGTCTAGGGTTGCATTTTTCTGTTTCCTTTGCCTTGGCATGTTGCCACTTAATTGCTTGACTTTTGGGCTTGTTGCCACACTATGGCTTTAAGGCCAGCTAGAGGAATTTTCATCCCAAACATGTGGGGGGCAACTTCCGTTTCTGGCAAGCTGTAAACCCACCCACAACTTCCACCCTAGATCACAATCCAGATCCAGGGAGGTTAAAGCAAGAGTGATTACCCCCCAAGACTGATCGCTGGATCTCCCCACAATTTGTAGGCTGGGAGCCGGTGCTGCCTCTGAAAACTACAAAATGTTGTGTCTCCTCAGTGGCTTCTAGCCCCCAGGGAAGGGAGCTGACGCATTCCCCAAATACAGGTCCCAAAGTCCATAGGACACTAACCTCTTACTTTGTCCTAGGCATGTCTATGTTGATAATTCTGGAGTCGCCAGCAGCTCCTGGTGTTCTGGGGTTCCTCCAGCCGGCTGCTGGCCGTGCCACCCTGGGGCTAAAACCTCGGCTCACAGGGACCTGGGTTTGGCTCGGCTCCTGCGCTCTGCGCTCTGAGCGCTGCCAGGTCCCAGACCTCTGCGCTGGTCCTTCCTGCAGGGCTGCTGGGCTGTCCTCAGCGGGAGATTAGCTACTCTGTGGGTGCTGGGGCTCCAGAAGTTGTTCAGAGTCCCCTTTTACATAGTTTGGGGGGAATCTGGGGGTAGAGAGGTTTGGAGGAGCTGTTTCTACTCCGCCATCTTGGCTCCGCCCCCCTCTTTTCATTGTTTCATTTTATTTCTTCTTTACCACTTTTCATCCCACCTAGTACAATATGCCTTTGTAACTTGAGTAATGTCTAATATGAAAGTATTTGATGATCCTATACTGGACTATATGCTGTTGTGGTGGGTGGGGAGAGGGAGGGAAAGGAAATTCAGAACTCAAGGAACTATGGAATTGAATCTTGTTAACTAAAAATAAACAAATAAATTAATAAAAAATAGACTAACTCAAATGGCAAAAGAGGCTCAAAAAGGCAATGAGAAGAGGAGTGCCTTAAAAAACCAAATTTTCCAGATGGAAAAAGAATGTCAAAGGCTCACTGAAGAGAATCTTTCCTTCGAATTTAGAATGCACCAAAGGGAAACTAGTGCTGTTAAACAGATCTAAATAAATGAAAGAGTAGAAGACAATGTGAAATATCTCATGGGAAAAACCACTGACCTGGAAAATAGATACAGGAGAGAGAATCTAAAAATTATTGGCCTACCTGAAAACCATGATCAAAGAAAGAACCTAGAAATCATCCCTCAGGAAATTATCCAGGAAAATTGCCCTGATGTTTTAGAACCAGAGGGTAAAATAGAGGTTGAAATCATTCACCATTCACCTCCTGAAAAAGATCCCCAAAAGAAAACTCCTAGGAATATAATAGCCAGGTTCCAGAATTCCCAGATCAAGGAGAGAATATTACAAGCAGCCAGGAAGAAACAATTTGAATAGTGTGGAAATGCAATCAGGATAGCACAGGATCTGGCAGCTTCTACACTGAGGGATCAAAGGGCTTGGAATATGATATTCCAGATGGCAAAGGACCTGGGATTAAAACCAAGAATCACCTACCCAGCAACACTGAGTATTTTGTTTCAGGGGAAAATATGGTCATTCAGTGGAATAGAGGACTTTCAAGTATTCTTGAGGAAAAAACCAGAATTGAATAGAAAATTTGAAATTCAGATACAAGAAGCAAGAGATGCTTGAGAAGGTAAACGAAATCATCATGAACTTATCAAAGTTGAACTGTTTACATTCCTACATGGAAAAACAATAACTGTAACTGATTAAATGTTTCTCAGTATGAAAATAGTTGAAAAAGTGTATATGGGCATATGAATATATATGTGAATGTGTGTATATATGTTTGCAAGTATACATAGATAGAGGACGCAGGTCAAATGTAATAGGAAGGCATGATACTTAAAAGGTAAAATTAAGAGGTGAGAGAGGAATATAATGAGAGGAGATGGGGAGAGACAGATTGCGGTAAACTATTTCATATAGAAGTGGCAAGGGAAATGGTTACAATGGAGGGGAAGAACAGGAAGGCAAAAAGGCAAAACCCCATTCTCATTGAATTTGGATCGGGGATAGAATGCCATACATACTAAATAGGATTTCTCACCCTACAGGGAGTAGGGGGGGAGGGGATGAGAGGGGGATGATGGAAGGGAGGGCAGTCTGGTGGTGAGGGAAATTGGAAACACCCACTTATGAAAAGGGTCAGGATCAAAGTAGGGAATAGACCAAGTGGGAGGTGGGATAGGAGGGAGGGAAATACAGTCAGTCCTTTACAATATATTTACTATGGTAATGTTTTGTATAGCTACACATACACAGCATATACTGAATTGCTTATCTTCCCAGTTAGGGTGTGTGACAAGAGAGGAAGGAAATGAATCTGGAATACAAAGTTTTAAAATCAAATGTCTAAAAATGTATGAATATTATTATTAATACTATTTTGCATACAATTGGGAAATAAGTTGTACAGGCATTGGGGCACAGAGATTCACTTTGCACTACTGGGAGAGTTGAGGGGGGTATGGTAGAAGATATGGGAAAGAGCAGATTTGATGAGGGGATATCTTGTGGGACTGCTATTCTGGGATGGAGGGGTAGGGAAATAGGGTAGTTGTAACTCAATATCTGGCAGAAATGAATTATGTAAACCACAATTTTTTTAAATTGACCAAATGCTTTATTAACTTCTGGTTTACATCATTCATTTCCACCAGATTATGTTACATTTCCCCCCCATTTTTCCCTACTCACCACCCCAGAATAGCAGTCCCACTGGATATCCCCTCATCCAATCTGCTCTCTCCCATATCTTCTCCCATACCCCCTTCGATTTTGCCATTAGGGCAAGGTGAATCTCTGAGCCCCACTGCCTGGACATCTTATGAAACATTTAATTTTAAAACTTCGGTTTTCAGATCCATTCCCTTCCTCCCTTGTCACCCACTCCCTCTGAGAAGATAAGCAATTTAGTATGTGTTGTACATGTATAGCTATGCAAAACATTACCTTAGTAGATATATTGTAAAGGACTACTTATATTTCCCTCCCACCCATCTCACCTCCCACCTGGTCCATTCCCTACTTTGATCCTGTCCCTATTTGATAGTGGGTACTTCCAACATGCCCTGCCCTTCATCATCCCCCTCTCATCCCCCTTTCCCCTACTCAGGAGAGTGAGTGAGGGTAATATATTCCATTTAGTATGTATGTGATTCTCTCCTTGAGCCAACTTCAATGAGAATATGCTTTTGCCTTTTTGCCTTCCTGTTCTTCCCCTCCCCTGCAACTACTTCCCCTTGCCTCTTCTACATGATATAGTTTACCCTACCCTGTCTCTCTCCATCAACTCTTGCCACTTTCCTCTTTCACCTCTTGACTTCACCCCTTAAGAATCATCCCTTCCTTGGGGCGGCTAGGTGGTGCAGCAAGCAGAGCGCCGGCGCCGGAGCCAGAAGGACCCGAGCTTGGATCTGGCCCCAGACACCCAACACACAAACAAAAACCCAGCTGCATGACCCCGGGCAAGTCACCCAACCCCAATTGCCCTCCAAAAAAAAAGAATCCTCCCTTCCCATCAAATTCAACCTGTGCGCTCTATCCATGTATACCTATGAACATATGCCATGTACCCTTCTTCAATTATTCTCTTAATGAAAAAGGTTTCATCAAACACAGTTATTGTTTTTCCATGTAGGCATGTAAATAGTCCAACTTTGGTAAGTTCCTTTTGATTTCTTTTCCTTGATTACCTTCTCAAGCATCTCCTGCTTCTTGTGTCTGAATGTCAAATTTTCTATTCAACTCTGGTTTTTTCATCAAGAATGCTTGAAAGTCCTCTATTCCACTGAATGACCATATTTTCCCCTGAAACAAGATACTCAGTTTTGCTGGGTAGGTGACCCTTGGCTTCAATCCTAGCTCTTTTGCCCTCTGGAATATCATATTCCATGCTCTTTGATCCCTCAGTGTAGAAGCTGCCAGGTCCTGGGCTATTCTGATTGTGTTTCCACAATATTGAAATTGTTTCTTCCTGGCTGCTTGTAGTATTTTCTCCTTGATCTGGGAGTTCTGGAGTTTGGCTATAATATTCCTAGGAGTTTTCTTTTGGGGATCTTTTTCAGGAGGTTATTGGTGGATTCTTTCAACCCCTATTTCTCCCACTGGGTCTAAAACATCAGGGCAATTTTCCTTGAGGGTTTCTTGAAGGGTGATTTCTAGGTTCTTTCTTTGATCATGGCTTTCAGGTAGTCCAATAATTTTTAAATTATCTCTCCCGGATCTATTTTCCAGGTCAGTGGTTTTTCCCATGAGATATTTCACATTGCCTTCTATTCTTTCATTTGTTTGGATCTGTTTAATAGTATCTTGATTTCTCATAAAGTCACTAGCTTCCATTTGCTCCAGTCTAACTCTGAAGGCATGAATCTCCTCAGTGAGCTTTTGAGATTCTTTTTCCATCTGGCAAATTTGACTTTTTAAGGCATTCTTCTCCTCATTGCCTTTCTGAGCCTCTTTTGCCATTTGAGTTAGTCTATTTTTTAAGGTGTTATTTTCCTCAGTCAGGCTGTTGACTGTCATTTCATACTTTTCTTGCATCTTTTTCATTTCTCTTCCCAAATTTTCCCCCACTTATCTTATCTGCTTCTTAAGGTCCTCTAAGGCCTATAGCCAGCTTGTATTTTCATTTGGGGCTTTTTGTGCAGGAGTTCTGACCTCACAGTCCTCCTCCATGCTTTGAGTCTCTTTGCCCCTAAAATAGGAGTCCAATGTTGAACTTTTCTGTTTATTTTGTTTTGTTTGCCTAGGCATGTTGCCACTTAATTACTCGATTTTGGGGCTTGTTGCCACAGTAGGACTCTGCCACCAGACAGGGGAGCTTCCGCCCAAACATGGGGTCTTCACAACTTCTGACAGTTGGGTGGCCTCTGTAAAGCCTTCACCCACTCTGGCAAGTTGGATACCCACCCCAAACTTCCCCCCCAGACCACAATCCAGAACCAGGCAGTTTAAAGCAAGAGCGATTAACCCCCAGACTGATTGCTGGATCTCCCTACAATTCGTATACCAGGAGCTAGAGCCCCTACTGACGCTGCAAAATGACTTCTGTGCTGCTGTTTCTTCAGCAGCTTTTTGCCCCCAGGGGAGGAAGCCACACGTTCCCCAAATACTGGTCCCAAATTCCATAGGGCACTAACCTCTCATGTTGTCCTAGGCATATCTGTGCTGATAATTCTGAAATCGCCACAATTGCTGGTGTTCTGGGGTCCCTCCAGCCAGCTGAAGGCCCAGCTAACCTGGGGCTAAAACCGCGGACCTGGGCTCGGCTCTGCATGCTGCACTGTAGGTTCCCAGAGTGCTGTGCTGCCTGCTCTCAGATCACTGTGCTGGCGGCTCCCTGCAGGGCTGCTGGGCTGTCCTCAGCAGGAGGTTAGCTTCTCTGTGCTGTTCTGTGGGTGCTGTGGCTCCAGAAATTGTTCACAGTCCCCTTTCACATTGTTTGAAATTTGTGTGGGGCAGAGCACATTGGAAATGCTGTTTCTATTCTGCCATCTATGTAAACCACAATTTAATAAAGCATTTTGGAATGAAAAAAATTATGTGAGATGTACAAGAAAAAAATGGGAAAAGAAATGAAAGTGATGCAAAAGTATTATGAAAAAAAAAGAGTCAACATATTGGAAAATTGTTTAAAAAGTAGAATTAGCCAAATGGAAAAGGAGATGTAAAAATCCACTAGAAAAACAAATAAATAAACAACTCCTTATAGAGTACAATTGGCCAAATGAAAGTACAAAAACTCATTGAGGAAAACAGCATCTTAAACATTAGAATTGGGTTGAAAGTTAATAACTCTATGAGATATCAAGAATCAATCATATTCAAAAGAATGAATAAAGAGAAGAAAAAGTAAAATGCCTCAAGGGAAAAACAACTGACTTGGAAAGTAGATCCAGAAAAGACAATATCAGAATCATTAGACTACCTGAAACCATAATCAAAAGGAGGATCTGGACAGCACCTTTCAAGCAATTATCAAGGAAAATGGCCCTGATGTCCTAGAATGAGAAGGCAGAATAGGCATTGAAAGAATCCACCAATCACCTCAGAAAAGAGATCCCATAATAAAAACCCTGAGCAACATTACAGTCAAATTTTAGAACTATCAGGTCAAGGAAAAATGCTTCAAGTGGTCAAAAAGAAAAAAATTCAAATATTGAGGAGTCATAGTCAGAATCACACAGGACTTAGCAATAGCAACATTAAAGGACTGGAGGTCATGGAACATGATATTTAGGAGCGCAAAGAAGCTAGGACTACAACCAAGAATCACTTACCTAGTAAAATTACACATAATACAGCAAGGGAAAAAAGTGGTCATTTAACAAAATAGAAGGAGTTCAAGCCTTCAGTATTGGCTCAAAAAGGAAATAATATACATTATCAGTTGCATATAAAAATTATCTTACCCAACAGGGAAGTAGGAGGGGCGATTAAGTAAAGGGATAGGGTGGGAACTGACAGAAGCGAGGAGGTAATAGACGGAAGCAAAACACTGATGAGATGGGGAAAAGTGAAAGGAGAGAGAGGACAAATAGGAGGAAGAACAAAATGGAGCTAAGTACATATGTAGTAATCATAAATGTGAATGTGAAGGGGATGAACTTTCCAATAAAACACAATTGGATAACAGATCAAAAACCACACTTGAAACAGAAAAACACACAGAGTAAAGGTAAAGAGGTTGGAGCAGAATCTATTATGTTTCAGCTGAAATTTTTTAAAATGGGGATAGCAATCCTGATCTTAGACAAAGTAAAAGCAAAACCAGACCTAATTAAATGAGATAAGGAGAGAAATTACATCTTGCTAATAGGTATCATAGACAATGAAACAATGAAAATAGAAAAGCAAGGAATAGTCTGCCTGTCAGATCTATGGATAGGAGGAAAATTCATGACCAAACAAGAGGTAGAGAGCATTAGAAAATGTAGAATAGATAAATTGCAAAGCTTTTATATAAGCAAAACCAATGCAACCAAGATTAGAAGAAAAGCAGAAAAGTGGGAAATGATCTTTATAGCAAATGTTTCTGATAAAGGCCTCATGACTCAAGTATATAGAAAATTGAGTCAAATTTATAAGAATATAAACCATTCCCTAATTGATAAATGGTCAAAAAATATGAACAGGTAGTTTTCAGATGAAGAAGTCAAAGATATCTATAGGCATATGAAAATCACATTTGATTAGAGAAATGAAAATTAAGACAACTATGAAATACAACCTCACACCAATCAGATTGGCTATTATGAAAAAAAAAGATGATAAATATTGGAGAGGATGTGGGAAAATTGGAACATAATACACTGTTGGTAGAGTTGTGAACTGATACGACCATTCTGGAGAGCAATCTGGAACTGTGCCTAAAGGGCAATCAAACTTTGCATACCCTTTCATTCAGCAATACCTCTACTAGATCTGTATCCCAAAGAGATCATAAAAAGGGGAAAGGATCTACATGTGCAAAAATATTTATAGCAGCCCTTTTCAAGGTGACAAAATATTGTAAATTAAGGGTATGCCCATCAATTGGGGAATGGCTGAATAAGCATATATGAATGTAATGCAATGCTATTGTGCAATAAGACATGGTGAACGGAAATTTCAGAAAAAAACCTGGAAAGACTGGCACTAACTGATGCAAAGTGAAATGATCAGAACCAAGAAAACCATGTAGACAGTATCAGTAACATTGTGTGATCAACTATGAATGACTCAGTTCTTTTCAGGAACACAGTAATGCAAGACAAATACAAAGGACACAGGAAGGAAAATGCTATCAATAACTGATGAACTCTGAATGTAGATTGAAGCATAATTTATTCACTTATTTTGTTTTTTCTCATTTTCTCTCTTTTGATCTGTTTCTTCTTCCATAACTGTGATGAATATGGAAATATGTTTTATGTGATAGTGCATGTATAAACTATATCAAACTGCCTACCATTTTCAGAAGAGGGGAGGGGAGGGGAATAATGAAGGGAGAAAAATTTGGAACACAAAATCTTGTAAAAATGAATACTAAAAAAATTTGTGATATGTAAATTGGGGGAAAATAAAGTACAATTTAAAGCAAAAAAAATAAAATAAAATGTGACTGTATAGGTAGGTTGGAGATTGTCAAGATCCTTAAAGCTCAGGATCAATTATTTTTATTCAATGAGCATTAGGTAGACACAAACTAGAGCTGCTGACTCAAGGGGTGCTTTAGGAAACATACTCAAGTATGTTTAGAATGGAATGAATTGGAGAATGGGAATAACAGATTGGAAGCAAGAAGCCCAGTTAGGGGACTCTTAAAATAATCAGAGAATTGGTGGGAGGGAGGAGTGCTAAGAAGGAAGAATTTTTAAAAATAATATTTTTCTCCAATTACATGTCAAGACAATTTTAGCATTCATTTTTACAAGATTTTTAGTTCCAAATTTTTCTCCCTCTATCCCTCATCTCCCCTCTTCCTAAAATGTTAAGTAATTTGATGTGGAAAACATATTTCCATATTAGTCACAGTTGTGAAAGAAAAAAAAAACAAATCAAAAGAAAAAAAACATGAAAAAATAAGTAAGTGAAAAAGTATGCTTCAATCTGCATTCAGAGTCAAACAGTTTTATTCCTGGATGTGAATAGCATTTTTTTTGTGAGTTCCTTATTCTTATCTTGAATCATAGTATTGTCCAGTCATTCATAGTTGATTCTCACACAATGTTGCTGATATTGTGTACCATGTTTTCCTGGTTCTGATCATTTCACTTTGCATCAATTTTATGTCTTTTCAGGTTTTTCTGAAATCTACTTCTTTATCATGTCTTATTGCACAACAGTATTCCATGACATTCATATACCACAGTTTATTTAGCCATTCCGCAATTGATAAGCATTCCCTTCATTTCCAATATTTTGTCACCATAAAAAGAACTGTTATAAATATTTTTTGCACAGAGGTCTTTTTCCATTTTTTATGATCTCTTTGAAATACAGACCTAGTAGTGGTATTGCTAGATCAAAGGGTATGCACAGTTTGATTGCCCTTTGGGCACAGTTCCAAATTGCTCTACAGAATGATTGTGTCAGTTCACCGTTCCACCAACAGTGCATTAGTGAGGGAGGGAGATTATTGGCAGGAAGAAAAGACCAGTGTGTTAAAAAAATCATATTTGCAGTATCTGTAGTAACAAAAGGTTGGAAATAAATTCTATGCTCATCAGTTAGGGGATGACAGAGTAAATTGTGGTCCATGAACATAATGGAATATTATTGTGCCATAAGGAGAAAAGAACATTAAAAATTTAGGGAAATATAGGAAGATTTATATGAAGTGACACAGAATATAAAAAAGCAGATCCAAAAAACCCTATCATAATAAAAATTAGAGCAAAATAACTGAAACAAAGATTAAATGGTCTTAAAAGACAAGTCAAGCTTAAGGAATGATGTTGCTACTACCTGGTCAAAGCAAACGGTTTCTTTGGTCTTAACAAATGGCAATTACAAAAGAGTACAGTGGCATATATCATATCACTACATTGCTTTGACTGTTTTCTGAGAGACTCTATTAATTATTTGTGTTTACTTGTATTTGTCTGCTATGTTAAAACATAATTATTAATGATAACAATTAAAGCCTCCACAAAGGAGGGGATAAACATAAGATACAAAATCATAGCATTTTAGAGCAGTATGTGAGAGATAATCTATTCCAGCTCCATTTTACAGAGGAAGAAATTGAGGTCCAGAGAGGTTAATTAACTTCGGGGTTCAAATTTGAACTCAAGTCCTCTGATTACAAATACAACATGTCCCTCTTTCATCATGGTATATTTCAGAGTTAAAAGTGAAAGGTTCTGGGAAATCATTGAGTGTAGAGAATGAGAAATAAGGATGAGGGAAAGATCCCTTATGCAATGACAAGTCTGGGTTACCGAGAGGATGCTATTGCTACTGACACATTTTCCATCAAAGTTAGACTCACTTCAGAACATTTCCAAATTTACTGAATTCAGCAGACATTTATTGAGCACCAACTTGTGCAAAAGACAGTACTAGCCATTCAGAATGTGAAGATAAAATAAAAACAAGGAGGAAGCCATATATCAGTTAAGGTTTCTCTTCCCCTTTCCTTTTCCCTATCTTCAGAGTTCCTCTTGCTTACTCTCTGACCTCTTGGGCTCTGAGCCTAAACGCGCCTAAGGCCTATTTGACTATTTCATTGTATCTGCTTAATCCTTCCAGATCTAACTTTAGAAAATTCAATCAAGTTATGATTACTAATTGTGTATTTACCTGTATCCTGTTCTCACGTGCTTTTTCCTCCCTTTCTCCCCTTTAAGTCTCTCTTTACTCTCTTCCTGGCCCCACCTATTTCCTTGTTGAATTTAGTGTATTTCTATCCTTAAGTCTTTGTACATGTATATATGTGGGGGGAGAGTAAATGAATGTTTTCAACCTTCTTTGTCTTGTTCAAATCAAAGTGAGAACCATGAGATACTCATTCTCCTGGTTCCCCCATGTTTATATATTATTCATCCTATGCACCTCTATTATGTAAGGTAGAAAATTCCTTCTCCTTTCTCTTCCTTTCCTCTCCAGTATATATTTCCCATGTTTTCCATTTTGTTTTTCTCCATAAAAACAAAACACACCTGCCACCACCTTCTCTACCTGTGTTATTTAACTTTATGACCCTAAGACATTAAGACTGTGAGAGGATACTTATTTTTTGGTCTCCTATTAAAATGTAAACAGTTCATTATCATAGAGTTCCAACTGATCAAATGTTCCAACCTTTCTATGTTTCAACTGATTCCTGCATTTTCATTCAAGTTACTATTCAATTCTCTCTTTTCATCAGGAATGCTTGGAAGTCCTCTATTTCATTAAAGGCTAATTGTTTTCCTTTGTATGAATATACATAGTTTTTCTGGATGGGCTATTGTTGGTTGTAAGCCTTTTGGAATATCATATTCTAATCTCTCCTCTCCTATAGAATTGCAGCTGCCAACACTTCTATGAATCTGACTGTCCCTCCTTGTTACTTGAACTTTGCTTTTTAGCTCTTTTCAGTACTTTTTTTTTCTTTGACCTTGAAGCTCTGGATTTTTGGCTAGGATATTCCTAGTATTTTTTATTTTGTGTTTTCTTTCAGGAAATGTCTGATAGAGTCTTTTCATTTTCATTTTTCCCTCTGGTTCTAATAGTTTTGGGTGGTTTTCTTTCATGATTTCATGAAATACGGCATCCAGACTTTTTTTGGGGGGGTGTGTCATGATTTTCAGGCAGTCTAATGATGCTTAGATTATCTCTCCATGATCTGCTCTCCAGTTTAGTTGGGTTGGGTAATATATACCTTACATTTTATACCTGATTCTTCTATTTTATTTGAATATTAGTTATTGTTTAGAGTTGCTGCTTTTTGTCTGGTCCATCCTAATTTTCAGGGAGTTTGGCTCTTGGATATGATTTATCCTTTAGGATTACATTTTGTGTCTCTCATTTAATTTCTTCCAAGTATTCATATAATCTTTGTAGCCAGGACATTTTTTCCCTTCTGACGTTCTACTTGGATTTGTTATGAAGTTATCTTATTCTGTATTTGTATCTTGAACTTTTCTCAGTCTATAGTGTTTCTTCACTGTATTCAGCATTTTCTTCTGTTTATTCACATGTCCATCTTCAGTTTCTTCATAGAGGTTTTGTGCTTAGGTCAGATTCGACTCCATCCTACACGCTTAGATGATTTGGAAGGGCCTTATCTGGTCCTGGTTACAGTGGCTAAGACTAGGTTCCACCTTCCTAAAAGAATACCTGGATTTTGACTCAGTCTCCTGGTAGCTAGACTTAGATTTTGGTCTCATCTCCTTCTCTTTCTCTTCCTCTTTGCACAACCCTGAAAGTACCTTGATGTTTCTCTGACAGGCCCAAACCATATATTGGTTGTGCTGGTAATAAACCTCCTGAAAGACCGTGGGTGATTCCCTGGTTCAATCTCCTACTGGTGCTCATCTATGGATTGCCTGGGCTCTGGGTTGGGCACAGATACTGGGTGGGTTGGTAGGTCTGGTCCTGTCTCCTGTGGTCATTTCAGTTCGAGCTTCCTGGACCCTTCATGGGGGCTGGCTTGCCCCTCTCTCCTACGGTGGGTCTGAGCTGCTCATGTACTTTTGTCTTCTACCTGCCTTGGCTTATCTCCATTTAGAGTCTCTGAAGGATTCTGGTTGTCTTTATGTGTAATCCTAGACTGCAAGGAGAAACATATTGCTGTTCCTTCCACTTTCTTTATCAATGCTCTCTTATATGCATTTTTAGAACCTTATCTGGGGGCGGAGCCAAGATGGCGGAGTAGAAACAGCTCCCAAGCCACTCTTCCCCCAGATCACTTCCAAACTATGTAAAAGGGGACTCTGAACAACTTCTGGAGCGCCAGCACCCACAGAACGACACAGAGAAGCTAACCTCCCGCTGAGGACAGCCCAGCAGCCCTGCAGGAAGGACCAGCTCAGTGGTCTGGGAGCCGGCAGCTCAGTGTGCAGAGTGCAGGGAGCTGAGCGGGGAGCCGAGCACAGCCGAGCGCCTGAGTCACGGTTTTAGGCCCAGGGCGGCAGGGCCAGCAGCCGGCTGGAGGGACATCAGAACACCAGCAGCTTTGGTGACTCCAGAAATATGAACATAGACATGCCCAGGACAGAGTGAGAGTTTAGTGCCCTATGGACTTTGGGACCAGTATTTGGGGAACCCGTCGGCTTCCTCCCCTGGGGGCTAGAAGCTGCTGAGGAGACACGCCATTTTGCAGTTTTCAGAGGCAGCTCCAGCTCCTGGCCTGCGAACTGTAGGGAGATCCAGCAATCAGTCATGGGGGCGGGGGGGGGGGTAATCGCTCTTGCTTTAACCTCCCTGGATTTGGATTGTGATCTGGGTTGGAGGTCGTTGCTGGGTTTCCAGCTTGCCAGAAACGGAAGTTGCCCCCCCCCACCCCACACGTTTGGGGCGAAAGTTCCTGTCTGGCTCCAGGCCATACTGTGGGAACAAGCCCAAAAGTCAAGTAATTAAGTGGCAACATGCCAAGCCAAAGGAAACAAATTAAACAGAAAAATGCAACCTTAGACTCCTATTTTGGGGGCACAAAGGATCAAATCATAGAGCGAGAGGACATCTGTGAGGTCAGAAGTCCTGCTCCAAAAGCCCCAGGAGAAAACATGAGCAGGTTGCAGGCCATAGAAGACCTTAAGAAGGACTTTAAAAATCAAATAAGAGAAGTAGAGGAAAAATTGGAAAGAGAAATGAGAAGGATGCAGGAAAAGTATGAAATGAGGGTCTACAGCCTGACTGAGGAAAACAACACCTTAAAAAATAGACTAACTCAAATGGCAAAGGAGGCCCAAAAGGGCAATGAGGAGAAGAATGCCTTAAAAAGTCGAATTTGCCAGATGGAAAAAGAATCTCAAAAGTTCACTGAGGAGATTCATGCCTTCAGAGTTAGACTGGAGCAAATGGAAGCTAATGACTTTATGAGAAATCAAGATGCTGTTAAGCAGATCCAAACAAATGAAAGATTAGAAGGCAATGTGAAATATCTCATGGGAAAAACCACTGACCTGGAAAATAGATCCAGGAGAGACAATTTAAAAATTATTGGACTACCTGAAAGCCATGATCAAAGAAAGAACCTAGAAATCACCCTTCAAGAAATTCTCAAGGAAAACTGCCCTGATGTTTTAGATCCAGAGGGCAAAATAGAGGTTGAAAGAATCCACCGATCACCTCCTGAAAAAGATCCCAAAAAGAAAACTCCCAGGAATATTATAGCCAGGTTCCAGAATCCCCAGATCAAGGAGAAAATACTACAAGCGGCCAGGAAGAAACAATTTCAATATTGTGGAAACACAATCAGAATAGCACAGGACCTGGCTGCTTCTACACTGAGGGATTGGAGGGCATGGAATATGATATTCCAGAGGGCAAAAGAACTGGGAATGAAGCCAAGGGTCACCTACCCAGCAAAACTGAGTATCTTGTTTCAGGGGAAAATATGGTCATTCAGGGGAATAGAGGACTTTCAAGTATTCTTGAGGAAAAAACCAGAGTTGAATAGAAAATTTGACATCCAGATGCAAGAAGCAAGAGATGCCTGAGAAGGTAATCAGGGAAAAGAAATCAGAAGGAACTTATCAAAGTTGAACTATTTACATTCCTATATGGAAAAACAATAATTGTGACTGATGAAACCTTTCTCAGTATGAAAGTAATGGAAGAAGGGTGTATGGTCATATGAATACATATGTGAATATGTGTATATATGTTTACAGTTATACATGGATAGAGGACACAGGTTGAATTTGTTGGGAAGGGATGATACTTAAGGGGTGAAATTATGAGGTGAGAGAGGGAAGTGGCAAGAGGAGATGGGGAGAGACTGGGTAGGGTAAACTATCTCATGTAGAAGAAGCAAGGGGAAGTGGTTGCAAGGGAGGGGAAGAATAGGAAGGCAAAAAGGCAAAACCACATTCTCATTAAATTTGGTTCTGGGAGAGAATGACATACATACTAAATGGGATATCTCAACCTGCAGCAGAATAGGGGGAAGGAGGATGAGAGGAGGGATGATGGATGGGAGGGCATCCTTGGGGGGAGGGGAGGTTGGAAGTACCCACTGTAGAAGAGGAACAGGATCATGTAGGGAATGGACCAGGTGGGGGGTGGGATGAGTGGGAGGGAATTATAAGCAGCCTTGTACAATATATCTACTATGATAATGTTTTGCATAGCTAGACATGTACAACATATACTGAATTACTTATCTTCCCAGAGGGAATGGGTGACAAGAGAGGAAGGAAATGGATCTGAAATTTGAGGTTTTAAGACTAAATGTTTCAAATATATAAAAATACTATTATTAATACTCTTTTGCTTGCAATTGGGAGATAAGATGTGCAGGCATTGGGACACAAAGATTCACCTTCCTCTAATGGAAAAGTCGAAGGGGGTATGGGAGAAGATAGGGGAGAGAGCAGATTGGAGGAAGTGATATCTTATAGGACTGCTATTCTGGGAGGGTTGGTAGGGGAAAAACAGGGGGAAAAGTAATTGTAACTCAAAATCTGGCAGAAATGAATGATGTAAAATAGAAGTTAATAAAGCATTTGTTTAATAACAAATAAATAAATAAATAAATTCCTCATTAAAAAAAAAGAACCTTATCTCGGGGTGTTCATGGGGGATCTAGGCTCCCTTAACCTAATATTCTGCTTATCTTCCCATAAGTCCTGAAATCCAACCTTCATTTAAGGCAAACCCACTTTGGGAAGGATGTGATCTTACTGACATTGAGCCCAAAGCTTTCTCTCTGAAACAATCAACCATGACTCTTTTTCCCTCCGTGGTAGGGTGAGGCAATCCCCTTTTCAGCTGTTACTCACATGACAAGGTGTTGAAGCCCTTGAACATCCTGGCCACATTTCTCTGGATAGCTTTATTCCAGCTTATCAATATCCTTCCTACATTGTTGTGCCCAGAAATGAATACACTATCACACATGTGGCCTGATGGGGGCAGAAAGTAGTAGAACTATCTCCTCCCTAGTGCTGGGCTCTAACTCTCTTAATCTAGCTTAAAACTGAATTAGCATGTTTGGATTCCATGTCAAATTGTTGACACATTTATCTTGCAATCCAGTGGGCAATAGATAGAGTTCTGGACCAGGAGTCAGGATGACACGATTTCAAATCTGGTCTCAGATGCTCACTAACTACATAACCCCGGGCAAGTCATTTAACCTGTCTGCCTCAGTTTCTTCAAATGTAAAATGTGGATAATAGAAACACCTACTTTACAGGGTTGCTCTGAGGACAAAATGAGATAATAATTGCATAGTACCTGACACATAGTATGTGCTATCTAAATACTAGTTGTAATAATAATAATGATGATGATGATAATAATAACAACAAATTATCTCCCAGGGTAGCTGCGAGGATCAAATGAGGTAATATTTGCAAAGTGCTTAGCATATTGCTTAGCATATAGTAGGCATTTCATAAATGCTTATTCCCTTCCCCTTCCTGAGATTCATTTAAGATTCAATGTATTAGCTACCTCCTGACTTTGTGTCATCGGAAGGTTTGGCAAGTGTGCCATTGACACCTTTATCCAATTAACAGATAGAATTGGTAAATGGCAAAGATTCAAGGACAGATCCTTAGGCACTGTACTGGAGACCTGTCTCCTTCCAAGTTGGCATTAAACCAATGATACTCAGTCTCTGGTTCTAGCCTTTTAACTGGTTCTGATGCCACCTAAGTATGTTGCCTATTAGCCCATACCTTTATCTTGCTCACAATAATAGCATTAAAACTTTATTGAATTATTTTTAAAAATCTAGATAAACTATATCTAAAACATTCCCATGATATCCTGATCCTGTAATCCTACCCAAATAGAGGAAATGAGATCAGTTTGGTCTGAACTATGACTGATGAAGCCATGCAAGCTTTCATGATCTCTACTTGCTTCTCCTGTTGTTCCCTTGCCATCCATCTTAAGATTTTCACTACCTGCCAACTAAGATTAATATGTGGAGTTTACAGGGTGATAGCTTTGGTTCAGTGAAAGGGGGAAAAAGTTAAAAATCATAGCTTTCTGAAAATGGAAATGAATTGTTTAAGGGAGTAATGAGTTCTCCATTACCAGAGGTATTCAAGCAGAGACTAGATAAACTTTGGTTGGGAATATTGCAGACAGAGTTCGTAATTTAGGTAATCTTTTCTAGGTCCATAAGATTGTGCCTGTGGTTCTCTTATGATTGTTCCTAAAGCTTTTTTGAGCATCAGGAAAGGTTTGGTCCTTGATCAGGGTGAAAGGTTCCATCAGCATCTCTGATCCAACTTCCTCTGCCCCAGGACAAACACAACTAAGCATGACATTATTGTTGCCTCTGGATGTGGTTGACAGGATTATCAGCTTCAATATTTCATGCCTATACTTTTCCCCCAGGAATGCTATTTGAGGTTCAGTAGGCTGGGCTTTTCCACTTTCCAAATTTTACTAACATAAAAGATTGTTCTTATTACTGGCAGGGCTCCTGATGTGATGCCTCAGTGTACGTTTTCTTTTTCTGCAGCCTGAGCTAAAAAAGCCTAAATCAAAACAAGGGAACGGTTACTGGCCCATTAGGAAGGGTGTGAGGGCAAGAGAGGGGACGGGAATGTTGGCAAGGAAGCCAGGGGTGGTGTAGGAAATGGAAAAGCAAGAAATCTGGACAGGACTCACAGCTGGAGACAGGACAGATTTTACTCTGTCTCACCAGAGAGAGGCTGTTCTGGATGAGGTCTCCCTGTATTATTATACTCTCTATGTACTTTGTATGGAAACGGATGGCTTCTGATGTGGGAGTCTGGAAGGCATCTCTGAAAGCATCAAGTCCAATTAATGCTTGAGGAAGAATCCCCTAATACAATATGCCTAATAAGTAGTCATCCAAATACCACTTGAAGACCTGTAATGACGAGACCATGAATTTCAGTTGCATATAGGATACACACACACACACACACACACACACACACACACACACACACACACACAGTAGTAACACAATCACAATGTCTGTTAGTATCCCTTTCTAAATTTCTTGTCATTTTCTCTGATGTATATCCTGTATGCAATTGGAATGCCTGGTCTCAGAAACAATCTTTTTTTTTTTTTTTTAAGAACAAGGCAATTTATTAATGAATCTGGTGTGGTTTGTCCTAATGTTTTTTGTTGGCAGCTGCCACCTGTCCGGCAATTCTGTCCAGGTCTCTCTGTCCCTGAGGTGTCAGTTTCCGGCCGCCGTCCTGGTCCTTCTCCACCATCTTGAGACCCTCCAGGGCCTGCAGGACCCTCTGGGCCATGCTCTTGGAGCCCCGGCTGAAGTGGCTAGGCATGACCCCGTTGCGCTGGCACCCCCCGTAGATCTTGGTCATGGAGCCCACGCCTGCGCCGCCGCGGAGATACAGGTGCCGGGCGGTGGAGGCCGCCCGCGTGTCGAACCAGTTCTCATCGTAGGGCGCCAGCTCCTTGTGCTTGGCAAGCTTGACCGTGTCCACCCATTCGGGGACTTTCAGCTTCCCTGACTTTTTCAGGAAGGTGGCCAGGGCCCGCACGAACTCCTGCTGGTTCACGTCCTTCACCGTGACTCTGGGCATCGTGCGGGCTCCGCGCGGCCAGCCAAGGGAAAAGAACAATCTTTTTTTTATGTACTGGAATATTCATGTTTATTTATGATTATTAAGTTCAAAAGGAAAAAGAAAAAATTTAGAATAAAATGGTTAGTTTTTCATTATAGGTCTTCAAATGGTGTTTGGATAGCATAATTCTTTATCAGTTCTTTTAAATTATGTTTGGTTACTCTATTCTGTACTCTTTAAAATTACTACTGTTCCCAAATGATTAGATGAATTCATACCTCCACCACCAGTGTATTGGTGTGCTTGTCCTTCTATAACCAATCCAACAATGACCATTTCCATCTTTTCTTATCTTTGCCAACCTAATGGTTGTGAGAGGGAACTCTAGAACTTCAGAAAAGATTTAATATTAATTTTTTCTATTAGTGGTGATTTGGAGAACTTTTATATGGTTGATGCACTGTAATTCTTCTTTTGAAAACTTTTTTCACATTGTTTGCAGAATGATTTATTATTATATATCTATACCAATGCCTTGGATATTTTGGATACAAGACCTTTATTGGAGAAATTTGTTACAAAGATTTTTCCCTGGTTAATTATTTTTATTCTATATCTAACTGCATTAATTTTACTTATACAAAAACTTTTAATTTTATGCAATTGGAATTATTTGTTTTATCTTCTACAAATATTTTTTCCTTTACTTAAGAATCATCTCCCTATAGTTTGAAAGCTACGTCTTTCCCTTTTCTAATTGGTTTATCATATGGTCTTTTATATTTAGGTATTTGCAAAATGTGGTATAAGAATTTGACTTAAGGGGCGGCTAGGTGGCGCAGTGAGTAGAGCGTCGGGCCTGGAGTCAGAAGGACCTGAGTTCGGATCCAACCTCAGACACTTATCGCACACACAAACAATACCTAGCCGTATGACCTTGGGCAAGTTACTTAACCCCAATTGCCCTCCAAAAAAGCAAAAAAAAAAAAAAAAGGAATTTCACTTAAACATATAATAATTTCTGCCACAATCCTCCTCAGTTTTTCAGAAAATTCTTCTCCACTCCACCTCCACCCTCCCTCAGTAGGGTGTCCTTATCCCAGGAAGCTAGTGTCTTTGTTTTGATCAAATCCTATGCTTCTATATTCATTTGCTTCGTAGTCTTATTTACCTAGTCTGTTATACTGACTAATTTTTGCTATTTCTTAACCAAATAATTTTAATGGTTATTTCTTTATTATGTAATTTGGAATCCAATATTACTAGGCCCCCACCATTTCAACTTTAACTTTTTTCAAAGTTACCCTTGAAATACTTAACCTTTTGCTTTTCCAGATGAATTTTGTTTTCCTTCTTTCTAGCTCTATAAAACAACTTCTTGGTAGTTAATTTGGCATGGTTCTATGTCTATAAATCAATTTTAGTAGTATCATCATTTTTGCTATACTGTCATGGCCCAACCACGAACAATTAATACTTCTCCAATATTTTAATTACTTCTTTATTTCTATAAAGAATATTTTGTAGTTTTATTTATATAAGACCTGATTGTGTCTTGCTAAGTTAACTTCCAAATATTGTATTTATTTAGTTGTTATTTTGAAGAGAATTTCTCTTTATGTTAAATTATTTTTTAGTAATATGGAAAAAGAATGCTGATTTTTTTCTAGCTTCATATTATATCTTTTGACTTTAGTAGTTATTGATTGTTTCAATTAATTTTTAGTTGAATCTTGAGTTTTCTCTAAGAAAACCATATTACTTGCAAATACCAATAATTTCTTTCTTATTTATCTATGATCATTAATTTCTTTTTTTTTATCTGAATACTTAATATTTATAGAACAATTTCTCATAATGGTATTTACATGTGGACACTCTTGTTTTACCTCTGAAATTATTGGAGAGAATTTTAGTGTTGTTTTATATTACTGTTAATGCTCTTAGCTTTAGAGAGTTCTAGTTTATCATGTAAAGGAAAAATTACTGTGCCTTTTTTAGTATTTTTAATATGAATGGGTGCTGTATTTTGATGAAAGAATTTTTTTCTGAGCCTTTTAATAAAATTTTTCTGTGAATGTTTGATCCAACTAACTTGTAAATATGCTTGTGTCTAGAGCCTTTTTATTTTATTAGTTCATTTATGATTGTTTAGTATGTGTATCTAAAAGAGCATTGTTTAATGCTCTATTTCTTGCTCTCCTATTCTCTGTATGTTATATTTTTGTAAGTATTCATTTCATTTAGGTTATTAGTTGTATTGGTATATAATTGGTGAAAATAGTTTCTGAAAGGGGTACACTGAAATTGCCAACAATTACTGTTTGATTGACCATTTCTCCCTATAGTTCAACTCGTTTTTCCTTTAAGTACTTAGATGTGATGCCATTCAGTGCATATATGTTTAGTATTGGTATAGTTGCATTATTTTTTATGCCTTTAAGAATGTTATGGCTGTCCTTCATAGCTCTTTTACCTGTGACTATTTTGCTAGTGTTTTATTTGACATCATGATTGCTACCGCCTTTTTTTTATTTGCATGAAGTACAATGGATTCTTCTCCAATTCCTCCTTTAAATTTTCTATGAATCTTTATATTTAAAAATGTTTCTTATAAACAATATTTTTTGGATCCTACTTTCTAATTCATTATGACACTTTTTTTGTTTTATGCATCTATTGTTTTAAGTATAAAATGGAATAAGGTTTGTAAAACACTTTACAAACCTTAAAGCACTATATAAATGCTAGCAATTATTATGAGTTTGTTCCTTATATTCATATTCAATGTAATGATTTTCAGGTGTCTTTTTACCTTCATCACAAATATTACAATATTTCCTCTCTTCCTTCCATCCTCCTCCCCTCTTTACAAAGAAAAAAGAGTAGAAAAGAAGGAAAATGAGTTCATTTCTAGTAATATAGTTGGAGTGGTCTGATTTTACTTACCTATCTTTTTTCTCTTTGATATTCCCAGACCTAAAACACTGGGCTTTATTTTTTCTTTCTTTTTCCTTGTTGGATAATTTTGATGATAAGTATCTTATATATTGTCCCAATTGTTTTTAGTCTTTTGATTGTTTCAATATATTTCCCGCACCATTATGTGCTATTTTCTCCATTCTATAATTCTTTTCTTTTAAATTTATTACAATTTTTATAAAATTTTTGAGTTTTGAACTTTTTCTTTCCCTCCCATCCCTCTTGCACCCATTGAGAAGGCAAGAAATGTGATATCAATCATACATGTGAAATTATGCAAAACAGATTTTTATATTAGCCATGTTGCCCCCCCCAAAAGAGCAAGGAAAATAAAGATAGAAATTATGCTTCAATCTGCACTCAGACTCCATTAGTTCTTTCACTGGAAGCAAATAGCATTTTTTCATCATTAGTCCTTCAGAACTATCTTGGATCACTGTATTGATCATCATAGCTAAGTCATTTGCAGATTATCATATAATATTGCTGTTAGCGTGTAAAATGTTCTCTTATATTTTATTTTGCATCTATTCATGCCAGTCTTTCCAGGTTTTTCTGAAAGCACCCTGCTCACCATTTCTTATAGCACAATAGTATTTTATCACAATCATATACAACAACTTGTTCAGTCATTCCCCAACTGATGGGCTTCCCCTCACTTTCCAATTCTTCATCACCACAGAAAGAGCCAATATATTGATTTCTTTGGGATATAGACCTCATAGTGGTATTTCTGGGTAAAAAATTAGGTATAGCTTTGTACCTCTTTGGGCATAATTCCAAATTGCTCTCCAGAATTGTGGGATCAGTGTACAACTCCACCAACAGGCAATAGAGTCCTAATTTCTCCACATTTCCTACAAATTTTTATTTCCCTTTTCTTTCTGATTAACTTATCTGTTATGTGTGATTTGGTATCTCAGATTTGCTTTAATTTGCATTTCTCTAATCAATAGTGATTTGGAGCACTTTTTTCATTTAACTATAGACAACTTTAATTTCTTCTTTTAAAAACTGCCTATTCATATGATTCAACCATTTGTCAACTGAGAAATGACTCGTATTCTTATAAATTTGACTTACCTCTCTCTATATTTGAGAAATTAGACCTTTTTTTAGAGAAACTTGTTATAAATCCCCCCATTCCTCATTTTACTTCTAATCTTAACCACATTGATTTTGTTTGTACAAACCCTTTTTAATTTAATGTAATCAAAATTATCCATTTTATTTCCCTTTATCCTCTCCATCTCTTGCTTGATCATATATTCTTCCATTATTCATAAATCACACACATAAAAATTTCCAATGCTCTCCTAATTCACTTATGATATCAACCTTTCAATCTAAATCTTGTACCCCAGTTGATTTTACTTTGGTATACAGTGTGAAATATTGGTTTATAACTACTTTCTGCCTAACTACTTTCCAGTTTCTCAGCAATTTTTGGCAAATTGTGAGTTACTGTCAAAAAAAAGCTTGGATCTTTCAGTCTTATTGTCAGAGGAGAGGTGGGGGTATATGGCAGTGGTGTACTGGAGCCAGATGATTGTTGAATTTTCAATATGAGCATTTACACTTCAGAAATGGATGTACACTACAAATTAGGATTTAATTTATTTTTGGTGGATTACCTAGACTTATGAAAGTGATGTATAAAATGTTAGTAATTTAGTTCAAACTTAAAAGTATGTCATGTGTGCATTGCTCACAGTGACCAGTCCATGTCAAGCCCTTCAAAGTCTCTATTTCTTGGAAGAGAAAACTTAACAGAGTCACAACATCTACACACATCAAGCTTAGCAGAGTTACAACAATATTCACATACATTGTTGGCACTATCATCTCAATTCACTTTCTGTCTGTAAAGTCAACACAAGTCAACAAACAGGGTGCTTCTGACTGACAAAGTAAGACAATCAACAGACAGAATGCTTCACTCTGACAAAGTAACACAATCACAAGTCAATAGACAGAATGCTTCTATCTGACAAAGTATACAAATCAACAGACAGTTCTGTCTGCCAAAGTAACACAAACACAACTCAACACAGAAAGAATAGACAAACAGAGTGCCAGACACCACATGTGTTCTCCCTCTCAGTTATGCTTGGTTCCAACTTGTGCTCCTGCTTTTATATGGTCTTTTGGCAAGTTCCTCCCATTGTGGGCTTCACAGATTCTGTTTCTGACAAAGACTTGATATAATCACAGGTGAGGATCAAAGGCACTTGAAGATCTGACACAAGATGCTGAATACTTGAATAACTGAAACAAGGAGCTAAGTACTCCTTTGCTTGCCATGACAAACATTTACCAGCATACCCTTGCATATAAAAGAGCTGTTCCAAAGGTAAAATCTTAAGACTTGACAATAGATTTATGTTGTGAATGAATAGATACATATAAGTATGAATGTGTGATATGTGGTCAAGCAGGATCCTGAAGTATAGCCATTATTGTTGTTGTTCATCCTTTATTCTCAGAGAACCAATGACATCATGAGGATGATGTCAACTTGTGCATGAATTGGATAAATGAGGCAGAGCTGGCAAAGTCATCAGCCTCATTCTCTTCTCCAGAGTCATCAAAGTCTAGTGGCAAGACAAAAGTCAAGACAACTGTTGATAGCCAGTAAAGTCATATTTTATGAAGCAACAATTCAGTAGTTTAGCCAAACAAAAGAATGGTATTCTGTTTTGAACACCATTTTTAGGAAAATCACTGAAAATCAAAATCCAGAAGAGAATGATCCAGACTTGAGACCATGTCACACAAGGATCAATTGAAGATACTGGATGTCTAGCCTTAAGAAAACCCAGAGTTAGGAGCAGGCAATTCATTTACTTCTTCAAGTATCTAAAGAACTGTGGTCAGAAAAAGGGACTCTACTGACACAGAATTAGGAACAATGAGTAGAAGCTACAGAGAGATAGATCAAGTAAACCTTGAAGGAGGGAAATACTAACATTGAGAACTGTCCATGGGGTGGCTAGGTGATGTAGTGAATAGAGCATCAGCCCCAGAGTCAGGAGGACCTGAGTTCAAATTCAGCCTCAGACACTTGGCACACTTACTAGCCATGTGACTTTGGGCAAGTCACTTAACCCCAATTGCCCTCCAAAGAGAAAAGAAAAGAAAGGAAAAGAAAAGAAAAGAAAAGAAAAGAAAAGAAAAGAGAAGAGAAGAGAAGAGAAGAGAAGAGAAGAAAAGAGAAGAGAAGAAAAGAGAAGAAAATAAAAAGAGAGCTATCCAGCAATGAGACAAGTTGGGAAATATCTGAACAAACTGTGGTATGTGAATGCAATGGGATATTACCAAGCCATCCAAAACACTTAGTAATATGCCCCCCACACCCCTTCTCTTTTACAGTCTTCCTACATCATATACCCCTCTGTAGCAGCAAGCCCCCCAGCATCCCCAGGGTGGCTGCCAACACAGGTTCCCAGATCTGCTTTTCAAAAGGAAAGCAACTCAAAATGGGTTAAGCTTACTTTAATCAAACAAACATATATTACCTAGTTCAGGGGGAAAAGGTCAGCACCCCGAACTTCAGAGTATAGAGACAGATCAAGCAGACAGGCTTCCAAACTGCCCAACCATTATATCAATACCAAAATCACAGTTACCAGGGAGGGAAGCATCAACATCTGGGTTTTCAAAGCCGGGGGGCTCTCAATGCCTTCCCAGAGTCTCATCTGGTCAAATCACAGAACACTTCTCAAAGTGAGCCCCAAAGCAAAGACTCACATCAGGGTTTATATAGCCTTCTCCTGGCTCAGAGAATGTAACCACCCTCTTGACCCACTCCCTAATCACACAGTATCAAGGTGTGGTCATTCCTGAGAACCAGGCCTCCTACCACAGGCTCCATGTGACCACATTCAGCCTATTAGGAGGCAGAATATATTTTCAAATCAAGGAAGGTTCTCAGAGTCTCTTAAAGCCAATCAAAGGACCTAGGGGCAGAGAAGATCTTTAAATTTGCATTTCCATTACATCCTCCTCTCCCTCCACCATGCAGTATGATCCAGTGACCCTGCCTCCTGGCTGTCCCTCACACAAGACACTCCATCCCTCAACTCAGGGCATTTTTCCTGGCTGTCCCTGTGCCTGAGATGCTCTTCTTCCTCACTCTACCTCTTGGCTTCCTTCACATTTCAGCTAAATTCCTACCTTCTTCTATAAGAATTCTTTCCTGATTTCCCTTAATACTAGTGCCTTCCTTCTGTTAATTATTTCCAATTTATCCTGTCTACATGTCTTCTTTGTACATAGCTATTTGCATCTTGTCTTTCCCATTGGATTGTGACCTACTTGAAAGCAGGGAATATCTTTTGTCTCTCTCTTTGTATACCTAATATTTAGCCCAAAGTCTGACACATAGTAGAAACATGGGAAGAATGGAATAAAGTGATGTAGATTGAGGAAAGCAAAACTGAGAGAATGATGTAACTGTCTATAATAATATGAATGATTTTTTACACCTAATGTGTAAAAAAATTCCCTCTATTTATGATATCTATGATGATATCTACATCATTCCCTCTATCAATGCAGACCAACAACTGTTTTGTCTATACACTACTCTACCTATAGCCTTAGCATGGGGGTGGTGAGAGGTTAAAGAACTTCCATGGTCTTACAACCAATATGTGTCAGTAAGAACTTGAACCAAAGTCTCCCTGGCATCTGAGACTGATTCTACTACACCATACTATGTCAATGGTGAAAAAAAATTTTTTTTAAGTGATGAATTGTCATGAACTATTTCAGAGAATTACTAAGGGAACCTACTTTGTTTCCATTAGAGAGATAGAGGCTACAGATGTGCAGTATGGCTTACATTGTTATTGTCGAGTTGTTACGCCAGCTGAATTTCCTTAATGCTTTTTTTTTTTTAAATAAGAAAATTGTTCAGCTGTAGGGTGGGGGCAGTTAAGGAGAAACAATTGTGGTTTAAAAACAAAAAGCAATAATACAACTTAAAAAAACCCCAGAATATGCTGCTACTTCAGGAAATAGTGAGTCTTTCATTAGAGGAGGGGTGACTCCCAGCAGAGCCTGGGTGACTGAGGGGATTCCTGCTGTGAGGGAGGGGAGAGGAGTAGGGAGGTTGGGCCAGATATGCTCCAAAGCTTCTTCTGGCTCTTTTATTCAATTTTCTGAAGGAAAAAATCCATGTAATCTATGTATGTATATGTATAGTTTTGTTTTACATAAAGCCTAAAGACAATATTTCTTTATGGGTGTTTTTGTCTCCTCTGAGATATATCCATGGATGCATGCATCAATACACAATCATCTTTCAGAATTCAATCACCCTTACCCTCCACAGCTAGACTGTGGACTCTATCACTCCTGAATAGGCCTGTTGTTCCCCTCTGAGTGAGTTCACACTTCATCATCCAGCTGCACTCCAGGGCCCTCCACATCCTGATGAGGCTGATTATTGTCATCCCTCTGCCTGTACATATATTGCCTCCACAGTCCCCCCACTGAGAGACAGCTCTGCTGAAGGGACCAGAAAATACAGGGGTCAGGCCTTATTTCTAAGAGATGACTAATCACTTGGGGGAGGGGTAAGGGAGAGAAGGCTGTACGGAGAGAAGTAGAAAGGGAAGGCACAGCAGCCCAAAACCCAGGTCGAAATTTAGGGCTTCTCCTTGTCATCATCATCTTTAATAAGTTCCAGTCCCTTGCAGGAAGGCTGGGAGGCATCATGAAATAATGGGAAGAGACAGAAAAGCTGGTTTGAAGCCCTAGCTCTGCCACTTTGTAGTTGTGTGGAATTGTGAAAGCCTTGTCTCCACTCTGGGGAATGTGTGCAAGGTTAGATGGATGGATGGATGGATGGATAGATGAATGGATGGATGGATGGATGAATGGATAAGTATCCAGTACATGATTACTTACAGCATGGCCTAGTGCATAAAGAATTGGTCTCAAAACCAGCAAAACTTGTGTTTCAGTCCTGCCTCTTACATATATTGGCTTAACTTCTCAATACCTGTCTAGATCATGCTCTAAGACTATAGGTTGCAAAGAAGGTGCCAACCTGCAACGAGGGAGGGAATTTCCTTATCCAGGAATTTACTATGCCAATCAAATCACAGCTTCATTCCCTATCCCTAATCCTATATGTGCATTCTATGTGCTAGACAATATGAGAATTGTGGGAAATACAGTTAAAACAGTGAATTCGTCCCTGATATCAAGAAGCTTCTAGTCTAAGAATAAGAAGACTCAGCACACATGGGGGAGTGGTAGCCAGGGAAGGATATTTTTGGATTGTGAAGTCACAGGGGTGATGAGTTGACCCATAGGGCAACATATTCACATGTCCTTTCCAGAAAAAAAATCAACTGAACTCTATGCTGTCTCTAGGAAAACGTTGAAAAGATTCCTTCAGGTGAATACTTGCTCATAGATACCCAAGAAGAGACCTGGCCAGAAAGACTTATCTGATGGCATTCTAAGGGCAGTAATTGTTGGGGTGGCTTCCTCTCAGAGAGCTCTTCTATTCCTGTCTGGGCTATTGGGGTCAGTTGATCAGCATGGGAAAGAGGTTTTCTGGACTGTTGTGCCAGAGTGGGACTTTTTAATTGGAATGCCACCTCAAATTCTCACATGTAAAATCAAATGCTCAGAGGAGCGGGGCCTCTTTGATTACAAAAATTAAAACCTAATTGAATTTTCTTGGGCAAAAATACACTGTAGAAATTTAATTAAAGAAGCAAAAGACCTTTTTCATTATCTAAATGATTTTTCTCTTCTTTCCCACCCCCCCACCCAGAAAAAGGATCACGATGACCTTAGACAAGTCTCCTTGTCTATAAAATGAGGGGGTTCCTATAGATGATCTCTAAATTCCCTTCTCAGGTCTAGAATCCCATGATATTGTGGTTCCATGATCCTTTCTTCATGACCATTGGGCACAGTTTGGGGTTGTCATAAAAAAATCCCACAGTTGAACTCTATTCTTTAGTAATGAATCATAGCATCTAGACTCACAGATGTAAGCTATGTAAGGGACCTTAGAACATAAGACAAATTGTAGAATGTCAGAGCTGTAAGGGAATTTAGAATAGTGGATGTCAGAGTTGGAATGTCGTTCATCAGACTCTGATGATTTTAGGGACTTGAGCTTCTCAAGGAGTCAGGACATGTAAGTCCATGTCAAAGGAGAATTAAACCATTTTGTCCCAGAGGAGAGTATTGCAAAAATAGGAGAAGGGGACTATAGTTAGGGCAGTTAAAGGAATACAAATTTCCCCATCTTCTTACCCACATATATTATCCACTTCCAGGAAAAGAGCTGATGTTGTCTGAATACAGACTGAAGCATATTATTATTATTATTATTATTATTATTATTATTATTTGCTTTTTGGAGGGTAGAAGGCAGGGCAACTGGGGTTAAGTGACTTGCCCAAGGTCACATGATTAAGTGTTAAGTGTCTGAGGCCAGATTTGAATTCAGGACTTCCTGACTCCAGGGCCATGCTCTATTCACTGCGCCAGCTAGCCACCCCAAAGCATACTATTTTTCACTTTCCTTTTTTTTGGTTGTTGTTGTTCCAGTCTTCTTGTACAAAATGAATGATATGGCAATGTTTTACATGATTACACATGCATATCCTAGATTGGATTGCTTACTGTGTCAGGGAGGGAGGAAAGTAGGGAGGGAGAGATAGAATTTGGAGCTCAAAACTTAAAAAAAAAACACCCAAATGCTAAAAATTGTTTTAATATATAATTAGGGAAAAAGGAAATGTTATTTTAAAAAATTCAGTTAGAGCAGGGGTGGGGAACTGGTGGCCTCAAGGCTGCATGTGGTCCTTTAGGTCCTCAAGTGTGGCCCTTTGACGAAATCAAACTTCACAGAACAAACCCCCTTAATAAAAGGATTTGCTCTGTAAAACTTGGACTCAATCAAAAGGCTTCACCCAAGGACCTGGAAGGCCACATTTGGCCTTAAGGCCTCAGATTCCCCATTCCTGAATTAGAGCTTTTTAAAGATCTTCCCTGTCCTTTGTATTTGCAATCAAGCAGGTACTTAGCACCTTGTTCCAAGTTAATGATTGTATTAAGTATTAAGACCCAGAACTTGTGAATCCCACAGTGGGATGGACTTGTTGACATAATAGGAAGGGGCAGAACAAGGAGGAGCCAATACTGTATATAAGGAAAGGCCCAAGCTGAGAGAGGCCAGAATTTCTGGTAGTGAGCATCTAGAGGCTGGGTTGCTACTGCTGGAGAGAGAGAAGAGAACTGAGAACTGAACTGAGAATTGAGAAGAACTCAGAAGGGAACTCTTATGGTAGAGAAGGAGAAAACGTAGCATCTCAGCACTCTGTATCTTCTGTCTGTGTTGACTTTGTGATACCTTTTACAGAAGCCCTGGGACCTTACTGGAAGCCCTGAAAGAGGATGTTCTGATTGTTCACAGAAGTCCTGAAAGGGGGACTCGGAGGTCCTGGGACTGTACTGATGATTTGTGTTGAGTTCTCAGACCTTGTTTGTGGGTCTGTGTTGATTTCTATGTTGATGATTTGTGTTGATTTCACAGGCAGAAAGTGAATTGATAAGGATGCCAGCAATGTAAATGAAGTTATTGCAGATTTGTTAAGCTTTATCTTCCCAGGAACAGAAACTGTGAAGGATTTGAGGTGGACCAGACACTGTGAGCTTCAATATGGAACAGGAACTGAACAAGAAGCTGGACAAAGAACTGAGAGCTGTCTGCATTTGAACCCAGGTGGCAGTTGGATAGATCTGGGCAGGAGCTGGGACCATGGAAGAGGAACCATGGAAGCTGAGAGTCTGCTTTGAGTCAAGATGAAAAGACCTCTCCTTGGGTATTTAATGTGAACTGAGAAAATCATGACTTACTGTAGCCTAGGGGTAGAGAACTCTGACCTTTATATTTAGGTGATTGAGTTAAGTACGTCTCCAATTAAAAAGAAAGAGGACTTTTATTTTTTTCCCAAATGCTTTATTAACTTTTGGTTTATATCATTCATTTCCGCCAGATTTTGAGTTACAATTTTTCCCCATTTTCCCCCTACCCATCACCCCAATATATTGGTTCCGCCAGATATCCCCTCCTCCAATCTGCTCTCTCCCATATTTTCTCCCATACCCCCTTCGACTTTTCCAGTAGGGCATGGTTGATCTCTATGCCCCAATGCCTGCATATCTTATTTTCCAATTACATGTAAAATATTATTAATAATAGTATTTATAAACATTTGAATTTAAAGCTTTGAATTTCAGATTCATGGATTCATTTCCTTCCTCCCTTTTCATCCACCCTTATGGTGGAGATAAGCAATTCAGTATATGTTGTACATGTGTAGCTATGAAAAACATTACCATAGTAGATATATTATAAAAGACTGGAAAGAGGAGTTTTTGATTGAAGAGATAATGTGACCTAGGGGTGGAGAGCCTTGACCTTTGTACTTTGTGTCAATTAAAGAGGCTTGCCTCCTTAAGGATGATTGAATTCAGGACTTACTAAATGATTGTGTTGCTAAATGAATGTTATCTTTTGCTTAAAACTATGTGACCATTTTGGTGAAAACTATGTGTCCACTTTAGTGATAAGTTGTTAAGTTATAACATTGTGAGCCCTGTACTTTGATTTCTGTGAATGTTTTGCTCTAATTTGTTACCGAATAAATAGAGAGTTCACTATACTGTGTGCTCAGAACCTTGAAAGCTGTTCATAGCATCAGTCCTCTGGAAAGCTGCTTGTGCTTGGCTTTACAGGGAGATCGCAAGTTCCTCATCACTGTGGGTCTTCAAGCAGAGGTTAGATGGGCATTGATTAGGTGCTGTAGAGGAGATTCTAGGACCCAAATTAGGTCTCAATCTTCTGATGCCAGACCTCTCACCTTTGGGACCAGAGTTCCAGGTGTCAGAGATTCCAAGAAGAGACACCTCAAAGACCCAGTCAAGGAAAAAGTATTTAAATGTCAGATCCCTCATCTGAACTTCATTTATAGGAAAGGTTGCTAACAGCAGGTTCAGTATCTCTTTTTTCTTTAGTGCCTGAAAGAGAAACTGAAGTCATCCTCTGCCATTCACAGGTGAGCCCCAGTCAACTGATCTTCCCTCACTTATGACCAGCAAGTCTCTTCTCCCATTAATTGTAATATTGAGTCCCTTGCTACCTAAAAGAGAATTGTAATCTTCCTTTCTATGCCCCATTCTCTCTCTCTCTCTCTCTTTTTTAAAGCAATTGGGGTTAAGTAACTTGCTCAAGGTTACACGGCTAGTCGTTATTTATGCGTCGGTGCTCATTTTCTGAGGCCGGATCTGATCTCGGGTCATCCCAACTCCGAGGCCGGCACTCTTACTCACTGCGCCACCTAGCCGCCCCTTTAGGGCAACTGGGGTTAAGTAACTTGCCCAAGGTTACACGGCTAGGTTTTTGTTTGTATGGATTAAGTGTCAGAGGAAGGCTCCGAACTCAGGTCCTTCTGATTCCAGGGCCGGGGCTCTATTCACTGCACCACCTAGCCGCCCCAACACCCCATTCTCTTAACTCCATCAATCTCATTCCTGTCTCTCCCAGGTTCCAATCTATCTCTGACCACCCCTTTTTATCAATAACATGCTTCCCTTCATCTCAGACTTTTTCTAACAATGCCTTTCCCATCATCTGATATTTTTGGATAGTCTGCTGTATGCCCAGACATCTTCTTTTTTTTTTAAACAAATGCTTTATTAATTTCTGTTTTACATCATTCATTTCCGCCAGATTTTGAGTTACAATCATTTTCCCCCCATTATTCCCCTACCCAACCTCCCAGAATAGCAGTCCCACAAGATATCGCTTCCTCCAATCTGCTCTCTCCCATACCCCCATCGACTTTTCCATTAGAGGAAGGTGAATCTTTGTGTCCCAATGCCTGCATATCTTATCTCCCTATTACAAGCAAAAGAGTATTAATAATAGTATTTATATATATTTGAAACATTTAATGTTAAGACCTCAAATTTCAGATCCATTTCCTTCCTCCCTTGTCACCCATTCCCTCTGGGGAGATAAGTAATTCAGTATATGTTGTACATGTCTAGCTATGCAAAACATTATCATAGTAGATATATTGTACAAGGCTGCTTATAATTCCCTCCCACTCATCCCACCCCCCACCTGGTCCATTCCCTACATGATCCTGTCCCTCTTCTATAGTGGGTACTTCCAGCCTCCCCTCCCCCCAAGGATGCCTTCCCATCCATCATCCCTCCTCTCATCCTCCTTCCCCCTATTCTGCTGCAGGTTGAGATATCCCATTTAGTATGTATGTCATTTTCTCCCTGAACCACATTCAATGTGAATGTGGTTTTGCCTTTTTAGCCTTCCTTATTCTCCCCCTCCTTTGCAACCACTTCCCCTTGCTTCTTCTACATGGGATAGTTTACCTTACCCTGTCTCTCCACATCTCCTCTTGCCACTTTCCTCTCTCACCTCATAGTTTCATCCCTTGAGTATTCTCCCTTCCCAATAAATTCAACCTATGCCCTCTATCCATATATAACTGTAACCATATACACACACATTCACATATGTATTCAGATGACCACACACCCTTCTTCCATTATTTTTATAGTGAGAAAGATATCATCAGTCACAGTTATTGCTTTTCCATATAGGAATGTAAATAGTTCAACTTTGATAAGTTCCTTTTGATTTCTTTTCCCTGATTACCTTCTCAGGCATCTCTTGCTTCTTGTGTCTGGATGTCAAATTTTCTATTCAATTCTGGTTTTTTCCTCAAGAATGCTTGAAAGTCCTCTATTCCACTGAATGACCATATTTTCCCCTGAAACAAAATACTCAGTTTTGCTGGGTAGGTGACCTTGGGTTCATTCCCAGTTCTTTTGCCCTCTGGAATATCATATTCCATGCCCTTCAATCCCTCAGTGTAGAAGCTGCCAGGTCCTGGGCTATTCTGATTGTGTTTCCACAATATTGAAATTGTTTCTTCCTGGCTGCTTGTAGTATTTTCTCCTTGATCTGGGGATTCTGGAACCTGGCTATAATATTCCTGGGAGTTTTCTTTTTGGGATCTTTTTCAGGAGGTGATCGGTGGATTCTTTCAACCTCTATTTTGCCCTCTGGATCTAAAACATCAGGGCAGTTTTCCTTGAGAATTTCTTGAAGGGTGATTTCTAGGTTCTTTCCTTGATCATGGCTTTCAGGTAGTCCAATAATTTTTAAATTGTCTCTCCTGGATCTATTCTCCAGGTCAGTGGTTTTTCTCATGAGATATTTCACATTGCCTTCTAATCTTTCATTTGTTTGGATCTGCTTAACAGCATCTTGATTTCTCATAAAGTCACTAGCTTCCATTTGCTCCAGTCTAACTCTGAAGGAATGAATCTCCTCAGTGAACTTTTGAGATTCTTTTTCCATCTGGCAAATTCGACCTTTTAAGGCATTCTTCTCCTCATTGCCCTTTTGGGCCTCCTTTGCCATTTGAGTTAGTCTATTTTTTAAGGTGTTGTTTTCCTCAGTCAGGCTGTTGACCCTCATTTCATACTTTTCCTGCATCCTTCTCATTTCTCTTTCCAATTTTTCCTCCACTTCTCTTATTTGATTTTTAAAGTCCTTCTTAAGGTCCTCTATGGCCTGCACCCCGCTCATGTTTTCCCCTGGGGCTTTTGGAGCAGGACTTCTGACCTCACAGTCCTTTTCCCGCTCTATGCCCCCAAAATAGGAGTCTAGGGTTGCATTTTTCTGTTTCCTTTGCCTTGGCATGTTGCCACTTAATTGCTTGACTTTTGGGCTTGTTGCCACACTATGGCTTTAAGGCCAGATAGAGGAATTTTCGTCCCGAACGTGTGGGGGGCAACTTCCGTTTCTGGCAAGCTGTAAACCCACCCACAACTTCCACCCTAGATCACAATCCAGATCCAGGGAGGTTAAAGCAAGAGCGATTACCCCCCAAGACTGATCGCTGGATCTCCCCACGATTTGTAGGCTGGGAGCCGGAGTTGCCTCTGAAAACTACAAAATGGCGTGTCTCCTCAGCGGCTTCTAGCCCCCAGGGGAGGGAGCTGACGCATTCCCCAAATACAGGTCCCAAAGTCCATAGGACACTAACCTCTTACTTTGTCTTAGGCATGTCTATGTTGATAATTCTGGAGTCTCCACAGCTCCTGGTGTTCTGGGGTTCCTCCAGCCGGCTGCTGGCCCTGCCGCCCTGGGGCTAAAACCTCGGCTCACGTGGACCTGGTCTCAGCTCGGCTCCTGCGCTCTGCGCTCTGCACGCTGCCAGGTCCCAGACCGCTGCGCTGGTCCTTCCTGCAGGGCTGCTGGGCTGTCCTCAGCAGGAGGTTAGCTTCTCTGTTTCATTCTGTGGGTGCTGGGGCTCCAGAAGTTGTTCAGAGTCCCCTTTTACATAGTTTGGGGGGAATTTGGGGGGAGAGAGGCTTGGACGAGCTGTTTCTACTCCGCCATCTTGGCTCCGCCCCCCAGACATCTTCTTAAGGTGCCAGATGAAATTCTCTCATGTCCCTTTATCCTGTACATTAAGAGGAGGGATGACATATGCCTACTATAAACAGCTTTCTCAAGAAGATTAGCTGAGGAAGGAAAGAGACATTGAGGATGAGAGCCAGTGGGAATGGGCATAGAAAATGGAAGGGGGTGTTTAGGGATAAGGGAGACATGAGTGTGTTTGTAGGCAGCAAGGAAGGAATCCAATAGAGAGGAAGAGACTAAAGGGGGAAGGGAGAGGGAAAAAAAGTGGGAGAGAGAGGGAGTGAGAGAGGAAAGAGAGGGGGGAGGGATAATAATGACAATCCACTGTCAAAAGGAGACAGGAAAAAGGAGTACATGTAGAAGGGCTGACCTTGGCTACCTGTAAATTTGAGAAGGTAGTGAAGAAGGAGATAGTGGAAGATTTCTGAATGATCTGAGAAGAGGGAGCTCTCAGTAAATAACCTTATTTTTTTTTAATGAAGTATGGTATGAGAGATCTTTAGCTTTGAGGTTAGAGGTAGGAGATGCTATGGACAGCTTGAGGACACATAGGTTTTGGTGCAGCTGCTGTGGAGTGTGGGAAAGTGGATGTATTAGGAAGAGTAGAATGATTGCCTTTCTGCAGTGAGAGCCCAGTAGAGATTAGATACCACAGATTTTTACTTGACCAGCTCATATTCTATGTTTTATGTTTTAAGGACTGTTCCAGTTCTGACATTCATTGGTCCTGTTAGTATTATTTTTAAATGCATCCAGGTTTGTTCAAGGACTGAAAATTTCAGGTGTTTTCTGTACTAACGTGTGTGTGTGTGTGTGTGTGTGTGTGTGTGTGTGTGTGTGTGTGTGTTGGGGCTTTGTTGTTGTTTTCCAAGAGATAGTCAGATCCCCATATCTGAAATTTTCAAGTATTATGGCCAGCAGGAGATTCATACACCAAATGGGAGTGTTATCAGACATCTTCTATGGTCCCTTCAAGCTTTGAGATTACTTGATGCTGTGGTATCAGATCTGATGAAACAGATATGGGAAATGAGACTAGCTGGAGCAGAGCTTTCAAGCCAAACCAAAAGCAGAGTCAGTGACAAACCTTTAGGGTGGAATAGCATGTATTTCGAATGTTAGCACCTTGTGTAAAACAAAAATCCAGATGATTGATAGGGAAAGCACTGCTTGCTCAGTAGAGCCTAGGAGTGTAAGCTTCCCTAGTTCAGTCCCCTCACCATTTTACTGAGGAGAAAAGAGAGGTTCTGAGGGGAAGTGAGTTATCCAGAGTCATAAAGTGAGTCAGTAGCAGAGTTGGGGCTGGAGCCAGATTTCCTGCCTCCTCCTTCAGTGTACATTGTGCTCCCTCTTTGTTCTCATCACTGTTTTTGACCCTAAAATGTGTTTTTTTTGCCTAACCAATTTCAGTGGGCCTTCCTGCCAACTGAGCATAAGAAATGCAAAGCTATTTTATTTTCAATTGATTTGAATGTATTTGATAATTAAAAGGTTTTCACTTTCCTTTCTTTCTTTCTTCTTCTTTTAATCAGAAGAACAGCTTCCTGCTTGATAGCTAGTGGACCTGACGGGCATTTAATGTTTATTTATCAAAGTAGCAAATCCCTGATAATTCACGCTGGGATAACTTTGCACAATGAGGCTGATGTCACAGGAACACGTTTTAATTAAGCTAGGACAAGTGAGGTACTGAAGACGTTTAGGGATTGCACGGCTGGATCTAGCAATTCATTATAGCTCTGTCAATTCATCATGAGTCTGGCAGAATCGCGAGGGAGGGGCTGAGGGCTTGGCTGTGGTCTCTGACCAAGCAAAGTTTGTCAAAGAAACACACAGGGATCTGGGTGGGTGGGTGAGGTGGGCACTGCATATCCTTGTACACAGAACTGAAAGAAACCTTAGCAATTAATTAGAGCCATTCTATTATTTATTTACTTATTTTTACAAGGCAATTGGGGTTAATGAGTTGCCCAGGGTCACACGGCTATTTAATGTCTGAGGCCAGATTTGAACTTGGGTCCTCCTGACTCCAGGACTGGCCTTCTATTCACTGTTCTACCTAGTTGTTTCCCTTATTTTAAGAATGGAGAAACTCAGGCCCAGAGAGGTGGTTACTTGCCCAAGTCAGAATTTGAACTCAGATACTTCAACCCTAAATCTGATATCCTTTCCAATACATTAGGTCACATCTAATTCAACGTCTTTATCTCACAGGTAGGAAACCTGAGAGGCAGAGAGGGAGAGGGAGCTGACCAAGGTCAGGAGAGCCATGATTTGAACCTCAGATCTTCTGGCTTCCAGTTGCCTCAGGCCTCTAAATTTCCTCCTCTATAAAATGGGACAGAAACATTGGATTAGATGAATTTAAGATTCCCCCTAGTTCTGACATTCTATGCCATAAGAACTCAACCACCTCTGAAAATCTTTGTTCAAAAGTTCCTCCCTCTGACATTCTATGAGGCACTGAGGTATAGTGGAAAGGGCATTGGATTTGAAGTCAGAACGACAGACACTTATTAACTGTATGACCCTAGGCAAGTCACTTAACTCTTCTGTGCTTCAGTTTCCTAAATGGAGATGATAATAACCCTTACTTCCCAGGGTTGTTTTGATGATCAAGTGAGATAATGATTGTAAAAGCACTTAGCACAGTGCCTGGCACATAGTAAGCATTAAATGAATGTAAGCTATTATTATTATTATTATTATTATTATTTATTGTGGTTGCTCTTATTATTATTTTCTAATGCTACCCGATCAAGGTCTCATTCTGGTGATTCTTTCCCCTATACCATTGGTTAGCCCCTCCCTATCAATTTAACCAGTTAATACTCTGAAATATCATCAATTTGTAATTAATGTCAATTACCTTTTACAAAGAATTTTTATTGAGAAGATAGACATAGAAGTAGAAGTACAAACACATCTCCCCTGGGAAGATTGCACTTAGACTTGGAGTCACTTGCTACAAAGCATTCCCTCTCTAAGTTCCTTTCTACCACGGCCTCAATGATGGACAATGGACGGGTCACTTCCTTGCTTGCAGGACAAAACATCTCATGGGCAGGATCAAGTCACTGTCAGGCTCAATGACACAGGTGGCTGCCTGGGACTCTGCTCCTCCTCACCAAGCTCAGTGTCCATGGCTACAGCAGTCTCTGCCACGAAGTCTTGTGGCTCTTAGATATCTGGAGGTGCCATTCCATCTATAATGATAATAATAATAGCAATAAGAATAATCTATAATAAAAAGAACAATGACAGCTAGCATTTAAATGGCACCTTAAGTTTTGCAAAGTGGTTTCACTTTACAAATAGTATCTCATTCTATTAGGAGTCAATAGGATGACCCAGCAGTCCCCCAAGATGACTTGAGGTCAAGCTGTATTAAGAGCAGCCTGGGGATGAGTCTACTGACCACTGCCTCGGTGAGACCATATCTGGACTAATGGCTTTGGTTGTTGGGCTGTGTTTTAAAAAGGCCTTTAACAAATTGGAGTTTATCTAGAAGAAGTCAGTCAGGATAATGATAAGTCTAAAAACTAGGCCAAATGAGGTCAGGTTAAAAGATTCGAGGATGCTTAGCCTAGAAAGGAAAAGATTTAGGAGCAACATGATAGCTGTCTTTAAGTATTTGCCCTGTCACAGGAAAGAATGATTAGGCTTGTCTTACTTATTCCCAGAGGTCAGAATCAGAAGCCAATGAGGGAGAGGCAGATTTCAGCTGCACGGTTGAGAAAACCTCCTCACAATATAGGCTATCCCAAAGTGAAATGGGCTAATTTGGGAGGCATTAAGTTAATAGAATTATAGGATTCAGAGAGACCAGGAAACTTAGAGATCATTTTGTCCCATCCCTTCATTTTAGTAATGTGGAAACTATGGCTCAGGAAATGGAAGTGACTTACCTAAGACCACACGGCTAGTAAGAGGCAGATTGAAGACCTCAACCCAGGTTTCTCAATTCCTTAGACGATGCTCTTGCCACTGCTAGAGGTCTTTTATCAGAGATGATCCTATTCATTCATAGTATCTTGAGCAGCTGGGTGGCCCAGTGGGTGGAGTGGTGGAACTGGAGTCAAAAAGATCTGAGTTCAAATGTGACCTCAGACACTTATTGACTAGACATGTGACCTTGGGCAAGTCACTTAACTTTTTTTTTGCCTTGGTTTCCTCATCTGTAAAGCAGGGATAATAATACCATTCACCTCTTTGGGTTGTTGTGAGCATAAGCATATGCAATAAATACAAGGCACTTAGCCTAGTGCCTAGCTCACAGTAAATGTGATAGAAATGTCAGTACTGATGATGATGAAAAAGATGATGTTCTCTGAGGTCCCTTTCAAGGTGAGATTTGGGGATGTTTAAAGTTGTGTAGTCTTTGGAAGATGGGGCTTGTGATGGGATTTATGATGGCATAGTCCTGATAGGAAGTTCTCAGGGAACAGAGAGCCGGCAGTTCTCTTTCACCCAATAGACAGGGAGTCTCGGGGACAGGTGGTGCGGTTTGCAGTCTCTTTTCTCCCTGCCACTGTAAGCTGAACTCAGCTTTGTTCCACCTTCACTGTCCCACTTACAGGAACCTAGGGATCTCTAAGGGGTCACAGGGAGCTTCAAGGAATCTTAGAGGACATGTGTTCTAACCCCTTCATTTTACAAATGAGGAGTGGATTTCCAGAGAGGTGAGCACAGTAAAGTAAATGTCTTAAGTGGGATTTGTACTCGGGTCTTGCTGCACTCTTGGAAACTAGAAAGAAATTACATCAGCCACCACTGGAAGGGAAAGCCTCCTCCCCCCACTGGTGCCAAAAATATGCCAGTTAGAGAAGAAAGAACCCAAAGCAGAGTTGGTTTGGTTGGAAAGCTGGCGGGACTCTGGCACCTGCTGTTATCTCTCCTGTCATGTCCAATTCCCCCCTTGTACAGCTCTGGAGATTCGCTCTTTCATCACCATTGTGCACAGGCTGCAATCAATTCATTCTCTGGCTGTCTGCGGCTCAAGCCTTTGTTGGTTTGAACATGACAGAAGTTGAAAAGATTACATATTATAAATAGATAATTAATATATCAGAACAGCTTGTTCTTTCAGGAAAAAAAAGGAGGAGCAGCTCTAACATTCTCTCTCTCTCTCTCTCTCTCTCTCTCTCTCTCTCTCTCTCTCTCTCTCCCCTCTCTCTCCCCCCCGCTCTCTCCTCCCCTCTCTATCACCCCTTCTGTCCTCTGTCTATCTCTCTCACTCCCTCTCTTTCTCTGGCTCTCTGATTCTCTTCCCCCCCTCTTTCTTTTTCCACCCCTCCTTTCCTCCCTCTTTCACTATCTATTTCTTTCTACTCTCCCTCCCCCCACCGCCTCTTCTTTCCTGTCTCTGTCTCTCTATCCCACTTTCTTTCTCTACCTCTCTCCCCTCCTTCTCTCACTCCTCTCCTTCTGTCTCTCTTTCTCCCTTCCTCTCTCTGTGTCTGTTTCTATCTCTGTCTCTGTTTCTGTGTCTCTCTTGTTCCCTTCTGTCTCTGTCTCTCTATCTCTCTCCTTCCCTCTCTATATTTCTCTACCTTTGTCTCTCTGATTGTCTTTCTCCCTCCCCTTTCGTTCTCTGTCTTTCCACCCCTTCCTTCCTCTCCTTTCTCACAGTCTCTATGTTTCTCTTTGTTTCTCTCTACTCCTCCCTCCCCCACCCCCTTTCCCTTCCTCTCTCTGTTTTTCTAGCCCACTTTGTTTCTGTCTCTCTCCCCTCCCTCCTTCTCCCTCTTTCTCTCCCTTCCTCTCTCTGTTTCTGTCTCTCTGTCTCTCTCCCTTCCTGTTGACCCATTCACCCCCCTTTTCCCCTTCCCCCACCATTTCGCTTTCTGTCTCTCAGTGTGTTTCTCTTTCTCCCCCTCACTTTCTCTCCCTCTTTCTGTATCTTACACCCTCTCTCTCCCTCTCTCCCCTACTCTCTGTCTCTCAGCGCCTCTCCTTCCCCCTATGTCTCCTTCCCTCCCTCTCTTCACTTTATTCCCTTTCTCTCTCCCCACCAACCTTTTCAGGTTCTTTCTGTCTCTCCCACGTGGGAATTCCGAGTAAATGAAATGTCTCCTGACAGCTTGATTAGAGTTTTCTCTCAAAGCTTTCAGGTATTTGGCTGTCTTCACGACAAAGGTTGGTGCCCCCAAATCAGCAGATAAGCAGCCAGTCATGAAGATGTGTGTGGTCCCCACCCTTGACACCCAGAGGGGAAAGGATTTATATTTTATTTTTATCACCTTCCTGCTGTGGGAGGGACAGTCTTGTATCATGAAGTCTCAGTGTTAGACGGGACTTCATAGAAAATAGTTGAACCCCAATCTGAACAAGTGTCTTCACTACAACCTCTCTAATAAATGGCCATCCAGTCTGAAGGACTCCAGTGATGAGAGGTCCAATAAAAAACCAACTGTCTTTAATGTTTCAAGATTCATTACAGCTGTATGAGATTGTAATATAATACAATATATCATTATATCTATTTTACAGATGAGGAAAGTAAGGCCAGCTCTATTTCTAGGCCAAGGAGAACAAGTTATCTGAAAAAGCAGCGAACCAAGGTCCAGATGATTCCCTGGTACCTCTGATGAGGGGCCTTTGCTTTCATTTACAGTCACTCACAGATCTATAAACTTGATGGACCCAGAAAGAATCCTCATAGTAGGCAATTCAGAGAACTACCAATTTCTAGAAAGAAATAGAAGAAATTAATTTTTTGAAATGGGAGAGGTGGTACAGGGAATGAGTCTTGAGATGGAAGGAGGGAGGTCTGGTTTAGTCCAGGTTCTATAACTAATAATGATGATGTTTATGCTGATGATAACTTCCTGACAATGAACAAAAACAAAACAAAACATTTGGGCTACAGCTGCCCAACACCAAACTCTCCAGGTATTACTACCTTGTGTCTATGGAGTGACCCAACTCTCTGCACAATTAAGACTTCATTTGTGTAGCACCAAACTCTGTGGGCTAAATGGTTCCTAAGGTCCCTCTTTATAGGTTTCCAGAATCCAAAGGTTCCTTCTAGCTCTGAAAAAATATCTTGGTTCTGATCTTTATACAACCTGCAGCAAGTAACTTCCCCTGTCTGGGCCTTAATTTCCTCATTTGCAAAATGGGAACAGGGAGACTTGGAATAGATGACCTCTATTGACCCTTCAGATTCTACTTCTATGACTTCCCAATGCCTCTAAGAGAGGGAGTTTGTTGTATGATTTCCTCCTTACCAAAAAGAGCCCCGAGGAGGAGGAGCCTAGAAGGATATGGGTCTGAAAGTGGGTTAATAGAGTGTAGAACTGAGCCCCCATGAGATGAATGAGACTGTCACAGCTGTCCCACCCCATTGGGCAGCCCTGCCCTCTGGCCCCCTCCTCTAGGATTCTCTGGGCAGAACTCAACCAGGGGTCTTGGAGAAGCTCAGTCTTTGGCTCCAGCCCCACCCCCAACACCTGCTCAGTGAACATCAGCAAATCTGTCAGGATTCATAAAACTCCCCCAGCTTTAAAATGCATGGAGAAAAGGAACAGGTTTTAAATTAGTGATAGCTTTACAGGGGACGTGGTTCAAGGATAATATTTAATTGCAAATAAAAAAAAAAAAGAGTCCTGTTGGAAAAGTCACTCATATGGAGGGCATTCAGAGACCTTACCAATCCATGAAAGAAATAGAGGAAATGAATCTTTCACCATGGAGGAAGTGATAGAGTAAATGAGCCTTGAGCTACAAGGAAGCCTGGGTTCTAGTTCAGGCTTTACCACTAATAATAATAGCTAACATTTATATAGCACTTACTGTATGTCAGTTACTGTGCTAAGCACTTTACAAATACTATCTACTTTGAACTTCACAGCAAGTCTGTGAGATGTTGCTCTGATTATCATTTTACAGGTGAAGAAATTGAGGCAAACAGATTAAATAACTCAGGGTCACACAGCTAGTAAATGTCTGAGGCATGATTTGAACTCAGGTCTTCCCAACTCCAGGCCTGGTGCTCTATCCATTTTGACAAGGAGAGTTCACTCTGTGAACCTCAGCTCACTCTTTCTCCCATAGGTTTTCTTTAAAATTTTGTACATATATGTTTTTTCCTTTGATCTTTTTTAAAATGCTATTTATTTACTTTTAGTTTACAACATTCAGTTCCACAATCCCTTGAGTTTCAATTTTTCTCCCTCTCCCTCTCATCCCTCCTCCCCGTTTTGGCAGCATATAATCAAGTATAGGATCTATAAATGCCTTCACATTAAACATTAGTCAAGCTGTAAAGAAGGATTATAACCAATGGAGTGAACAATGATAAATAAAAAACAAAACAAAACAAAAAAAGAGAGAGAGAGAGAGCAAGTAGTTTGCATCAATCTGCATTCAGGCTCTTTAGTTCTTTTTCTGGATGTGGACATCCTGTTCCATCATGAGTCTTTTGGAATTGTCTTATAACCTTGCTTTGCTGAGAGGAGCCCAGTCTATCAGAGTTAATCGTCATAGATATGCTGTGTCTATAATTGTGTACAAAGTTCTCCTGGCTCTGCCCTCCTCATTCAGCATCAGTTTATATAAGTCTCTCAAGGTTATTATGAAGTCCAATTCTTTACCACCACAAAAAGAACTGCTATAAATATTTTTGTACAAGTGGCTCCTTTTCCCACTTTTATGATCTCTTTGGGATACAACCCTAGAAGTAGTATTGGGTATGCACTCTTTTGTAGCCCATTGGGCATAATTCTAGATTGTTCACCAGAATGGTTGGATCAGCTCACAACTCTACCAACAATGCATCAGTGTTCCAATTTTCCCACATCCTCTCCAGCATTTATCATTTTCCTGTTTTGTCATCATAACCAATGTGACCAGTGAGATGTGGTACATCAGAGTTGTTTTAATTTGCATTTCTCTAATCAATAGTGATTTAGAGCATTTTTTCATACACTTACAGATATCATTAATTTCTTCCTCTGAAAACTGCTTGTTCATATCTTTTGATCATTTATCAGTTGGGGAATGACTTGTATTCTTATAGACTTGAATCAGTTCTCTGTATATTTTAGAAATGAGGCCTTTATCAGAGACACTAGTTGGGAAAATTATTTCCCAATTTTCCACTTCCTTCCTAATCTTGGTTATATTGGCTTTATTTGTACAAAAGACTTTTCAATTTAATGTAATCAAGGGGGGCAGAGCCAAGATGGCAGAGTAGAAGCACACTTCTACATTGCTCCAGCTTCAACCTCTTCCAATTCAGGTAAAAATGACTCTAAACAAACTTCAGATCTACAGGACCCACAAAGTGACGGAGAGAAACAAATCTCCCACTGAAGGCAGCCCAGCAGACCAACAGAAAGGGTCCATTGCAGCTCACTGGGAGCCAAGCACAGTCCTTACTGAGTCATGGTTTTAGCCCCCGGGGACCCCAAACAGCAGCAGCTGGAGCAGACTTCATAAGAGTAAGTCACTAGCAGCTATAGTGTTTCTAGACTTCTCAATCCACAAATGCCAAAGACAAAGTAAATGGTCAGTGTGGAATTTTTGTTGGAATAGGGGGAAAGCAGTCCAGCTGCTACCCCCAGGGAGAGAAGTGGAGGAGGTGTGGTGGCTACAGCTGCTGCCACTTGGCTGCTTCCAGAGCTCCTGTCCTGCAGATTACAGGGGAACCAAGTGACCATTTAGAAGCTAAGCACTCTTGCTTTGACCTGCTTAGATCTGGATCACAGTCTTGGATGGTGGTCCTGGGGTGTGTGACCAGTGAGCCAGAGCATGTGGGAGCTGTAGAGAGGGCACCCTCCTAATAGCTCTGGCAGCTAGAAAAACCCCAGTGATTTGGGACACAGCTCTCTCCATTCTGGAAACAGAATTCTACTGTGGCAAAGAGCTCAAAAGTCAAGTAATTGGCTGGCAATATGAGCAAGCAATGGAAGCACAACCAGATGATGGAATCCTTTTTTGGGAACAAAAAGGACCAAAGCATGGAATGGGAGGAAGACAGTGAAGTCAGAACTTCTGCATCAAAAGCTTCCAAGAAAAATATGAATTGGTTACAGGCCATGGAGGAGCTCAAGAAGGATTTTGAAAATCAAATAAGAGAAGTGGAGGAAAAATTGGGAAGAGAAATGAGAATGATGCAAGAAAATCGTGAAAAGCAAGTCAAAAGCCTGCTAAAGGAGATCCAAAAATACACTGGAGAAAATAACACCTTAAAAATAGACTAACTCAAATGGCAATAGAGGTCCAAAAAGCCAATGAGGAGAAGAATGCCTTAAAAAAGCCAAATTTGCCAGATGGAAAAGGAATTTCAAATACACTTTAAAGAGAACAACTCCTTCAAAATTAGATTGGAGAAATTGGAAGCTAATGACTTTATGAGAAGTCAAGATACTATAAAATAGATCTAAACAAATGAAAAAATAGAAGGCAATGTGAAATATCTCATTGGAAAAACCACTGACCTGGAAAATAGATCCAGAAGAGATCATTTAAAAATTGTGAGTCTACCTGAAAGCCATGATCAAAAAAAGAGTCTAGATACCATCTTTCAAGAAATTATCAAGCAAAATTGCCCTGATATTCTAGAACCAGAGGGCAAAATAAAAATTGAAAGAATTCACCAATCACCTCTTGAAAAAGATCCCCAAAATAAAACTTCTGGGAATATTCTAGCCAAATTTCAGAGTTCCCAGGTCAAGTAGAAAATACTGCAAGTAGTCAGGAAGAAACAATTTGAGTATTGTGGAAACACAATCAGGATAACACAAGACCTAGCAGCTTCTACATTAAAGGACTGAAGGTCTTGGAATATGGAATTCGGGAGGTCAAAGGAGCTAGGACTAAAACCAAGAATCACCTACCCAGCAAAACTGAGTATAATGCTATATAGGGGAAAATATATAGTGGATAATATGGTCATCCAGTGAAATAGAGGATTTTCAAGCATTCTTGATGAAAAACCAGAGCTGAACAGAAAATTTGACTTTAAATTACAAGAAGCAAGAGAAGCATGAGAAGGTAAACAGGAACAAAGAGATCATAAGGAACTTATTAAAGCTGAACTATTTACATGGAAAAATAATAATTGTATTAGGATAGCTGAAGGGAATATACATACACAAACATATATATATATATGTATAGGAGGATGTATGTATATATAAATATATAAGTGAGTGTGGGCATATGTGTGTTCATGTATACATAGATAGAGGGCACAAGATGAGTTGCATGTGAAGGGATGATATCTAAAAAATAAAATTAAGAGCTGAGAAAGGAATTTATTGGGAGAAGAAGAAAGGGAGCAATAGATCAGGGTAAATTATTTCATATAAAAGAGGCAAGAGAAAACTGGTACAATGGAGGGCAAGAGCAGGAAAGTAAAAGTGAATGGGACAACCTGATTCTCATTGAATTTGGCCTAAGGAGGGAATAACATACACACTCAATTGGGTATCTTACCCTACAGAATAATAGGGGGTAGGGGATAAGAGGGGGTAGGATAGAAAGGAGGGTAGATTGGGGAGAGGGTAGTTAGAAGCAAACATTTTTGAAAAGGGATAGGGTCAAAGGAGAAAATAGAATAAGTGGGGGATGGGATAGGATGGAGGGAAATATAGTAGTCCTTCACAATATAACTACTATGGAAATGATTTGGGTAACTACACGTGTACAATCTATATTGAATTGTTTATCTTTCCAATGGGGGTGGATGAGGAGGGAAGAAGGGAAAACAATCTGGATCTCAAAAGTTTTAAAAACAAATGTTTTAAAATTTGTTTTTTAGTGCAGCTAGGTGGCGCAGTGAGTAGAGTGCCGGCCCTGGAGTCAGAAGGATATGAGTTTGGATCTGGCCTCAGACACTTAACACACACAAACAAAACAAAAAAAAAAACCTAGCCATGTAACCTTGGGCAAGTTACTTAACCCCAATTGCCCTCCAAAAAGCAAAAAAAAAAAAAAAAATGAAATGAAATAAGATAAAATAAAATAAAATTTGTTTTTTACATGCAGCTGGGAAATAAGATATACAGGTATTGGGGTATATAGAAACTCATCTTGCCCTACTAGAAAGTTAGTGGGGTGAAGGGGGAGGATATAAGAGAGAATAGATTGGGGACAGGGTATTCAGTAGACTTGCTATTTTGGGGTGGGGTAGGGGAAAGATGTGGAGAGAAAAAATTGTAACTCAAAATCTTGTAGAAATGAGTTTTGAAAAGTAAAAATAAATAAAAAACAAAAACAAATTAAAAAATTTAATGTAATCAAAATTATCCGTTTTGCATTTCATAATGCTCTATAACTCTTGTTTGGTTATAAAATATAACATTCTCCATAAATCTGACAGGTAAAATATTCCTTGCTCTCCCAGATTATTTACAGTATCAGCCTTTATACCTAGATCATGCACGTATTTAGAGCTGATTTTGGTATATTGTGTAAGATATTGACCTATGCCTAGTTTTTCCCATACTATTTTCCAGTTTTCCCAGCAGTTTTTGTCAAATAGTGAGTTCTTAGCCCAGAAGCTGGAGTCTTTGGGTTTATCACACAGTAGATTACTATAGCCATTGACTGCTATGTCTTGTGTACCCAATCTATTCCACTGATCCACTGCTCTGTTCCTTAGCCAGTAGCAAGTAGTTTTGATGACTGCTGCTCTATAATACAGATTTAAATCTGGTATGGCTAGGCCACCTTTCCTAGCATTTCTTTTCATTAATTCATTAATTAATTCATTAATTAATTTTCATTTTGTTATTCCAGATGAATTTTGTTTCTATTTTTTCTAACTCTATAATTTTGGTAGATTAATTGGTATGGCACTAAATATTTAAATTAATTTAGATAAAATTGTCATTTTGACCTAGCCACGAGCAACTGATGGTTTTCCATCTCCCATTTACATATATATACATATATATATATGAAGCATCACTTATGCCAATTAATCAACAAACACCCTGTTCTGCCCAGTCAATATGCTAGTTTCTGGGGATACAGTATATTATTTTTAAAAGTCAGGCCCTGCCCTCAAGGAGTTTTCATTCTATTAGGTATATCAGATGAGAAAATAGACATAAAAATATTTTTCTATTAAAGTACCTCCTATTCTATAAAGAATTTAGGGGAGAAAGGAAAAGTTTATCTTTCAGATTTAGGGAGAATGGAGGAATTTATGACCAAATAAAAGATAGAGAAAATTATGAAATGCAAAATAGATAGTTTTGATTACATTGTATTCAAACGTTTTTGCACAAAGTCAACGAAGCCAAGATCAGAAGGGAAACAGAAAACAGGGAAAGAATTTTTATAACCAGTGTTTCTGATAAAGGCCTTATTTCTAAAATATATAGAAAACTGAGTCAAATTTACAGAAATACAAGTCATTCCCCAGTTGATAAATGGTCAAAGGATATGAATAGCCAGTTTTCAGAGGAAAAAATTAATGATATCTATCAGCATATGAAAAAATGCTCTAAATCACTATTAATTAGAGAGATGCAAATTAGAACAACTCTGAGATACCACATCATACCTGTCAGATTAGCTAACATGATGAAACAGGAAAATGATAAATATTGGAGAAGATGTGGGAAAGTCAGAACATTAATTCATTGTTGTTGGAGCTATGAGCTGCTTCAAACATTTTGGAGAGCAATTTGGAACTATGCCCAAAGGGCTATAAAAATGTGCATACACTTTGACCCAGAAATACCACTTCTAGGGCTGTATCCCAAAGAGATCACAGAAGTGGGAAAAGGAGCCACTTGTACAAAAATATTTATAGCAGCTCTTTTTGTGGTGGCCGAGAACTGGAAATTGAGGAGATGCCCATCAATTGGGAAATGTAATGGAATACCATTGTGCTATAAGAAATGATGAAAAATCGGACTTCAGAAAATTCTGGAAAGATTTATATGAACTGGTGCTGAGTGAAGTGATCAGAACCAGGGGAACATTGTTCACAGAAACAGCCACAGTAGTGTGTGGTGACTGATTTTGCTAGATTTAGCCCTTTTCAGTAATGCAAGGACCTAAAATAATTCCAAAGGACGCGTGATGGAAACTGGCATTCACTTGCAGAGAAAGAACTACGGAGTCGGAGTGCAGAGTGAAGCAGACTATTTTCTTTTTCCTTTTATTTTGTTTTTTTTTTCTTTTTCATGGTTTCTCCCATTCATTGTAATTTTTCTATGCAACCTGACTAATGTGAAAATATGCTTAATAGGAATCTATATGTAGAGCCTACATCAGATTGCATGCTATCTTGGGAAGGGAGGGGGAATAAAACTTATGGAAGTGAATATTGGAAAATAAAAATAAATTGGAAAAAAATTTTAAAAGAAACTACCTACTATATACAAAGTCTCTTGTTTTACACTAAAAGAAAGGTAAGCAAAGGCACAGTTCTCACTCCTAAGGAGCCACAGTATCCAGAGCACTGAGCACTCTCTTAGCCTCACTTTCTTTATCTATAAAATGGAGATAATAATAGCACTGAACTACCAGGGTTGTTTTATTAATAATAGTATTTATATATATTTGAAACATTTAATCTTAAGACCTTGAATTTCAGATCCATTTCCTTCCTCCCTTGTCACCCATTCCCTCTGGGGAGATAAGTAATTCAGTATATGTTGTACATGTTTAGCTATGTAAAACATTATCATAGTAGATATATTGTACAAGGCTGCTTATAATTCTCTCCCACTCATCCCACCCCCCACCTTGTCCATTCCCTACTTGATCCTGTCCCTCTTCTATAGTAGGTACTTCCAGCCTCCCCTCCCCCCAAGGATGCCTTCCCATCCATCATCCCTCCTCTCATCCTCCTTCCCCCTATTCTGCTGTAGGTTGAGATATCCCATTTAGTATGTATGTCATTCTCTCCCTGAACTAAATTCAATGAGAATGTGGTTCTGACTTTTTCCCTTCCTATTCTTCCCCTCCCTTGCAACCACTTCCCCTTACTTCTTCTACATGAGATAGTTTACCCTACCCTGTCTCTCCCCATCTCCTCTTGCCACTTCCCTCTCTCATCTCATAATTTCACCCCTTGAGTATCCTCCCTTCTCAACAAATTTAACGTATGCTCTCTATCCATATATAACTGTAACCATATACACACACATTCACATATGTATTCATATGACCATACACCCTTCTTCCATTATTTTCATACTGGGAAAGGTTTCATCAGTCACAATTATTGTTTTTCCATATAGGAATGTAAATTGTTCAACGTTGATAAGTTCCTTTTGATTTCTTTTCCCTGATTACCTTCTCAAGCATCTCTTGCTTCTTGCATCTGGATGTCAAATTTTCTATTCAATTCTGGTTTTTTCCTCAAGAATGCTTGAAAGTCCTCTATTCCACTGAATGACCATATTTTCCCCTGAAACAAAATACTCAGTTTTGCTGGGTAGGTGACCCTTGGGTTCATTCCCAGTTCTTTTGCCCTCTGGAATATCATATTCCATGCCCTTCAATCCCTCAGTGTAGAAGCTGCCAGGTCCTGTGCTATTCTGATTGTGTTTCCACAATATTGAAATTGTTTCTTCCTGGCTGCTTGGAGTATTTTCTCCTTGATCTGGGGATTCTGGAACGTGGCTATAATATTCCTGGGAGTTTTCTTTTTGGGATCTTTTTCAGGAGGTGATCTGTGGATTCTTTCAACCTCTATTTTGCCCTCTGGATCTAAAACATCAGGGCAGTTTTACTTGAGAATTTCTTGAAGGGTGATTTCTAGGTTCTTTCTTTGATCATGGCTTTCAGGTAGTCCAATAATTTTTAAATTGTCTCTCCTGGATCTATTTTCCAGGTCAGTGGTTTTTCCCATGAGATATTTCACATTGCCTTCTAATCTTTCATTTGTTTGGATCTGCTTAACAGCATCTTGATTTCTCATAAAGTCATTAGCTTCCATTTGCTCCAGTCTAACTCTGAAGGAATGAATCTCCTCAGTGAACTTTTGAGATTCTTTTTCCATCTGGCAAATTCGACTTTTTAAGGCATTCTTCTTCTCATTGCCCTTTTGGGCCTCCTTTGCCATTTGAGTTAGTCTATTTTTTAAGGTGTTGTTTTCCTCAGTCAGGCTGTTGACCCTCATTTCATACTTTTCCTGCATCCTTCTCATTTCTCTTTCCAATTTTTCCTCCACTTCTCTTATTTGATTTTTAAAGTCCTTCTTAAGGTCCTCTATGGCCTGCAACCCACTCCTGTTTTCCCCTTGGGCTTTTGGAGCAGGTCTTCTGACCTCACAGTCCTTTTCCTGCTCTATGCCCCCAAAATAGGAGTCTAGGGTTGCATTTTTCTGTTTCCTTTGCCTTGGCATGTTGCCACTTAATTGCTTGACTTTTGGGCTTGTTGCCACACTATGGCTTTAAGGCCAGATAGAGGAATTTTCGTCCCAAACGTGTGGGGGGCACTTTCCATTTCTGGCCAGCTGGAAACCCACCCATGACTTCCACCCTAGATCACAATCCAGATCCAAGGAGGTTAAAGCAAGAGTGATTACCCCCCAAGACTGATTGCTGGATCTCCCTACAATTAATTCGCAGGTCAGGAGCTGGAGCTGCCTCTGAAAACTACAAAATGGCGTGTCTCCTCAGTGGCTTCTAGCCCCCAGGGAAGGGAGCTGACGCATTCCCCAAATGGTCCCAAAGTCCATAGGACACTAACCTCTTACTTTGTCCTAGGCCTGTCTATATTGATAATTCTGGAGTTGCCACAGCTCCTGGTGTTCTGGGGTTCCTCCAGCCTGCTGCTGGCCCTGCTGCCCTGGGGCTAAAACCTCGGCTCATGTGGACCTGGGCTCGGCTCGGCTCCCCGTGCTCTGTGTGCTGCCAGCTCCCAGACCGCTGTGCTGGTCCTTCCTGCAGGGCTGCTGGGCTGTCCTCAGCGGGAGGTTAGCTTCTCTGTATCGTTCTGTGCATGCTGGGGCTCCAGAAGTTGTTCAGAGTCCCCTTTTACATAGTTTGGGGGGAATCTGGGGGCAGAGTGGCTTGGACAAGCTGTTTCTACTCCCCCATCTTGGCTCCGCCCCCAGATTCAGGTGTTCCAAGTCTTAATACAATTTTTAAGCTAATTAAGTACCTTAAAACCTTTAAGGTATCCTGAATATTCCAAAAATATTCTTTGTATTTCTCCTCATCTTCCTCTTCCTCTTCTTCTTCTTCTTCTTCTTCTTCTTCTTCTTCTTCTTCTTCTTCTTCTTCTTCTTCTTCTTCTTCTTCTTCTTCTCCTCCTCCTTCTCCTTCTCCTCCTCCTCCTCCTCCTGCTCCTCCTCCTCCTCCTCCTCCTCCTCCTTCTTCTTCTTCTTCTTCTTCTTCTTCTTCATCTCCTCCTCCTCCTCCTCCTCCTCCTCCTTCTTCTTCTTCTTCTTCTACTTCTTCTTCATCTCCTCCTCCTCCTCCTCCTCCTCTTCCTTCTCCTCCTCCTTCTTTTTATTCTTCTTCTTCCTTCTGCCTAGAAACAAAGTGGGTTCCCATAAGTTGTGAAATGGTTAAATAAATGGTGACATATGAACAAAAGCCATACTATTGTGCCAAAAGAAACAAAAAAATATGGTGAATTTAGAAAAAGGGTCAGAGGAAGCCTGTATAAATGATATAGGGCAAAATAGAAACAGGTGAACTGTAAACACAATGGTGACAATAAACTGAAGGGAAATCACACTAAAAAGTAGATGAACTTTGATTAATTGAATTGATTAATATAATTTCTAGAAAAAAAGATGGAATTAGACATTTGCTAGTAGAAGGGTGGGGAATATTGTGTACAATGTGAGGCATGGCCTCTGCTCTAACTGGTATTGTTTAACTTTGTCTTCCTTATGAGGAGGGGTTGACCATGTGTGAGGCCTGGGGAAGGAAAGAATGTTTATATCAGAAGACAATGATGATGTAAAGAAACTAAAAGTACCAAAGGAAAAAGCTGTTTTCCTAAAATATGCAGAAGTGGGAGAGAAATTTGATATTGCAATTTAATTGAAAGAAGCTTTTCATATTTATGAGGTGATTGAAAGAACCTCTCCTTTGAGATATCAGTTTAGTAAAGAAGGCAAAATATCTCTATTTTTGTTATGGAAATAATCCATTTACCTAACCATCTGAAGAGCCTCACCCAGAGTCGGCCCCTGCCCAGTCCCAGGGTTGGGCATGGAGGGCTGTATTTCGGAGAGAAACTAAGCCCACAGTTAGATAAATAAATGTCTCATCACCTACATAGTGCTTAATTGAATTTAGGGAGTGAGGATTAGGGACACAAAATATATTTTTACATTTATTAAACATGATTTCTAACTAACTTCAATTTGTGTTCTATGCCAAGGGACTATGCCAAAAGGCCTTGGAAACAGATTCAAAAAGCATAGGAGTTTAGTGCATTACAGCAGCATAATTGTGTCTTTATTGCTCATTAAATTTTGAGTTAATTACATAGCAACCAGGTTGGTGCTTTATGATATGATATTGACTCAGTGTGTTCTTCCCTCCAAGGGGATTCTGTTCCCCATACCCATCCATGGAGGCAATAAACAGCTTCATTTGGGGCCTGACCACAAACAGCCCAAGGTGAATATGTCTGTGATTCTAAGTCCCAGCTCTAATATTCTATGTTCTGTCATCCTAAGAGACCCATCCAAGTCTGACATTCTGTGCTACGAGTGCTTTTTTTTTTTGTTAACATTTTTGTTTAAATTTCTTAGCTCCAAACTCTATTGCTTCCTTACTCCCTTCCTTTCCTCTCCCTGAGACGGCAAGCAATCAGATATAGGTTATTTGTGTGCAATAATGTATAACATTTCCATATTAGTCATTTTGTACAAGAAGAGTTGAATAAAAGAAAAAAATGAAAGTGATAGATGGTATGCTCCAGTCTGTATTCAATCAACATCAGTTCTTTCTCTGGAGGCAGATAGTATGTTTCATCATTAGTCCTTTTGGATTGTCTTGGATCATTGTATTACTGAGAATAGTCCAGTCATTCACAGCTCTTCATCAAATAATATTGCTGTTACTGTAACATTTTCCTGGTTCTATTCACTTCACTATGCATCAGTTCATGTAAGTTGTTTAAGGATTTTCTGAAATCATCCAGCTTGTCTTTTTTTTTGCCTTTTTTTGGAGAGCAATTGGGGTTAAGTGACTTGCCCAAGGTCACAAGCTAGCTTTTGTGTTAAGTGTCTGAGGCCCGATTTGAACTCAGGTCCTCCTTACTCTAGGGCCAGTGCTCTATTCACTATGCCACCTAGCCACCCCTAAGCTTGTCATTTCTTATAAAACAATAATAATACATTAAAAGTATACCACTTGTTTAGCCACTTTCCAATTGATGTGCAGCCCTTTTATTTCCAATCTTGGCCACAGCAGAAAAAGTTTTTATGATTTTTTTTGTATAAATACATCGCTTTCTCTCTTTTTTAATGTCTTTGGGATACAGACCTAGCAGTGGTATTGATGGATCAAAGGATATGCACAGTTTTATAACCCTTTGGGCATAGTTCCAAATTTGTGCTGTGGGTTCTAAGGTATTTTCCAATGCAGCATTATGGACTCTATGCTCAAAGGCCCCCTCTGGCCCCAGCATTCTACATTCCATGTCCTAAGGGTACTCTCAGCTTTGATTATCATATATTCTAAGTTGCATCAAACTGAGTTTCCTGAGAAGCAAGGGCTCTTCAGAGGGAACCCCTATACCTTCTCTAGAAGGGACTAGCCTTGAATCTTTTTTTAGTTGCCTTCCAGTTGTACCTTGCCTAGATATGTTTTAGAAAAAAACAACAACAACAACAACAACAACTTAGTCTAGGAGTCAGAACATTCTAATTCTGTGACACTGTGACTCTGCTGACCCCTATATGACCTTGGGCGAATTACTTCTCTCTGGCCTCAATTTCTTCATTTGACAAATAGAGCTTTGATAATGCTTTCTCTGAGTATCATACAAGGTTGTGAGAGTCATAAGATTTTGAAGTTGAGAAAGACCTTAGAAATGAACTGTTGTAAACCTCTTCTTATATAAATAAATGTGAAAACTGAGGACCAAGGAGAAGAATGGATCTACTTAGAGTCAAATGGAAAATATAGATATGTAAGGTTAAATAAATACTTGCTATTGCCACCACCATCACCATCATGGTTAATATTGTTGTTGCTGTTGCCTTGGCTAGTCCTGTTGAAGACATCAGATAAAAGATAAGGGCATTAGGCAGGTTAGGCAGAAATTTCCCACATCCTCCCTCTTGTCCCTTAGGAAGTTTTGTCCTGATTTGGGAACTGGCAGAGGGACTAATTTTGACTGAATTTTACTCCTTTTCTACTGTTGGACTAATGGAAAGAGGAAAGGAGACGTCTTGGAAGCTGGGAGAGGCAGCAATGACATGGGTTCTTTTGCAATGGGGAAGCACCTAGAGGTCACCAGCCTCTGAAACCATGTTAAGGTAGGCCTTCAACTTCTGAAATCTGTTCCAGCTGCAGATCTAAGTCAGTGACTCTTCCCTTTTTCACTCTTTCCATTCTTTTTCTTTTTTCCTCTTTATCCTGAAAAAAGCAAGTGCCTGCCTCTGAACCTGTCCATGTGAGGTTTCTCTTGTTTCCTTAAAAGTGCATTTATTTTTGTATATATAAAAGGGATTTTTCCCCTTAAGCTGACAAATATGATCAAGTTGTTAGCCAGCCAAATTGCTAAACTATGCAGGCTATTATTTAAATGTGGTATTGAGTGGGCAGTTGAGAATAGCCTGGGAGGAGAGAGGGTTTTGAAACTGATTTATTTTGCCAGAGTAAGATTTCTGACTGGGGGCTTGGAATTTAAAAAGGCAGAGCATTATTTTTTACAACTTTTCATGGCAAAGAGAATAGAATATCAACTAAGGTAATTAGTGCAGTGTCCTCAGAGAAGGTGACACAAGAATTGCAAATTTAAGTAAGAAGATAAAGACTCTGAAAATATGGAGGAGAGGAGATGAGGGAACTCAGGATGGTTAGTCTCAGTTTTCTGAGTAAACAGGAGGGAGATTGTTGACTGAGAGAGAATGGAGGTATCATGAGGGCCTGAGGAAAAGAGAGAAGTACTAGAACAAAGTAATAGAAAATGAACCAGAGAAGAGGAAAAGAATACTATGTAATAGTGAGGATCCACTTGACATTAGATAACATGAATTTGTAGTGGATGCAGTTGGCCTAGTTATATGACTTCTCTAATTGCATTCAGCAGCAAATAAGGTGGAAAAAAGTGCATCAATCAATACCGAACACCTACCAAGCCTTGTACTAAGTGTTTTGCACAAAATGACAAAAATGAAACAGTTTCTGGCCCTGGGAACTTATATTCTGTCAGGGGGAATAACATACATACATAAAATATATGCCCAATATATGCAAAGAAAATATAAGGAAATTATGAGAATTGGAGGAAATAGAGACTTCCTATAGGAGGCAACATTTTACCTCAGCTTTGAAGCAGATTAAGGATTCTAAAAGGGAGAAGGGAGGAGTGAATGCATTCTGGGTAAAGGAGCCAGCCTGTACAAAGGCAGGGAGACAAAAATGTCTCTTATGTCATGTGTGAGGAACAGCAAGATAGATTTGGATTGGATCAGAGAGTGAGTGAAGGGTGATAAGGTATAATATGGAGAAGACCTAGACTGGGTCTAGCTGATTTCTAGGAATTTCTTCTTGATATGAAAGAAATGGTTTACAAAAAATGATTTGCATGGCCTTAGGAAAATCATTTAACCTCTCTGGGCTTCAATTTCTTTCTCTTAAGGAAAAAAAAAGATGCCTCCACTAACAATGAACCAAGAGGACTAGTTGATTAGACTAAAATTCATTTCTATTCCTAAACTGTGTGATCCTAGGTAGGGTGTTGTGTAGGGAAGCCCTGAAAATCATCTTCCCTAAAGGGAAGTAAAATCTAGAATACATTCAGAGGAGGGTGTAATGGGAATGGGAAATCAATAAGATTGAAGTGAATCTCAAAGGCTACTGAATGATGTTGGAAGAATGTGGATGTGGCAGCAACAATCATGAGGGCAGAAGCGCACAAATTAGGCTAAAAAAAAAAAAATGCCTGTTGAGCAGGTCCCCAGTGGCCCACCTAAATTCATCCTTGGTGTCAGTTCCTTTGCTTTTTCTCAAAATGGCACACACCCAGAAATACGTGCCCCCCACCTAGAGCTAGCACTTGGCTACTGGTTATGCCTGGTTGTCTGTAAGCATTGTGATTAAAGATTAGATTAGAGAGCGTGAGCAGAGAATTGAGTCAATGTTTTTCTTTCTTTCATTAAAACAATTGAATATCTTATGTTTTTACCCCACCTTAATTTCTGAATATACCCCCAATCCTTCTCCAAATGAGCAAGCGATGCCTTGTAAAAAAAATAAATAAATAAAAAATAAATAAATAGTCAGTTCAGCAAAACTACCCAATGTATCAGTTGAGGTTGCCAGTGTACATGATATTCTGCATCCATAGTTCCTCAACCCCGCCAAGAAGAGAAGGGGATGCATTTATTTTATCTCTTCTCTAGTGTCAAGCTGATCTTTTTAGTTACACAGTAATCTCTTTTTTGTTTTCTTGTTCTTTCCATTTACATTGGTATAGTGGTCATTGTGCATATCGTCTTCTTGGTTTTCCTTATGCATGTGTTCAGTGAATCTTCCCATACTTTTCTAGACTTTGAACCTCCAACATTTCTTATAGTACAGTAATATTCTATTGTTTGAAGCACTGCTGTCCTCAGACAATTTGGTAGAGTGGGGCAGAGTAGGTAGTATGTTTACTTGACAGCAGACTCCGGAGGCCTTTAAAGCTGTTACTACTCATAGCCAAATGGCCCTGGAACCCCAGTCTCCCAGATTTGTTGAAATGTATCCATTAACACTTCATTTTCATCTGTGTCCCTGTGTTTTCAGTTCAAACAAAACCCGACCATTTGTCTAGAGAGCTGGTGCTGTCCCTGACAAATGGCAACCATCATTTAACAGATAGTCAGTCTCCAAGGAGACCCCTGGTGTCTGTAAGGCAGGAGACAAGTAGAAGGGAAACGGTTTCCTTTTACTTGGGGCCTCTTAGTCATTTTTGTTGTCCTTGAGTCATTTCAGTTGTATCTGATTCTTTGTGACTCCATTTGGAGTTTTTTTGGCCAAGTTACTGAGGGATTTGCCATTTTCTTTTCTGGCTCATTTTACAGATGAGGAAACTGAGGCAAACAGAGTTGAGTGACTTGTCCAGGGTCACACAGCTAGTAAGTGTCTGAGGCTAGATTTGAACTCAACATGAAGATGAGAATTCCTGACTCCAGGCCTGGTGCTCTATCTTTTGCACCAACTGGCTGTTCTGTTAGTCATTTACCTCTAGGGTTTGGCAGCCTGACCTGTTGGCCCTGCCACCAGTTGGTATGAGGCTCCCACTAAGGTCTCTGAGAGATTGGTTTGGGTGGGCTGACACTCAAGGCACTAATTCTCTGCAGAGGAGGCTCTGATAGCACCAGCCCACTGCAATACTGCAGGTGATGCTGGCTAAGTCTCTGGTGCCCACTTAAATATTATCTGATGAGGTATGACAGAGGCTTCAATGAAGCAGGGAAACAGGACATCACTGACAAATCCTCCACTCTTCAAATATGACATTCCACGTGATTTGTTTTACTGCAGGAATTTCAATGTGATGAATTTTATAGACCCAGGATTATAATCAATTGCTTCCCACTGCACTGGGTCCTGCCTGCATGAAGGGGTGAGGTCTTCACCCACTGAACAGTCAGTCTTGATGTGGTGGCTATGGGAGAAGTAACTAATTCCTACTAATCTATTTATATGTTACAAAATTTGCCTGAGTGCCATTTTGGGGAAAATCTCTGGATTCCTAAGTGTTGAAATATTAATTCTTTCTCTGTGTGTCTCTTTTTTGTTCACTCTTTTCAATACAGACCCACACTCCCTCTCTCTATGATTCTAGTAAGAATTTAAAATAGATGTAGCTTGACAATGGAAGGAAATGTCTGGCATATAGGTTTAGATCCTTGACAACCTATGATTATCTCCAGGGTCTGCCTGGGTGAAAACAAGGGATTTGGCAGAAATGAGGCCTCACCTGGGGGGTTTAAAGATCCATCCTATGCCCCTTATCTGACTTCAGAAAGTTCCTTGGAGGTAATATAACAGAAAAAGAGCTTTAAATAGGACAGTCAGGAGACTCACAATGCTAACATCTCCTTATGTGACCCGGGGCAAATCATTCCTTCCTCTTGGACCTTAGTTTCTTTTTTTGTCAGATTATTTTAATAATATTATTCATTCATTCTTTCTTTCATTCACAGAATCTGACCATCTCAGATTTTGAAGCAAATTGAGAAATTATGAATTCCAAGTCTGAAGGTTTCCAGTAATGTAGGTGCTCATTGCCCTCACTACTACTTTTACACAGCTGATTTCTAGGGATTTCTTCTTGATATGAAAGAAATGGTTTACAAAAAATAATTTGCATGGCCTTAGGAAAATCATTTAACCTCTCTGGGCTTCAATTTCTTTCTCTTAAGGAAAAAAAAACGATGCCTCCACTGACAATGAACCAAGAGGACTAGTTGATTAGACTAAAATTCATTTCTATTCCTAAACTGTGTGATCCTAGGTAGGGTGTTGTGTAGGGAAGCCCTGAATATCATGTTCCCTAAAGGGAAGTAAAATCTAGAATACATTCAGAGGAGGGTGTAAAGGGAATGGGAATTTGAAGATCTTCTCTGCCCCTTAATAGAACTAGGGGAGTTTGAAACCTCCCCTGCTTTGAAAGTAAACTCTACTCCCTAATAGACTGAATGTAATCACATGGAGCCTGTGATGGAGGGAATTTGCTGAAGGGTGGAGCAGAGCCCACAGGAAGCTTCCCTGTTGTGAAGATAAACTCTGCCCCCTAATAGGATGAATGTAATCACATGGAGCCTGTGGTAGGTGGAGTTTGCTGAAGAGACCAGTGGAAGCTGCGAATCAGAGCAAGAGAGATGGTGGGAGAAAGAGGAGGTTGATGCAAGGAGATAAAGAGGTTTGTGAGTAAATATTGATCTTGTATTGGTTTGTGGGAAGGCTAAAGGATGCTGTGGCTCTCAGTGTTATTACAGCTTCTCAATATCTTTGGTACTATGATGGAATCAGCTTGCTGGTTTTGGGCCTGGATTTTCTGGTGTCTAAATAAATGCTTCAGTTCTGTCCTTTACCTGGAGAATCTGTTACATTTTGCAATCAAACATCATGTGATATTTGTAGTCACAGTCTTTATTGTGATCGTGGGCATGGTAAATATTACACCGACACTACAGAGAGGAAGAGTGAAAGGAGATTACATGAGAATTGGTGGTTGTAAACTACAGAGAGGTCAATATAAAGGAAATCTTCCTAATGATCAGAACTTTCCCAAAATAAAAATGTGCTACTTTAAAAGATCATGGGATGATAGGCTCATCAATTTATAATAGTAAGGGCAGTGTGACTCTCTCAAACCCAATCCTTTCATTTTCCCGATGAAAAAAAACTGAGGCATAGAATTCTGTCATTTGATGTCTTAAGACTTAGGTCTGAATCACAGGATTTAGAATTCAAAGGCACCTTACCGTCCATCTAATTACAATCCATACCTGAACAAGGATTCCCTCTACAACACATCCTATAGTGATCATATAGTCCTTGTTTAAAGAATGCTAGTGAAGGTGAACTCATTACCTTCCAAGGCAATGCATTCTACTCCAGGATAGCTCTTTCGATTAAGAAGTTTTCTTTACTCTTTTCAATTCTGTCCAATGCTCATTTTTTAAATACTCTGCCCAATACTCTCTTTTTTGTTTTTATTACTATGCCCAATACTCTTAATTCTGCCTTCTGGGGTCAAGCAGAGCAAATATCAACTCTCTTTCTCATCAAAGTCATTCAAATGCTTGGAAACAATTATCTTGTCCCTTCCTAAGTCTTCTCTTCACCAGATTAAACATATCTAGTCCCATCAAGTGATAGACATAAAATATGAACTTGATCCCCTCCATCATCCAGGCTGTGCCTGTCCAACCTATAAATGTCTAGTAAAGTGCAAAGCACTTTACAAATATTGATGTACTTTATCCTTGTAACAATCCTAGGAGATTGCTATTATTAGTCTCATTTTACAGATGAAGAAACTGAGAAAAAATATTGGTTAAGTGACTTGCCCAGGGTCAAGTGGATAGTAAATCTCTGAGTCTGGATTTGAACTCAGGTCCAGTGCTTTTTCCACTTTGCCACCTCGGTATCTATAATATAGTGCCCAGAGAGTAGGACTATTTACCTTCTTACCCGAAAACAACATATCCATCAGTTCTGCCTAAGAATACATTACTGTTCATGCCTACAATGATATTTGAGGCAGGAATGGACCTCCAAAGAGCATTTAGCTCAACCTCCTCACTCCACAGATGAGGAATCTGGGATCCACAGAAGAGAAATAACTTCCTCAAACTCACACAGGAAAATGTTGAGAGGCTTGTCAGGAATGTAAAGGAGAACATTTCCTATTCAGGACTAGATCAGGGGACTGGTGAATGTTTAACAGACTCAGAGTGGATTGTGACCAGGGAGGAAAATGCACACCACACACATTTAAGTTTAATCTGCATTCGTCACTTTTTAAAAGTCTATTGATTTAAAATGGTAGAAAAACAAATAAAAAACAATAAAATAATATGTCAAGCCCTTATTTGGATAGTGATCACTTCAAGTTTCAGGGATGAGAATGGATTGCGGAAGGATAGTCCAGAATTCTGTTTAGCAACTTTACTTTCATCCTTCTATGTCTGAGCCAGACTCTTTTAGGACTTTTCCCCACTTCATCTCTTTACTGTCTTTGTTCCTCTTCTTTCTCTGCTACATCCAAGGAGCCAAGAGACATTATCATTATCCATCCACCCAACTGTCCATCCATCCATCCATCTATCCATCCATCCATCCATCCATCCATCCATCCATCTATCCATCCATCTATTCATCCATGCATCCATCCACTCATCCAACTATCCCCCCACTCATCTATGGATCCCTCCACTCATCCATCTATCTATCTACTCATTCATCTATCTATCCATCCATTCATCTATACATCCACCTATCCACTCATCCACATCATATCTGGACTTTATCCAAGCACAAACACTTTCCCATAGGATTTTCAGCTCCTTTGTTAGAGGTAATTTGATGAAAGCTGTGCTGGAGCCAGCTCATACTAGCTCTAGTAAACTGACTATTAAATTTTCAATGTAAACATTTACACTTGAGAAATGCATCAGGTCTTTATCTCTTGTTTTGTTGATTGTCTAGACTTAGAAAAGTGATAGTGAAAATGTCCATAATGCATATTAAATGTAAAAGTGTGTCTTGCCTTTTCACAAAACCAGTTGTTAAACATTTAGCAGCATATCCCTATCTAGGATCCATTCTATAAGTTTAACAGTCCTTCTGTTTTCCATCCTTGTTACAGGAACTCATGGACTAATTCCTCCTGCCTTTCTTCAGCTGCTTTTTGCTTATCACATTAACCATAAGGAAAATTCCATGTTTGTTTGTTTCACATTCAGTGACCCCAGGTTTATGGGGTCTGTGGAGTGGATCTCCATTGATTATAGATGATTATACTAACTTCCCTCCACCTTCATCCATAGCTACCACATACATGCATGTTCACTATCTAGTTTATATAAGTCCTTTGGAGAAAGAATCTCTATTTTAACTTCTGTATCTCTAATGTCTTCAATAATTCCTGTATATTATGGCAGAGATAACTGAGATCCAAATAGGTATATAACTTACCCAAGATCTCATAGCAATTTAGTGATAGAACCAGAACCAGAGCCTTGATATATTGGAGACTTCATTGAAATTATTGACTCTTCATAGTACTCCAATATTAACATGAATCTGTAATACATCAATTGACTGTCAACTTACTCACCTCCTTTAATAGGATCAGAAGTTTAGAGCTGCAAAGATGTCTAGAGGCCATTTAGCACAGCCCTCTCATTTTCCAGATGAGTTAACTGAGGATCAGAGAAGTTAGATTACTTAGCATGGATGAGAGGAAGAATTTGAACCCAATTCTCCATATCCCCCACTCTTGCCACTATTGTCACACTCCTTGGAGATAGAAATCTGGATAATGTTTTGATAGAATAAAAAGAGATTTTGCAACTATTCCTTTTATAACTTTTGACCATCTGTCTATTGGGGGATGGCTATTGGTTTTGTGAGGTCTTACATGGTGGCCATACAGGCACCACCAGGATGACTCAGCTGGTAAACTTCTTCCTAATCTTCACCAATACCTTCTTTCATAGCATGTTTTGGGCTTATTGCTCTGGAGTTTCCTGCCTTCTCAGTGCTCCAATCCTTCCTCCTACCTCACATAATTGAGACACAATTCTAATTTTGTCTCTAGTCAAAGAAGTGCTTCCCAAACAGGGAGAGTAAAAAAAATACCTAGGGTAGAAACATAAATCAAGCTTAGAATGGGTAGTTTTATTCTCATATGAGAAAGACTGCTAAGCAATGAAGAATCACAGAATGATTGAGTCACTTGAAGGGTTAGTTATATAAGCTTCCTTGAGACAGACGTTTGTAAGAGGGCTGCTCATTAAGTAGTTTAGATTTCACCTCCACTGATTACAGCCCAATCAACACACACTGGGCTCTTTCTCTCAGTAGTTTTTCTCTCTGTGGGAAATGCCTTCTCTCAGCTGCTCACCCACTGGGATTGTTGGCACTGCAACTGATAGGGTAGCCAATACCCCACTGCTCAGGTGACCAGGAAGAGGAAAGATGCCAGCTGCCTTTGGATACCTTACAAGACAGCAAAGAAAAGAAGACCAAAAAGGCATCCCAGGCATAGGTTTACCAAGGAAGCCATAGGTTCACAGCTTTCTGCCTACTACAGGAAACAGAATCCTCCTTATCCTCATTGGTCCTCCAGAGCTCAGAGGGATGTCCTTACATCTTGAGGCCAGAAAAAAGAGGATGCTCAAGGGAAGAGATGATATCTTTAGTATATGCATAGAGTTCTAGTTCAGCAGCCAAAAAAGAGTCACTGTGACTAATAAAAAACTGTCAGAGGATAATTGCACATGCAAAGGACTGGGGAGTAAGGGCCTCCATCACGGCAAACCACAATCCAAAGGTGTGACAGTAGCATCATAGACGGAAGGCTAGAAGAGACCTCAGAAACCATTTAGTCCAATCCCCTTATTTTAGAAAAGAAGAAACTGAGGCTGGGGTGGAACCAAGGTGGCAGAGTAGAAGCACAAACTTGGCATGAGCTCCCACTCCAATCACTGAAAATATATGTAAAAAAAAATGACTCTAAACAAACTTTAGAGCTACAGAACCCACAAAGTGATAGAGAGAAACAAATTCCCTGTTGAAGGAAGCCCAGCAGGCTGGTAAGAAGGGTCTAATGCACCGAGCTGGGAGCAGAGCACAGTCCTACATAAGCCACATGGTTCTGGCTGTGGGGCACCCCAGACCAGCTGTGGCCAGAACAAACTTCAGGAGAGTGAATCACCAGCAGCTGTGTCAGTTTCCAGACTTCTCAACCCATAAACTCCAGAGACAAAATAAAAGGTCAGTGTGGAACTCTCTTGGAACAGGGGACAAAAGAGCTTGGTCCAGCCCCTACACCCAGGATGAGAGGTGGTAGAGGCTAGGCAGGGGCTGCAGCTGCTGCCATGTAGCTACTTCCAGATCTCTTGGCCTGCAGATTGTAGGGGGACCAAGCAACCATTCAGAGGGTAATTGCTCTTACTTTAACCTGCTTGGATCTCTACTGAGGTCTTGGGTGGTAGTCCTGGGGTGTGTGGCCAGTGAGCCATAGCATGTGAGAGCTGCAGAGAGGGCACCCTCCTAATAGCGCTGGCAGCTGTGAAAACCCCAGTGATTTGGGACATAGCACTCTGCAATCTGAAAGCAGAGTTCTACCATGGCAAGGAGCTCAAAAGTCAAGTAATTGGCTGGCAATATGCGCAAGCAAAGGAAGCACAAACAGATCATAGAATCCTTTTTGGGGGACAGAAAGGATCAAAGAATGGAATGGGAGGAAGACAATGAAGTCAGATTTCCTGCATCAAAAGCTTCCATGAAAAAAAATGAATTGGTTACAGGCCATGGAAGAGCTCAAGAAGGATCTTGAAAATCAAGTAAGGAAGTGGAAGAAAAATTCGGAAGAGAAATGAGAATGATGCAAGAAAATCATGAAAAACGAGTCAACAACCTGACTGAAGAAAATAATACCTTAAAAAATAGACTAACTCAAATGGCAAAAGAAGCCCAAAAAGCCAATGAGGAGAAGAATGCCTTAAAAAGCCAAATTTGCCAGATGGAAAAGGAATTTCAAAAACTCACTGAAGAGAATAATTCCTTCAAAATTAGATTGTAGCAATTGGAAGCTAATGACTTTATGAGAAATCAAGATACTATAAAACAGATCCAAAAAAATAGAAGGCGATGTAAAATATCTCATTGGAAAAACCACTGACCTGGAAAATAGATCCAGGAGAGATCATTTAAAAATTATTGGACTACCTGAAAGCCATGATTAAAAAAAGAGCCTAGACACCATCTTGCAAGAAATTACCAATCAAAATTGCCCTGATATTCTAGAACCAGAGGGCAAAATAGAAATTGAAAGAACTCACCAATTTCCTCTTGGAAAAGATGCCTAAAAGAAAACTCCTAGGTATATTATAGCCAAATTTCAGAGTTCCCAGGTCAAGGAGAAAATACTGCAAGCAGTGAGGAAGAAACAATTTGAGTGCTGTTGAAACACAATCAGGATAACACAAGAACTAGTAGGTTCTACATTAAGGGATTGAAGGGCTTGGTATGATATTCCAGAGATCAAAGGAGCTAGGATTAAACCGAGGATCACCTACCCAGCAAAACTGAGTAAACTACAGGGGAAAATATGGTCATTCAATGAAATAGAGTATTTTCAAGCATTCTTGATGAAAAAACCAGAGCTGAACAGAAAATTTGACTTTCAACTACAAGAAGCATGAGAAGGTAAACAGGAAAAAGAAATCATAAGTTAACCTGTGAAAGTTGAATTATTTATATCCCTACATGGAAAAATGATAATTGTAACTCATAAGACTTTTTTCAGTATGAGGATAGTTGAAGGAAATATATATGTGTGTGTGTGTGTGTGTGTGTATACACATATACATATATTATATATATGTATGTATAGGAGGGTGTATGTGTATATAATCTATATGTGAGTGTGGGTATATGTATGTAGATGTATGCACAGACAGAGGGCACAGGATGAGTGGAATATGAAGGGATGATATCTAAAACAAAAATTAAGAGGTGAGAGAGGAATTTATTGGGAGGAGAAAGGGATAGTTTAGGGTAAATTATCTCATATAAAAGAGGCAAGAGAAAACTGTTACAATGGAGGGGAAGAGCCGAAGGTGAAAGGGAATGGGACAACCTTAGTTTCATTGAATTTGGCTTAAGGAGGGAATAACATACATGCTTATTTGGCTATCTTACCATACAGGAAAATATGGGGGAAGGGGATCAGAGGGGGATGATAGAAGGGATAGCAGATTGAGGGAGAGGGTAGTTAGAAGCAATCACTTTTGAAAGGGACAGGTTCAAAGTAGAAAAATAGAAAAAGTGGGGGGTGACATAGGATGGAGGGAAATATAGTTTTCTTTCACAATATAACTACTATGGAAATGTTTTGTGTAACTATTCATATACAACCTCTATTGAATTGCTTATCTTCTCACTGGGAGTAGATGAGGAGGGAAGAAGGAAAAAAAATCTGGAATTCAAAAATTTTAAAAACAAATGTTTAAAAAAATTTTTTACAGCAACTGAAAAATAAAATATACAGGCCCTAGGGTATAGAAATCCATCTTGCCCTACTAGAAAGTTAGGGGTGAATGGGGCAGGATATAAGAGAGAACAATTTGGGGGAAGGGCTATTCAGTAGACTTGCTATTTTGGGGTGGGTGTAGGGGAAAGACAGAGAAAATTTGTAACTTAAAATATTATGGAAATGAATGTTGAAAACTAAAAATAAACAAACAAAGAAACAAATGAACGAATGAATGAACGAACGAATGAATGAACGAATGAACGAACGAATGAATGAATGAATGAATATAAATAGTTCTGCCAATAAAAAAAGAAAAAGAAAAGAAACTGAGGACCAGATAGGTTAAGTGATTGTCCATGGTAACACAAGTAGCCTCTGTGTTAATTCCTCATATACAATAATATTTAGAATTTACATATAATTTTAAGGATTGCAATGCTCTTTAAAAAGATTCTCTCTTGGGAATGGGTGACAAGAGAGGAAGGGAATGGATCTGAAATTCGAGGTCTTAAAATTAAATGTTTCAAATATATACAAATACTATTATTAATACTATTTTGCATGTAATTGGGAGATAAGATGTGCAGGCATTGGGGCACAGAGATCCACCTTGCTCTAATGGAAAAGTAGAAGGGGATATGGGAGAAGATATGGGAGAGAGCAGATTGGATGAGGGGATATCTTGCGGGACTGCTATTCTGGGATGGTGGGTAGGGGAAAAATTGGGAAAAAAGTGTAACTCAAAATTTCTGGTGGAAATGAATGATGTAAACCAGAAGTTAATATAGCATTTTTTGAAAAGAAAAAAAAAGATTCTCTCTTTTGATCTTCAGACTAATCCTAGGAGGTGATATGTGTGGATATGTGTATCTCAGAATAATATATATAAAATTAAACATAACACATTATATTATAAATATAATATATAAAATATAATATTAACATTTATATATACATATATCTACATACATATGTATGTATATGTGCATATACCCATACATACACAGATACATAGATATGCACATGCACATACACATACATATATACATATAGGTATATATACATATATGCATCTATATCTATATCTATTCTCTATCTTTAATATTATATTTGGCTATCAGAACCAATAAAAAGAAGGGATGAAACAATCTTTTGACCCAAGAAACTTAGAAAGTTGTCAGGAAAGGTCTGTCTTACTCAGATAAAATGGGAGCACAGTCCAGGACAGGAAGCATCACAGCAAGTTAGCAGCAAGCCCCACCTCAGCAAACCAGTGGGAGATCCTGAGCCCCAGTGCAGTGGAGCAGGCAAATACAGCCACCAGTGGCTAGCCTGCCAAGTACTTCATTGTGGACCTGGAAAAACAGCCAGGTGCCAACACAATAACACCCCACAGGCCTAATACCCACCCCATCTAGCACATGTCAGGCACCAGCATCAGAATCCCAGCTCAGCACCAGTTAAACTGATAGACCCTTGTGTCCTCCAGCAGTGCCAACTACCCTCCATCCCACCCTCTCAACACAGTACCAGACACAAGGATTCCCTAGGGCAATATCAGTGCAGCACCATGTAAAGAGCCAAGGCCTTCAGTCCCTGGCACAAGAAGCCTGATACAATGCCCCTTTCACCCCAGGAGCACAAGTCAAATTTAAAAGAAAGGAAAAAGTCTGAAAAAAAGATGAACAAAAAACAACAACAAAAGAATCTGACCACAGAAAGTTATGGTGACAGGGAAGATCAAGATTCAAACTCAGAAAGGGATAACAATGTCAAAACCCCTATGGTCAAAACCCCAAAGAAAAACAAGAAATGGTCTCAAGCTCAGAAGGAGTTTATTGAAGAGTTCAAAAAGGAGCTTAAAAATCAAATAAAAGAGGTCGAAGAAAAAATGTTGGTAAAAGAAATGAGAGTGCTATAAGAGAATTATGAAAAAAGAGTCAACAACTAACAAAAGAAAACAACTGCTTAAAAAGTAGAATTTGCCAAATGGAAAAGTAGATACAAAAACCCACTGAAGAAAGCACCTCTTTAGAAAGTACAATAGGTCAAATGGAAAAGGAAGGACAAAAGCTACCTAAGAAAACAACTCCTTAAAATGCAGAATTAGGCAAATGACTCTATGAGACATCAAGAATCAATCAAATAATAAAAAGAATGAAAAAATAGAATAAAATACCTCACTGGAAAAACAACTGACCTGGGACATAGAGCCAAGAGAGACAATGTCAGAATCATTGGAATACATGAAATCATAATCAAAAGGAAGACCTGGACAGCTTCTTTCAAGAAATTATCAAGGAAAACTGCCCTGATGTCTTAGAACCAAAGAGCAGAATAGCCATTAAAAGAATCTACCAATCACCTCAGGAAACAAATTCCAAAATAAACCTCTAAAGAACATTAAAACCAAATTTCAGAACTATCAGGTCAAGGGAAAACATTCTACAAGTGGCCAAAAAGAAACAATTCAAATATCAGGGAGCTACAATCAGGATTACACAGGATTTGGTAGCTATAACATTAAAAGATCAGAAGTCATGAAACATGATATTCTGCAAGGCAAAGGAGCTAGGACTACAACCAAGAACCAACTACTTGGTGAAATTAAGCATATTCCTTCAAGGGGAAAAATGGTCATTCAACGAAATAGAAGGATTTCAAGTCTTCATAGGAGAAGATCAGAAATGAACAAAAAAATTGAAGCACAGAAAGATTTTTTAAAATGTAAGGGATGCAATAGAGTTAAATTGTTTACATCCCTGCATGGAAGATGATATTTGTAATTCTTAAAAATTGTCCCACTAATAGTACAGTTAGAAGGAATATATGTAGACAAAAGGCATGGGAATAAGGTGAATTTGAAGGAATGATATAAAAAACAATTAAGGAATGAGAAAGAGTTGTACACTGGATGAAGAAGGAAGGGGGAGGTAGATTAGGGCAAATTATTTCACAGGTGTGAAAGGCCTGATATAGTCTAGGGGAAGATGGGGGACAGTGATGGGCATAACTTGAATCTTACTGTTATCCAAATTGGCTCAGAAAGGGAATACTATACACAATCAGTTGAATATAGAAATCTATCATATGACAGGAGAATAAGAGGGGAGGAGATTAGGTAAAGGGTTGGAGGACTGACAGAAGGGAGGGCAGATAGGGGAGAGTGGTAGACAGAAACAAAACACTGATGACCATATCAAATTGCCTACCATTTTAGGAAGAAGGGAGGGGAGGGAAGGAGGGAGGGAGAAAATTTAGAACTCAAAATCTTGTAAAAATAAATATTAAAAATTGTCTTGATATGTAATTGGGGAAAAAATAAAACACTATTGAAAAAAGAATGCAGTACAAGATACAGAATAATATATGATTTAGAGTGGTTTAAACTTAACTTCTGTCAGACTGCTTTCCATGTAATTGACATTGTGAACTCCTAGGGGGAAGAGCCCCATTTGTTCCTCTTTTCTCTTCCTAAACTGCATTGATCTCATCTGTCACACTTGCTCAGTATCACAAACCTGGTAAATGTTTGGGCCAGAAATTTCAAGCCTAGTGCAGATTCTAGGTCTAGCAATTTTCCCCACTCTCCCTCTGCCTCTCTGATTTATCTGGGAAAATTTTTTTTTGATTTAGGGCAAATTGGCTACTTTCACTTAAAACGTATCCATTTGTCAAACATAATAGGAAATAGGTCAATGCTGGAAGATCGGTGCATTAATACATGATTGGTGAAGATGTGACGTGGCCCAACAATTCTGAAAATCAATTTGGAATTATGAATAAATGGATAAATAGATATATTAAGCCCTTATTAACCATAGCGCAAGTACTGAGGGATACAAAGATGAAAGGAAATATAGTCCCTGATCTCAATAAAAAAAAAAAAACAAATGAGAGGGAATGAATGGGGAATTTGGACCAGAAAATCACAGGTATGGCTAATGGGATCATAGAGAAGAAGAGTGACAATACCACACTCAGAAACAATGGCATAATTGCTTTGGTCATGGGCCATGGTTTCAGAACTGGAGGAAGAATGGAAGGGCATTTTAGAAATAATAAGGTGGCTGTTGAGGAAGTTGGGGGAATGTTCTGGGAAGGAGGAAATGGAGTAGAGCTGAGCATTCCTTTCTAGCCTGTCTTCTCCAGCAAATTGCCCATTCAATATCCCATCTCTCCCTTATCTCCAGTCTCTATTTACTGCTTCTCTACTGCCTACAGTAGGTAGATAGTAGATAGTCTAACTTGATCTATCCATCCCTTCTAGCTACTGTCCCATTCCTCTCCTAGCTTTCAAGGCTACTAAACTCCTTGAGAAATCCATCTACCACAGGTCCTTCCACTTCCATTCTTCTTCCTAACTCTATGTAGGCTGGCTTTCCCCCTCATAATTCAGCTGAAAATACTCTCTCTAAAGTTACTAATGATCTCGTAATTGCCAGATCCAATGACATTTTCTCCAGCCCCATCCTTCTTGACTTGTGCACGTTGTCTTTGACACTTGCTAACTCTCTTCTTGATGTTCTCTTCTCTCTAGGTTTTCATGACATTTCTCTGTCCTAGTTCTCCTTTAACTTGTCTGACCACTGGTTTTCAATTCAATTTCCTGGATTTCCATCCAGGTGACACATGCTAACAGTGTTTGTCCATTGAAGCTCTATTATGTACGCTCTTCTTCTTCTATAATATTTTACTTGGTGATCTCATTACTTCCCATGGATTCAATTATCATCTTTCTGCAAATAATTTTCAAATCTACTTCTTGGGCCCTAATTTCTTTCCTTGCCTCTGGGATCATGTCTCTCACAGTTTATTGGATGTTTGAGCCCTATGTCCTCTAAATATCTTAAATTCAACATTCGGAAATACTATCTTTCTCCTCAATTTCTCTCCTCTTCCAGTTTCCCTATTGTTTAACTCTTGGTAGCACAACCAACCTCCTAAGCCATGCAGGTATATAACCAAGGTCTCAACCTCAACTCCTTACTCTTTTACCACTACCCCATCCTGACATATCCAAACTGTTACTAAATTCGATTGTTTCAATTTATGTAACATCTCTCTCATATGACACCTTTTCTCCTTTGAAACTATAGGCCCTCATCACCTCACTCCTGGACTATGGAAATAGCCTGCTAGTTGGTCTCCCTGCCTTAAGTCTCTCTCCATTGTAGTTCATCCTTCATTCAACTGTTGAGTTGATCTTCCTAAAGCACAGATCTAAACATAATGCCCTCCCCCTCCCATTTAATGAAATCCAGTGGCTCCCTATTACCTCCAAGATCAAATATAAACTCTTTTGTTTGGTTTTTAAAACTTTTATCACCTGGCTTTTACCTACTTTTCCAGGTTGTTTTTTAAATAATATCTTACTCACCTCCAAGTGCCCTGCAACCCAGTGACACTGGCCTCTTTCCTGTTTCTCACTCAAGACACTTCATTTCTTGACTTCATTGATTTTCACTGACTGTCCCCCATGCCTGGAATCTTCTTCCTCCTCATCTCTGATTTCTGGTTTCCATGGACTCCTACAAGTCTCACCTAATGTCTTCCTTACACCCCAGTGCTCTCCTTTTGAAACTACTCCTTGTTCCTTGAAGGCTGGGACTATTTTTTTTGCCTTTCTTTACCCATGCCTATAGCACAATGCCTGCCGCATAGTAGGCAGCTAATAAATGCTGGTTAACTAACTGACTAAAGCCCCACTTTCTACTAGAAGCCTCCTAAATCTTAATGCCTTCCCTTTGAAACTATCCTAATTCATTCTCTGTATATTGTATTTGTATATAACTGTCTGCATATTATCTCTTCCATTGGATTGCGAGCTCCTTGAAAGCAGGTACTGTTATCTATCTATCTATCTATCTATCTATCTATCTATCTATCTATCTATCATTTATCTATATTTTTTGCCTTTCTTTGTATCTTCAGTACTTAGTACAATGCTTGGCCCATAGTAAGCACTTAAGAAATGCTTGATGGGGGGGTGGAGCCAAGATGTCAGAGTAGAAATAGCACTTCCAAGGTGCTCTGCCCCCACTTTACCTCCAAACCATGTAAAAGGGGACTCTGAACAACTTCTGGAGCCCCAGCACCCACAGAACAACCAGAGAAGCTAACCTCCTGCTGAGGACAGCCCAGCAGCCCTGCAGGGAGCAGTGAGCACAGCGCTCTGAGAGCAGGCAGCACAGAGTGCTGGTAACCGACAGTGCAGTGCTCTGGGAGCCAAACCCACCGATCGCCTCCTGAAAAAGATCCCAAAAAGAAAACTCCTAGGAATATTATAGCTAGGCTCCAGAACTCCCAGATCAAGGAGAAAATACTACAAGCAGCCAGGAAGAAACAATTTCAATATTGTGGAAACACAATCAGAATAGCACAGGACCTGGCAGCTTCTACACTGAGGGATCAAAGGGCATGGAATATGATATTCCAGAGGGCAAAAGAGCTGGGATTGAAGCCAAGGGTCACCTACCCAGCAAAACTGAGTATCTTGTTTCAGGGGAAAATATGGTCATTCAGTGGAATAGAGGACTTTCAAGCATTCTTGAGGAAAAAAGCAGAGTTGAATAGAAAATCTGACATTCAGACACAAGAAGCAAGAGATGCTTGAGAAGGTAATCAAGGAAAAGAAATCAAAAGGAACTAATCAAAGTTGAACTGTTTACATTCCTACATGTAAAAACAATATCTGTGTCTGATGAAACCTTTATCATTATGAAAATAATTGAAGAAGGGTATATGGGCATATGTTCACAGGTATACATGGATAGAGGCACAGATTGAATTTGATGGGAAGGAATGATACTTAAGGGGTGAAGTTAAGAGGTGAGAGAGGAAAGTGGCAAGAAGAGATGGGGAGAGACAGGGTAGGGCAAACTATCTCATGTAGAAGAGGCAAAGGGAAGTAGTTGCAGGGGAGGGGAAGAACAGGAAGGTAAAAAGGCAAAAGCATATTCTCATTGAAGTTGGCTCAAGGAGCGATTCATATACATACTAAATGGGATATCTCACCCTGCAGGAGAGTAGGGGAAAGGGAGATGAGAGGGGGGATGATGGAGGGGAGGGCATTCTGGGGGGAGGGGAGGTTGGAAGTACCCACTTTCGAAGAGGGACAGGATCAAAGTAGGGAATGGACCAGGTGGGAGGTGAGACAGGTGGGAGGGAAATATAAGCAGTCTTTTACAATATAGTTACTATGGTAATGTTTTGCACAGCTATACATGTACAACACATACTGAATTGCTTATCTTCTCAGAGGGAGTAGGTGACAAGGGAGGAAGGGAATGGATCTGAAAATAGAAGCTTTAAAATTAAATGTTTCATAAGATGTCCAGGCATTGGAACTCAGAGATTCACCTTGCCCTAATCGCAAAGTCGAAGGGGGTATGGGAGAAGATATGGGAAAGAGCAGGTTGGATGAGGGGACATCTAGTGGGACTGCTATTCTGGGGTGGTGGGTAGGGAAAAAATGGGGAAAAATTGTAACTCAAAATCTGGCAGAAATGAATGATGTAAACCAGAAGTTAATAAAGCATTTGTAAAAAAAGAAAGAAAGAAAGAAATGCTTGATGACTACTTTCTTGAAATAGTACTTCAGCACTTCTTAAACTGTGAGTCAAGACCCCATATGGGGTAATGAAATATTTGACAAAAGTAAGAGGTTTCTGAACATACAGTGAACAAAAATTAATTAAAAACCAAATCTATAATGAATCTGAGGTGTTTCTGGCAATGGTTGCCCATGTTTAATCATGCAACTTAACTGCAGCCTTGGTTCTGAACACAAAGCATGAACACTTTGCACTGAGTGTACTCTCAGACCTTACAATGCCAACAAATTGCCAAAACAGAAACAGTGAAAATGGATTCAGAGCAGAAAAGTTTAAGAAGTCTTGCTCTAGGAGAAGCAGTCATCAATCAGGAAAGTCTCCCCCCCTCACTCCAAAATCCAGGACTGGGGTCTTGTTTGGTCAGGGAGTAGAAGAACCTTTGAAAGAGGTGGACTCCTTTTCTCATGAAAATAAACTGTTCCTATCCATTTGGCTCAGTGATCCCAATATTAGTCACATACCCCAAGGAGATCAATGACAGAAATAAAGGTCCTAGATAAAACAAAACATTCATAGTAATACTCTTTGGGGTAGCACACACACACACATACACACACACACACAAATGAATACACATCAACTGGGAAATGGCTGAGCAAATCATAGCATATAAATGTAATCGACTATTATTACACCATAAGACACAACAATTATGAAGAATTCAGAGAAACATGGGAAGGCTTTTATTCAGAGTGAACAAAGAACCAAGAGAACAATATACACAATGGATACAATAATGTAAATTATAGCAATCTTAAAAGGCAGTCGAACTATGAGGAATTGTAATGAGCAATCTTGGTCCCAGAGTACTGATAAGAAGCAGATACATACCTACCTTCTCTTGGTAAGTAGGTGGGGCCCAGGGATGTGGAATATTGCAAATACTGACTGATGTGATTGTTCTCTTGGTTGGCTTGGCTCATTGAGACAGTTGTTTTTCCTATAAGAGAGGGTTTGAAGATTGGTGACTTAAGGGGGATTAACTATGGTAAAAATATAAAGGTTCACAATAAAATCATTTAAAAAAATAAATGAGTCCATCTAGCAAGGATGCATTTTCATGTATCCCTGTGAATACGTGTATATGTCAAACATCTCTTTAGACATCTCCTTCCCATTTCGGGCCTAACAGACAGTTAGAGGACAGGCACAGGTCAGCAGGCAAATAGGTTGCCTTCAATACTATTATCTCTTGGCCAAATGGTGACTTTTCCATTGCAGCCAGGCAGAGCTCTTGCTGCGTAATTGGACCATTCAAAAGTAAATTGTCTGCGGCTGGAAACAAGACAGTGCCTTTTAACTCGAGCATTATAAGGTCAAGACTTAAGACATTGTGGGTGAAAGCAGTTATTGAAAAGTGATGGGAAAATCAAATTTAAAATTCAAAGCATAAATACCAGGCACGAATAGAAGGAGACAGTGATCTATTTGGCTGCTGCGGTTGCCAGGTCAGGGAAATTATTTGCATTCTTTATTTTGCTGATGCTGGGGAGCAAAGAAAGGATGGTCTTTAATAACCAACTGATGGAAGGTGCCTGGAATTAAAATTGGAAGGCGTTCATGGTGACTGGTCAGCTGTTGAAGAAAAGGACCCACAGTGGAATATCAATGATTCCTGAGGGAGCTGGAGGATGGCAGAAGTTTCTCTAGGTCCTGTTCATGAGACGCAGGTTTGGGAAATCATTACATACATGGACCTCATTCATGGACTATCAATCAGTCAATTGGCAAGCACTTACTAATTACTCATCATTGTTATTGAGTTGTTTCAGTTATGTCCAACTCTTTTGATCCCATTTGGGGTTTTCTTGACAAAGATATTTGGGCAATTTACTATTTCCTTCTCCAGTTCATTTTACAGATGAGGGAACTGAAGTAAAGAGGGTGAAGTGACTTGTCTAAAGTAATACAACTAGTAAATGTCTAAAGCCAGATTTGAGCTCCCAAAGATTAATATTCCTGACTCCTGGCCTGTCACGTTATCCATTGCACCACTTCTCTTTGGAAATATTCAATAAAAAAATCAAGCGATCTTTCACTTCAAGGGGAGGGAAGCTTAGAACACAGAAAGGCTCATTTGGAAGGGTCCTTGGAATCATAGAGCATATATAACAGTTAAGTCTACATATCTGCGCAAGATACATATAGACTGTTAAAAAATAAATCCATAAATCTTTTTTTTAATAAGTATTTTTTTTGCTTGTCCAGATTTTTATTTTAGTTTTTTTAAACAAATGCTTTATTAACTTCTGTTTTACATCATTCATTTCCGCCAGATTTTGAGTTACAATCATTTCCCCCCTTATTCCCCTACCCAACCTCCCAGAATAGCAGTCCCACAAGATATCGCTTCCTCCAATCTGCTCTCTCCCATACCTTCTCCCATACCCCCTTCGACTTTTCCATTAGAGGAAGGTGAATCTTTGTGTCCCAATGCCTGCACATCTTATCTCCCAATTACAATCAAAAGAGTATTAATAATAGTATTTATATATATTTGAAACATTTAGTCTTAAAACCTCAAATTTCAGATCCATTTCCTTCCTCCCTTGTCACCCATTCCCTCTGGGGAGATAAGTAATTCAGTATATGTTGTACATGTCTAGCTATGCAAAACATTATCATAGTAGATATATTGTACAAGGCTGCTTATAATTCCCTCCCACTCATCCCACCCCCCACCTGGTCCATTCCCTACATGATCCTGTCCCTCTTCTATAGTGGGTACTTCCAACCTCCCCTCCCCCCAAGGATGCCCTCCCATCCATCATCCCTCCTCTCATCCTCCTTCCCCCTATTCTGCTGCAGGTTGAGATATCCCATTTAGTATGTATGTCATTCTCTCCCTGAACCAAATTCAATGAGAATGTGGTTTTGCCTTTTTTGCCTTCCTATTCTCCCCCTCCCTTGCAACCACTTCCCCTTGCTTCTTCTACATGAGATAGTTTACCCTACCCTGTCTCTCCCCATCTCCTCTTGCCACTTTCCTCTCTCACCTCATAATTTCATCCCTTGAGTATTCTCCCTTCCCAACAAATTCAACCTATGCCCTCTATCCATATATAACTGTAACCATATACACACACATTCACATATGTATTCATATGACCACACACCCTTCTTCCATTATTTTCATAGTGAGAAAGATATCATCAGTCACAGTTATTGCTTTTCCATATAGGAATGTAAATAGTTCAACTTTGATAAGTTCATTTTGATTTCTTTTCCCTGATTACCTTCTCAGGCATCTCTTCCTTCTTGTGTCTGGATGTCAAATTTTCTATTCAATTCTGGTTTTTTCCTCAAGAATGCTTGAAAGTCCTCTATTCCACTGAATGACCATATTTTCCCCTGAAACAAAATACTCAGTTTTGCTGGGTAGGTGACCCTTGGGTTCATTCCCAGTTCTTTTGCCCTCTGGAATATCATATTCCATGCCCTTCGATCCCTCAGTGTAGAAGCTGCCAGGTCCTGGGCTATTCTGATTGTGTTTCCACAATATTGAAATTGTTTCTTCCTGGCTGCTTGTAGTATTTTCTCCTTGATCTGGGGATTCTGGAACCTGGCTATAATATTCCTGGGAGTTTTCTTTTTGGGATCTTTTTCAGGAGGTGATCTGTGGATTCTTTCAACCTCTATTTTGCCCTCTAGATCTAAAACATCAGGGCAATTTTCCTTGAGAATTTCTTGAAGGGTGATTTCTAGGTTCTTTCTTTGATCATGGCTTTCAGGTAGTCCAATAATTTTTAAATTATCTCTCCTGGATCTATTCTCCAGGTCAGTGGTTTTTCCCATGAGATATTTCATATTGCCTTCTAATATTTCATTTGTTTGGATCTGCTTAACAGCATCTTGATTTCTCTTAAAGTCATTAGCTTCCATTTGCTCCAGTCTCACTCTGAAGGAATGAATCTCCTCAGTGAACTTTTGAGATTCTTTTTCCATCTGGCAAATTCGACTTTTTAAGGCATTCTTCTCCTCATTGCCCTTTTGGGCCTCCTTTGCCATTTGAGTTAGTCTATTTTTTAAGGTGTTGTTTTCCTCAGTCAGGCTGTTGACCCTCATTTCATACTTTTCCTGCATCCTTCTCATTTCTCTTTCCAATTTTTCCTCCACTTCTCTTATTTGATTTTTAAAGTCCTTCTTAAGGTCCTCTATGGCCTGCAACCGCTCATGTTTTCCCCTGGGGCTTTTGGAGCAGGACTTCTGACCTCACAGTCCTTTTCCCGCTCTATGCCCCCAAAATAGGAGTCTAGGGTTGCATTTTTCTGTTTCCTTTGCCTTGGCATGTTGCCACTTAATTGCTTGACTTTTGGGCTTGTTGCCACACTATGGCTTTAAGGCCAGCTAGAGGAATTTTCGTCCCGAACGTGTGGGGGGCAACTTCCGTTTCTGGCAAGCTGTAAACCCACCCACAACTTCCACCCTAGATCACAATCCAGATCCAAGGAGGTTAAAGCAAGAGCGATTACCCCCCAAGACTGATCGCTGGATCTCCCTACGATTTGCAGGCCGTGAGCTGGAGCTGTCTCTGAAAACTACAAAATGTTGTGTCTCCTCAGCGGCTTCTAGCTCCCAGGGGAGGGAGCCGATGCATTCCCCAAATATTGGTCCCAAAGTCCTTAGGATACTAACCTCTTACTTTGTCCTAGGCCTGTCTATATTGATAATTCTGGAGTCGCCACAGCTCTTGGTGTTCTGGGGTTCCCCCAGCCGGCTGCTGGCCCTGCCGCCCTGGGGCTAAAACCTCGGCTCACGGGGTCCTGGGCTCCGCTTGGCTTGGCTCCCTGTGCTCTGTGCATTGCGCACTGCGCACTGCCGGCTCCCAGATCGCTGTGCTGGTCCTTCCTGCAGGGCTGCTGGGCTGTCCTCAGTGGGAAGTTAGCTTCCCTGTGTCGTTCTTTGGGTGCTGGGGCTCCAGAAGTTGTTCAGAGTCCCCTTTTACATAGTTTGGGCGGAATCTTGGGGCAGAATGGCTTGGATGAGCTTTTTCTACTCCGCCATCTTGGCTCCGCCCCCATAAATCTTAAAAAAAAGTTTGAGCTACATAAAGTGTTCGTCATTACCTATTCCAACTCCCTTATTTTATAGGGTCTAAGAAGAAATGCTTTTTGAAGGTTATGCAGGTAGTAAGAATAGAGCTTGGACTTCACCCCAGATCTTCTGACTCCTATCCAACAATTCTTTTCATTTCTGTACCCTACTTCTCCACAGACCTAATTCCCTGTCATTTCTCTCTCTACCTGCCCAGACTACCTTTCCAAAGATAATGCATACTCCATACATATGTATTCACTGAGGGTCTATTATAGGCAAGGTACCATACTAAGTCTAATAAGATTCATTCCAATCAATGTCATAAGCACCTATACATGTGACAGTCTCCCTATCTGGGTAAGATAGGCTACTATCTTTCTGTTACTCTCAAATTCTAGGATTACCCAGCATTCATGGATCAGCCTCCAGCCAGTGAACATAGAGTCTGTTTGGATCTAGCTAATATAATTCAATTAAGCCTCTGTTCACAGTCATAAAAAACACTTTAATTAGATTAGGGAAAATGCATGATAATATCGTGAAGTGCTAGAACAGTTAACATAAACTCCCTCATCAACCTTTTCACAATAGCCACAACTGGGGATTTCCTTTCCCTTTTAGCATCAGGTTCAAGGTCTCTTTCCCTTCACTTTCCCGACCTTCCTGAACTTTAGGAAAGCAAACCAGAAACTTGGTGGCTTGTCATCTGATTTTCTATCTCTGTACAGTAAGAGCAAGGATTGTTATTCACTTTTGGCAGAGCAGTTGCCTAAGATTTGGGGACATTGAAGGGTGTTGATGATCATCCCACATACAGCTAATTGGCCTTCTCTGGATCTTGTAGTTCCAGAAACTCCCATTCTCTTTTGGGCATTGCTAGCTTGAGCAAAGTCTTCTATACACCCAGCTCATATTCTGGATGTGACCATGTGGCTGAAGGTTTGCCTCATGGAGGATGAATATGGTAGAATCTAGGAGAAGGGGTGGAGTAGGGGGACAGGACTCTCAGTATGTAAGCTAAGGACAGAGGAGTAGGAACCTTCTAATTGCCTTGAGTCATTAACATCTCTCTTCCTTCCCCCTCCTCTACTTTTCAATATAGCCTTACCACCACAAATCTCATTCTGCTACTTTTGCCCAGAAAATGAATCCAGACCATACCGGTACCAATAAAATGCTGGACTTGGAGTCAAGAAAACCTGGGTTCAAGTCCCATTTCAGACATGACTGTGGGTAAATCATGACTTCTCTGAGTCTCCATTTCATCATCAATAAAATGGGAATAACAATGGCACATTTCTCATCTAACCGTCTTGATGTTCAGATGACAGGATGCACATAAAGCAGTTGACTAGAATTCAAGCACTGTATCAATATGTTATGTTGTTACTGAGATTTTATTTTGTTTTGTCCAGACTCATGATTTCAACAGTAGAGTGACCTCCTAAAGCAGTCTGCTAAGAAAATTATTTTCCTGAGGTTCTCTGGGGGCACTGAGAGGCTATATGTTATTTGTCCAGGATCACAAAGCAAATATATTACAAAGGCAGTACATGGATCTAGATTTTCTTGACTATATTTGAGTTTCTTCACACTCTCAACAGTTTGCATTAGACTGTAAGTGTGGAAAATGGGTATAAAATTCAATTAATAATAAGAGTAACTACTTATGTAATATTAACGAAACACAGGACTCACCACCCCAAGGTAACCCTAGAATTTAGAATGATGAAAACTTCCTCAACCAAGAGGAGAAATATAGTCAATAAGCATCCTTGGAGCACACAGTCTACAGGTTAAAAACCCCAAGGAAATACTTGTGGAATGAACAGACATCACTTCCTTGTGCAATGTACATGCTACTGAATTGGTCAAATGCATCTAAGAGTGTTTTACCCCCTGATATAATGAAAGGGCCCTCTATGGGGGCCATCCACAAGAACTCAGTCAATATTTCAACCGAGAAAGGTCAAAGAAATTTCTGAGCCATGCAGATATGCTTGTGGAAATGGAAGGGTTAATGGTGGCAGGTCAGGACCAGGTTCATGTTGCCAGAATTTGTAGAAGGGTTATCCTTAAGGATCCTAGACATAGAGACCAAAATTGTTGTTGTTATTGTGTGTCCTTCATTCTTGAAGAGGACCATGACATCAAGAAGAAGGTGATGCCATGATTTTCAAGGGAACTGGACTTAAGTGAGGGAGGGCTGTTCGAAGTCACCAGCCTCACTATCTCCTCTGGAGCCATCTGGGTCCACTGGCCATATATATATATATATATATATATATGTATGTGTGTGTGTATATATATATATATATATATATATATATATATATATATATATATATATATCAGAATGATTGGAGATGGTCCCAGAGATCAAAGTAGATTATGTAAGGATAATGGTGTAAATGGCACAACCTATTACTGCAGGTTATAAAAAATTTGCACCTACTGAATAACTAGCAAGATATGATTTGGTGACTAGAATTATACATGGACTGACAGATGACTAAATTTCATGCTACCAATATTGACTTAAGATATCTTTATGGACTGAACCAATAACTATTGGAACTAGACAATTATCCAAGATTGAACTGTAGCCCATAATCATCTGGGCATAACATTGATCAATACAAACTGAAGGACATTTTAAATAGATATTACCAAATATCTTATAATACTTACAAATACTTATAATCTCCAATCTGCATGGAATGAAAAGTTTTCTAAATAGAGAGACCTTGCAAAAAAAAGTTAAAATCATATGGGAACAGAAAGAGGTACATGCCACCCTCATGGCCCTTCATCTACTGAAGTTGTACTAAGCATGCTTTCAGTGAACCTATAAAAGTTACAGCTTACAGAAGTAGCTGGGCAGCTCAGTAGGCAGAGTGCTAGCTGCCCCCCCCAAAAAAAATGAATGATAAATTTTAATAAATACATTGATATACAGGGTAGCAGAGTTTTTCTTTATTACAGAAATTCCCAAGTGGAGATGGAATATTGCAATATTGCCTTACACACCACTAAATGTTGTGTTAAATCTAAGAGACTGAGATAAATACATGTCAGTGGTCTCAACTCACCTGATTTAAACCTCATTGAAAACTTATGGGCTATATTCAAGGCTAGGGTTGGAAGAGGGGAGATGGACTGTTTGTCAAAAGTGTGCTTAATATCCAATGTGTCCAGAATTTCAATGATTTAACCTTGTATTTGTCTGCCTTGGAGGCAGCTAGGTGACTTAGCGGATAGAGTTCTGGGCCTGGAATCAGGAATACCTGAGTTCAAAGCCAGCCTCAGATATTTACTAACTGTGTGACTCTGGACAAGTCACTTAACCCTGTCTATCTCGGTTTCCTCATCTGTAAAATGAGCTAGAGGAGAAAATGGCAAACCATTCAAGTATGTTTGCTAAGAAAACCCCATGGATAGTATTGTGCTATGTTCCATGGGGACATGTAGAGTTGGACATGACTGACAAGTGTCTGACTTGTCTCCTTCTAATAGATGTCAGTACTTGAGAATGGGGACAATATCTTTTTTTACCTCTTTCTCATAGTAGCAGAACCAGGGCTTGCCATTCTTCATGTTTCGGGTATTCATTTAAAAACATGCTAATTGATAGCATCAAAAATGGGTACCTATCTAATGTGTGGTTGGTCATTCAAATAGAAGTGACAGTTTTCCTTTGAGCAGGCCTGTCCCTCCCCCTTTACACCCCCATTCTTCAAGGTAGAATTGTCACTAGTCTGTCCTGAGTCTCTGTCCATTAAACAGGATGAAAATGAAAACTGACATTTCCATAACAGCAAGGTTGACAAAGCATTCTCAATACAAACACCCTTAGAATATTGATTGGAAAGGAACAATTATCCCCATTTTTAAAGATAGGAAAACTGAGGACCACAGCAAAGAAATCTATTGCCCTTATGCAAAAGCAGAGGGGGGAACTGCCTTTCTTGGAACTTGTGTGACCCTTCCTACCTGCTCCTTGTCTCTACATATTCCCCACCTGTTAGGGCCCTTTAAGACTTTACCCGAACTCTGAGGAAGCAAGGAGAACTCAGACAAATGACAGGCAACTCAGGCTGGGTTAGAGGCACCTGTGTGTGTTTCTGCGCACCCCCTCCCCTTGAACCAACACAGGTTCAAGGATTACAGGGTATTGAGCATGTGCTGCTAACAGGGGAGCACTCCCCTCCTGTGAGGAGCCAGCTCCTGAGGCACGTGGGGGAACAGAGTGGGAGGGGGGGATAAAAGGAGGGAGGTGAGATGAAAGAGGAGGAGAGAGAGAAGAGGGGGTTGTGAATGAGAAAGAGATTAAATGGCAAGATACATTACATCTTGGTGTCAGGACTCCTTTGTCTGTTCAGGAGGAGCAGGCTCCCCCAAGGGGTTCATGGGGGTGAACCAGAAGTTGTAGTGGGGCAACCAGAGGGGTTGTAGTGGGGCGACCAGAATAGTGGAGGCGATTGGAGAGTCATAGAGGCAGCTGGAGAGGTAAGTTTGGCATCAGCTCAGTAAGGCGGGATCCTTACACCCACCAATCGACTAGGCACATTCCCCACATCTCTACTCATAACCTCTGTCTATGTCTACTCTTCTCAGTTAGGCTGGGGGTACTTGTGGGAAAGCATGCCTCAGATTTATGGGGGAATGTTTTGTTGCAACTTTTCTTAAGATGCCATTTCCGTTAATGCCTTTTCTTTAATGCATTCTGAGTTACTACTGAAAAGTTCATGCATCAGTGGGTACTATGGAGGAACAGTTTTAGGGACAGACCCAATCAAGGGTATCTGTTCCCCAGACGAAATTAAGTCACCTGTGTGACCTGGACAAGCCTCTCTCTGGTGCTCACCATGCTCATCTGTAAGAGGAAGGGATAGATTCAGTAATCAGTAAGGTTCTTTCTAATAATAGGGTCCTAGGAACCTATATAGAGGTTTAATTAGCAATTTTTGCAACAGAGGTAGCTTACACTATATTCTTATTTTTTTATTTTTATTTTTTTTTTTAAAGCAATTGGGGTTAAGTAACTTGCTCAAGGTTACATGGCTAGTCATTGTTTATGCGTGGGTGCTCATTTTCTGAGGCCGGATCTGATCTCGGGTCATCCAAACTCCGAGGCTGGCGCTCTTACTCACTGCGCCACCTAGCCGCCCCTTTAGGGCAATTGGGGTTAAGTAACTTGCCCAAGGTCACACGGCTAGGTTTTTTTTGTTTGTGTGGATTAAGTGTCGGAGGCCGCCTCCGAACTCAGGTCCTTCTGATTCCAGGGCTGGCGCTCTATTCACTGCGCCACCTAGCCGCCCCCTACCAGCTTACACTATATTCTTAAGCTGGTATACTTGATTCCATGCCATTCACCCATAGATAGAGAACTCAGGACACCTTGAGGCTGCTGTTAGGGAAGCTTAGGGTAGGAGGAAGGGGAGCAAGATGGATCCAAGCCAGGGGGGACTTTACCTGGAACCACCAAGAAAGGAACTGTGCCATCTGGCAGCTTATTTTAATTAATTCTTTGTGTTAACTAGGTACTTAGCTCCACTGTTTCTTCTACTAAAGGATTTCCAAGAATTTCCATCCTTTAAATTTTGTATCCTTAAAGCAAAGCCCCAGCCACCCCACCCTAGTTATCTTTGGGTTCCTATGGGACTATTGGTGTGGGAGTTGCCAGACCTGGTCCATTTTTCCTTATTATCAAGGATAACTGAATTCTGATCCCTATGGGGACTCCTTCTGGGGACTCTGCCTTCTCCTCCCATTCTTCCTACATTACCACCTTAGAAGGCCTGAAGCTGCTCTCCCAAGGGCTAGAATCCATTCTCTTCCCCATCCTACACCAGAGAGTTAACATGCAGAGACCCTGGGAGAGGGAGTCCAGAGACTGATAATTACAAGGAATGGAAGAGACAGAGAAGAAAGTCTGAACTTTGAGAATAAGAAGGAAAGGATGTTGTTGGGTGGGGCCTGAGACTTGAGATAAATCTGTCCAACTTCCCATTGCTGAGCTGCAATGGGCTTTTGGCTTCCTGCCTCCATCAGTGAGCAGTTTCTGGCCCCATGTACAAATACAAGCTTCCAGAGGCCTTTTGTTATTCATTATGGCAGCTAAGAGGTCCAATGAATTGAGTGAAGGACTCGGGACAAGAAGATATGTGTTCAAATACTGCTCTGACATTTGTTAACTGTGTGACCCTGGATAAGTAACTTAACCTCTCTGTGCCTCAGTTTCCTCATTTATAAAATATGGATTATAGATGTCAGGATGAAACAAGATAATACATGCAAAGTACTATATAAACCTTAAAGTACTATGCAAACACCAGCTATTATGATAATGATAAGAAATTATCATTTCTTTATTATCAGTTTTTAGTTCCTGGAATAAACCCTCACACTTAGCTCCTTCATATATCCCTTACTTTATTACCATTGGACCACCTGTTATTTGAATATCCCAGTAGAAATACAGACCATGGGGGCAGTGTCAAGACAGCAGAGTAGAAACAGCACTTCCGTGGAGCTCCAGCCCACACCACTTCAAAATTATGTAAAAAGGGGACTCCGAACAACCTCTGGAGCTCCAGAACCCACAAAATGACACCGAGAAGCTAACCTCCTGCTGAGGACAGCCCAGCAGCCCGGCAGGGAACAGCCAGCCCAGCGCTCTGGGAGCCCAGCCCAGGCCCGCTTGAGTCCCAGGTTTTAGCCCCAGGGCATTAGATACAGAATGTTAGAGTTGAACCCCAGAACCCAGGTTCCTACTTTGCAGTGGGAGGTGATCCCCACTACACAAGAAAGCACAAAACCGTTAGATTTAGGACTAGGAGAAAGGTTAATTGTGCTTGAAACCCCTCATTTTTCAGGTGGGAGGACTAGGGGCACCATAAAGCAATTTTCAAGGTCATGGAGGAGAGCCAAGATTTGAACTCTGGGCCTCTGACTCTACATCTATTCCCTGCCCTGCTCATGCTGCTTCCCCATCGGCATCTCTGACTCCTGTTCCTTCTTGGTTCTTGGACTATTTGGTTACTCTTAAAACATAACTCTCCCCTTTCCCTAACATACAGACTTTAAGTGTTTCCCATCACCTCCGAGAGGATAAAATTCAAACACACACACACACACACACACACACACACACACACACACACACACACACACACACACAGGAGGTGGACCTAACCTCCTTCAGGCAAAGCTGGACTCTGCTTTTCTCTCAGTCAGAACAAGGACAATTGATTGACAGCTGCCATTGGTTCTCATGCTATGAGCTCCCTCCCTGACCTCTTCTCAAAGTCAGCAGCTTGTGTGCTGATCTGAGCATGAGGTCTCTGAGTAGAGCCAGGGTCTGCTCCCCTTCTGCCTGTGCCAGAAGAGATCTGAGCACAGTGCTAGGCACATAGCCAAGAAGACTCCCTGGATGAATGTGTTGTGAGCTGCTGCTCCCGTGGGGAAGAGCTCCTGTAAGAGGGAGGATCCAGAGACAGTTACTGAGCTTTCCTGGCACATGGACCTGTCTGGCATTGAATGGAGAAATTGCTATTTTGGGAATTGTTTATTTCCATTCATCTCAGAATCATGGGAATGATAAGGAAGTGGCCCTAGCACACCCCATTGACCCCCGGATCCGGTCTGGCCCACTGGAGCTTTCTCAATACCTAGAATACAAGGGAGAGGCCTGTCTGGGATGGGGAAATGAGACATCTACTTTCCATCAATTTGCAAAACAGCAGAGCCTAGAATTCCAGGGCACTCAGGGGCACAGCAGTAATGTTTCCACTGGCTTTGGAAAAAGGGGAAGGACTTCACCTCCCCCACCATTGCCATTTCTAGAACATTAGAGATTGAATGACCATTAGTGAGCCTCTAGACTAGGCAGTGCTTCTGACATTTTGTGTATGTGTGTCATGGACCCCCTTTGGCAGTCTGATAAAGCCTATGGACCCCTTCTCAGAAATGTACACAATTTACAAATGAGAAGTATATAAGATAAAATGTATAGGTTTGGGAAGGAATCAATTACACTGAAATACATTTGTCAAAATATATTTTTTTAAGTTCAGGGACCTCAGATTAAGAACTGTTGGCCTAGGAGATCCTGCTCATGTTTCAGAGAAGAAAAGCAAGTGATGGCGAAGGTCTAGCACAAGGGTACAACACTAGTAAATAGTACTGCCAGTACTTCAGCCCCTGGGCTGACACCTGACGCCAAGCCTAGTACTCTTTCCCCATATTATACGTCACTATTTCATTGTGAGGTTTTTGCTCTTATGAATCACAAAAACATAAACTCATCAATAGACCATCTTTTAAAATACACAGAAGGAAACAAAAAGAAATTCAGGAGATACCAATAAATAGAGGCAATTTTATTATGACATTGCTAAGCTTACTGTATATATTTTTTCCTAAACCAAAGGAATCAAAGTTCATGCTTTCCTAGAAAAGCCTCTTTTTTTGTTCTACCTCATGTTTTGAAATGTTTACATTTGCTGATCATTATTGAAGGGAAGGAAAGGAAAAGAAAGAAAGAGAAAGAGAGGGGGAAGAGAAAGGGAAGAAGGGAGAAAGAAAAAGAAAGAAAGAAAAAGAAAGGAAGGAAGGAAGGAAGGAAGGAAGGAAGGAAGGAAGGAAGAAAGAAAAAAGAAAGAAGGAAAGAAAGGAAGGAAGGAAGGAAGAAAGAAGGAAAGAAAGAAAGGAAGGAAGGAAGGAAGGAAAGAAGGAAATAAAAGATAAAAGGAAAGGAGAGAAAGAAAGAATAGAGAGGGAGGGACAGAGGGAGGAAAAGAAAGAAAGGAAAGAAAGAAAAGCTGGAAGGAAAGAAAGAGGAAAAGGAAGGAAGAGAAAGAAAAAAAGGAAGGGAAAGAAAGAAAAATGAAGAAAGGAGAGCGAGGGAGAGAGGGAGGAAAAGGAAGGAAAAAAGAAGGAAGGAAATAAGGAATGAAAAGAAAGAAAAAGGAAAGAAGGAAAAGAAAAAAGGAATGAAAGAAAAAAAGGAAAGTTAATAAACATTTATTAACCATCTACTACATGCTATGTGTATGTATGTATCCTTTCTTTCTTCTTTTGGGTGACCTTGGGTACAACATTTCACCTCTCTGAGACTCAGATCTTCATCTATAAAATGGGTGGGTTAGTATAGATGGTCTCTGAGGACCTGTTCAGCCCTAGATCTCTGATCCTCTGTGATCTCAACTGTCCCTTCTATTTCTAAATCCATGTTCCCACTTTTTTGTTGGGAGACTCTAATTGTGCCTACTTCCTGATAGCAGTCAGAAAAGAGATCTGCCTCCTTGTAACTACTTCCTACTAAGGATCCCAGTTCTGTCCCTTGTGGCCAAGCTGAACAAATCCATTTCTTATATTATCTTTATATTTGTCCCTACCCATTTCACTGTGTATTCGACTTATCTCTCTTGTTAGACTGGAAACAACCCTGGGAGGAGCGTTTTATGATCCTCCTGTCCTTCTGTCTCCATCAAAGTACCAAGGCAGGCACATTGTATGAGTATGTGTTTGTAATAGGGGGTGGGTAGGCAAACATTTACTTATTTATTATCTCAGAAGGTTGTTAGAGCATTTTCTATAATAAAAAAACTAAATTCAACTAATTTCTATAATTTAGAGGTGGGGAAGAGCCTGGCTCTTTGGCTTGTTAAGGAGAAATGCAGAGGGGATTTCTACATAGTGTGGAAGTTTAGCTAAATAGCCCCAGAATCCCAGATTGGAAAGAATCATAGAGATCAGCTTCTTACTCGATTTAGGGTGACCTTGGGCAAATCACTTCATCTCTCCGAGACTCTGATCCTCACCTGTAAAATGGGTGTGTTGGACTAGATGGCATCTGAGATCCTATTCAGCCCTAGATCTCTGATCCCTTTCCAGCAACCTTGAGAGATGACCAGCTGGATTCTACTAAAATACTCCCAGTGACACTACCTGATGAGGCAGAGCATACTACCTTTTATTGTTTAATTGCTTATTTATTTATTGTTAAGAAATGTTTTATTTTTCTGTTAATGGGACCAACAAGTGTTGACCTCTTGGTTCAGGCAGGCCCCCTAAGGCCTCTTCCACTTGATAGGCCTTTACATTTCCTTATTGTGATTGTATCCAAACTATGACTTTTCTTTATGAGGCTAAATATTGACATTTCCTTCAGTTGATGCTTGAATGGGTACCCAATCTCCAGACTCCTCCCATTCCTAGTCACTTATCTGTGCACAAGTCCTAAAATGTGGCTTCTGGAACCAAACCCATTTCCTTAGATGTGATCTGACCAGGATGGATGGCTGTGAATGTGTGTGTGTGTGTGTGCACATAAAAGTTTGATGAATAGTACATGTGTTCCTTAAGGCAGTTAGGTAACATAGTGGATAGAGTGCCCAGACTGGTTAGGAAGACTCATCTTTCTGAGCCTGCCACATCTGCCCTGAGCTGTAACTAGAAACTGATGCATCTGGGGCAGGTGGCGCTGGTTGTTGTGGAGGCATGGTGGTGATCAGGTTGGAAAACATTCCCAGGGTGGTACCATCTGTGTGTTCTTGAGATCCGCTAAGTGAGAGGAAAGCCTCACCCTAAGTTTTCCCAGTCCATCTCAGAGAGTTATAGCAGAATCTTAAAGCTATTAGGGAAATCCGAGGTTCTTTAGCCCAATGTTACCTGACCAAGGATCCCCCCTACAATAAGTTTGATAAGTGTGATGATGGGGAACTCATAGTCTACAAGGAGTCCCATTCTACTTTTGGACAGCTCTGATGGCCAGGGAGTTTTCCCTGGCATTGAGCTGATCTGTCTCTCTGGATAGAACATAAGCTCCTAGAAACAGGAATTGTTTCACTTTTGTGAAATTGCTTGCCACACTACTAGGAGCAAAGTGGGAACTTAAATGCTTGGTGACTGAGTAATTATTTGAATTGCTAACATGAGGGAGAAATTATAAAAAAAAAAAAAACAACTAGAAGGAACCCTAGATTTCATCAAGTCTGACTCTCATTTACAGATGGAGAGTCTGAGGCCTGAAGAGATGAAGGATCTGACCAAGTGGCAGAATCAGGATTCTTGAAGTTGAAGCCCATGCTCTTTCTATTGCCCATCCTGCCTCTACAGAGATGTTATTCCAATAAATACTTCAAACTCAATGTGCCCAAACACTTCATTAACTTATCTCTGAGTATTGGCCCTTTGCCCAGTATCTTTGACCTATCTTTGCATGCCCAGCATTGAACATGGTCCCTAGCACATAGTAAGGCAGCTACGTGACATAGTGCAGAAAGCTCTGGGCCCAGAGACAGGATGACTCATCTTCCTGAGTTCAAATCTGGCCTCAGATACTTACTAGTTGGGTGACTCTGGGCAGGTCATTTCCCTCTGTTTGTCTCAGTTTCTTCATCTGTAAAATGAACTGAAAAAGGAAATGGCAAATTACTCATTTCAGTATTTGCCTAGAAGACTTCAAATGTGGTCACAAAGAGTCGGACATGAATGAAAACAACTCATCAAAGCATATAGTAAATGTTTATTTTTTTTAGTAAGTGCTTATTAAATACTGGTTGACAGCCTTTTCTATTTCTCCAGATGGCACCAACATCCTTCTGGCTATCTGGACTGAGAGTCACCCTTGGGCTGACTCCCCCTCTCTTGCCCTCTATCCCACCCCCCACACAACCAGTTGTCAGATTCAACTCATTCCACCTTCAGAAGGGCAAGTTACAAAGGATGAATATAAAAACACAACATAGTCTTTGTGAGAAGAGTGTCAGAAACACAAAGCTCACAATGACCTGAGGCTGGCAGGCTACCCCCAGATCCAAAATATCTTGTGTATCTCTCTTCTTCCCTCTGCTGTCACCAGCCCAATTCAAGCCCTTAGCAACACATACTAACAGCTTAGGGGTCCACGGGATAGACTGCTGGACCTGGAATGAATAAGACCTGAATTCAAATGTGATCTCAGATCCTTACTACCTGGATGACCCTGGGGCAGTCACTTAACCTTGACATGCCTGGTTTCTTCAGCTGTAGAACAGAGATATTACTAGCACTTACCTCACAAGGTTGATTGTTGTGAAGTATCCGTAAAATGCTTTAGAACCATGACTGTAACATAAAAATAAGCACTTATCTCATGTGTCTGTGAGATTCCAATGAGGTAATGGATTAAGGTATGGCTGTTGGCATTGCCACAGATAATGTCCTCATTCCTGGGGAAGACTTTGACCAATTGCTCTTTCTTGAGCCCAGGGGCTCTGGGGACTAAGTAAGGGAACAGGGGCACAGAGGGCTTCTTCCTCCCCCCACCCCCACCCCATTCATGGGCTTCAAATAAAGAGCACCCCTCCCCCCTGAATCCCCATCTATTCTCTAATTACTCACTGCCCATTATTTCTAGACTCAGGCAACTCCTGCAGGGGTCTTTATGTTCCAGACCTCATGGGGTTTGGGAAGTCAATATTTATTTGGATCCCACTGGGAGACCATTTACAAGCATAACAAAGGCTTCATAGGTGACTCTTCCCTCAGACTTCTGAGGATCAGCCAGCACTAATCTAACACTCTGCTGCTCTGGGAGAGCCATATGTGTGTCTAGTGGCAGTCATCTCCAGGATGGAGAAAAAGTGGGAGAAAAAAAGAAAGTTACATGAAAACCTTATTACATAATTTAAAAGCAATAGTAAATTGTACATACTAGATATACAATTTCATGTGCAATCATTTTTTATTACACTAGATTATGGAAATAATTTATTCCATATGGAAATAATTTATTCATAAATAAAAACTAAAATGAATAATTTTTTTAAGTTCACAGATCTATTTTACTTATTTATTTTTGGAGAGGGTAAGGCAAGACAATTGGGGTTAATGACTTGCCCAAGGTCACACAGCTAGTAAAGTGTTAACTGTCTGGTATTGGATTTAAACTCAAATCCTCCTGACTCCAGGGTTGGTGCTCTATTCACAGTGCTACCTAGCTGCCCCATTCATTCACAGACCTTCTGTAAGAAGGCTTTCCTTGTCACCTTTAATCTTAGTGTCTTTTATCTGAGATTATCTCTGATTTACACTCTCTATATCCTCTTTGTACTTCATAGTTTGCCTGTTGTCTCCCTATTAGATTAGGAGCAGCTTGAGGGCAGGGAATGTCTTTTTACCTTTCTTTGTATCCCCAGGGCCTGGCACATAGTAGATATTTCATAAATGCTTGCTGAATTGACCCAAGCTAAGAAGCTCTGTTAGAGCATTGGTCAAGGCACACACATAGCCTGGGTACTTTAAAGTTTACAAAGCACTTTCCTCAAAACTATCCTCTGAGGGAGAGTAGTCCTTATTTTACACAAGAGTAAACAGAGGCTCAGGGAGATGAGGGGACTTGTCTAATGTCACATGGCTATTAACTATCAAAGGCAAGATTGGAAAGGGTGTATCAGAAAAATCTATTTAGTATATCAGAACTAGTCTGATCTCAGTTTTTGAGAATGGGAGAGGAAGGATCAAAGGGGGAATCTGACCTGTTTAGGGTCCTGCAATGAGAGAGGCAGGGTCAGGGTCAGGGTCAGGACTATGGCTGATACCTCCTTATTCCCAGCCCAGGGCTCTTTCCTTTACACCAGACTGAGAGTCCCAATCAGAAGATTCAAGAATTCCACCTCTCGGGCTCATTCCTATTCAGCTGTCAATTAGTGAAGTGTGTGAACCAACATGCACTCTGGGGAGAGAAACTCAGTAGTTTTCCTCTAAACTAGAACTGGATCGTGCTAAGAGATGTAACGTCCCATACTTTTTTAGCATCAGGGTTTGAGAGCTAGACTCCATCAAAATCAACAGTCACCTTCTCTGTGCCAGGCAGACACTAAAATGCAAAGGCAAAGACAAAAATGAAACAGTTTTGCCTTCAAGTAACTTATATTCTATTGACTGAAGATGCCATCTAGTCAAACTCCCTCTTTTTACAACTGGGAAAACTAAGTCCTGGAGAAGTTATTTATCAAAGGTCACACAGGTAGTAAAAGATTGAACTGGGATTCTTACTGAGGTCCTCTAACTACAAATCAGTCAATCAGAAAGCATATATTAATCAATCACAGGCACTGTGCTAAGGATGGGAATACAAGGAATGTGCAAAACCCTCCCTGTCCTCAGGTACCTCACATTTTAATGGAAGACATAATATACACCTAAACTGGTGGCATAGTAAATAGAGTGCCAGGCCTAGAGTCAGGAAGACCTGAGTTCAAATCAGGACCCAGAAACTTACTAAATATGTATCCCTGAGAAAGTCACTTAACCTTGTTTGCCTCAGTTTCTTCATCTGTCAAATGAGCTAGAATGGGAAAGCCATTCCAAAATATTTGCCAAGTAATCCTCAAATGGGATCTAAAAGGGTCAGGCATGACTGCAATAAAGGACAGAAGGTAGCCTTAGCAGGCTATCAAGTTCTATCAGTCCTACAGGAATCAGTTCAAGTCTTATTCTCTAGAGAAAGCCTATGTTGACCACCCCAGTCCAAGCACTTGCCCTTTTCCCTGAGGCCTTCTAGCACCTGAAGATTGTGGTGCTCATAGAGTAGCAAACACATTTGTCTTTGTTTTGTGGTGTTGTGTTGTTAAGTCAATTGTCAATTGTATTGTCAACCTCTGTGAACACAAGAAATGTGTCCTCTTCTGAAAGTTAAGTCAATAAATGTTCATAAAGCACAATCGACATTTATAAAGACCTACTATGTGTCAGGAACTGGGGATGCAAAGAAAGGCAAAAGCTAGTTTCTGCCCTTGAGGAACTCACAGTCCAGTGGTGGAGACGGCATGATAACAACTATGTACAAATAAGCAGGATATATGGAGGATAAATTGTAGATAATCAAGAGAGAGAAAGTACTAACTAGCACTACCCTTCCCTCTGAAATCTCCCCTCCCATACAGATGAGCACAGGGCTGATCACCTACTGGGTGGTCACTAAAGCTTCACTGAGTGGTCAGTGACTGGGTCACATGATGAATAGCTGTCCTTCTAAATCCAAGAGGCATCAACTTTCAGTCAGTCATTCAACACACCTTTATGAAGCCCAAGGCCTTGTACTTGACTAGCCTGTGTGGGAAACAGGACTAATCTATGGTTCCTGCTTGTAGAGAGCTTGAAGACAAATAGGGAAGAACACTAGTAAAAAATGACCCAAGTTCAAATCCAGGCTCAGACACTTACTAGCTGTGTGATCATGGACTTAACCTCTGTTTGCCTCAATTTCACTATCTATAAAATGGGAATACAGAAGTCCATCATTGTGGAGAAGATCGAATGAAATAATGTTTGTAAGTCTCTTTGCAAACTTTAAAATAGTTTATGAATGCTGTTATCATTGTTTTTCATAACTTTGCCACATTCATTTCTGAGGTTTTTTTGCCACTTATATTGTTATTGTCATTGTTTAGCTTGTTTTCTTGGCTCTACGTATTTCATGTAAGTCTTTATAAGTTATATAGTCTTTATGATATATAATTATATACGTCTATATAATTCATCACATTTGTCATTTCTTATAATTTGGTTTGGCTATTCCTCAGTCCATGGGCATCTACTTTATCTCTAGCAACCACAAAAAATACTGCTGTAAATATTCTGGTGTTTATGGAGCCTTTCTTGGTGCCAATAACTTCCTTGGGGTATATTCCTAATAGTGGAGTCTCTCTTATAAAGGAATCTCTAGTTGTACTAATTCACAGTTCCATCAACAATACACCAGTATCATCATCATCATCATGAGCTCCTGGAAAATGTGGCCCATGTTACTTGAATGGAGGAAGAGTATACTCCATAAAACCTTTTGAATTGAGTGGAATTAGAAGACAGGAATATTCTGGGCCATAGAAATAGCATTTAACTGAGTTTTCAGAATAGTTGACTTCTGGTCCCAACTCTGCCCTTAGTTCATTGTGATCTTGGACAAGTCACATCCTACCTCTAGGCCTCAATTATCCTTCTGGAAAAGGAGAGGTTTGGATTAGCTGGTTTCAAAGTTTTCATTTAGCTTTAACAAAATATTATTTTTTTGATTTCTGTCAGATCAATTGGCCTCCTTGCTATTCAAGACAGTCCATTGCCTGACTCTGAGCATTTTCATTGGTTCTCTTCCATGCCGTGAATGCTGTCCCTCATCATTTCTACCTCCTGGCTTCCTTAAAGTCTCTGCTAAAATCCCACTTTGTACAGCAAACCTTTCTTGATGGCCTCTTATAGAGGTGGCTGGTGGCAAAGCAGATGGAGTACTGGGCTTAGAATCAGGAAGACTCAAGTTCAAATCTGACCTCAGGCACTAACTAGTTGTATGACCCTGGGTAAGTCACTTCCTCTCTGTTTGCCTCAGTTTCCTCATGTGTAAGATGAGAATAATAACGGGGACCATTAATAATGAATGTTGGAGAAGTTATGATAAGATCAGCACACTGGTGCATTGTTGATAGAGCTGTGAATTAGTAGAGACTCCATTATAAAAGAGATTCTCCTGTTAGGAATATGCCCCAGGAGGTCATTAACCCTAAGAAAGACTACATAAACACCAGAATACAATAGAAACACCTACCTCCCACAGTTCTTACAGGGAATCACATAAGATATTTGAAAAGAGCTTAGCATAGTGCCTGTCATATATCAGGTGCTAAATAAATGCTTCCTTCCTTCCCTTAATGTTGGAGCCTTATCTCTATCATTTGCTTTTTTTTAAATCCATATTGCCAGGGCTTGGCACATAATAAGTACTTAATAAATGTTTATTGACTGACTGACTGGATTCTGACCTTAGAGGGCAGAATCACTGCTAATTCTAGACATTTATTTAAATCACTTACTTGGATGCCACCTAGTTTCTGGAGATGCTGAGTGGCAGTAGGAATTGAGGTGCCATCCTTAGGATTTAGCCTACACAAACTAGCATAAGTTTTGAATAATTTTACTTGTCTTCTCCCCCACCCCACCCCCCAATCTATTGTCCTGATTGTGGAAAGGCTTAACTCAAATAGGCTTGTGTGAACATGATTTGTAAAATATTAGTGAGACCAGTGTAGTATGATGTGATAGAAAGAATTCTAGATTCCAGGTCAGGAGATTACTTGGAATTGCAGCCCTAACCTTTCCCAGACACATGACCTGGCAAATCTCTTGTGTGTGACACTTGACGTGTCTATGCACCCATTTCTCTATACTGGAAAGCTCGGTGGCATAATAAATAGAGTGCAGTCCATGGTATTAGGAAGACCTACATCGAATACTGCCTCAGACATTTACTGTGTGATCCAAAACAAGCAATTTATCCTCTCCCAGTCTCAGTTTCCTGGTATGGAAAATAGAGATAGTAATATCATCTTCCACACAAGTATGAAGATCAAATGAAGAAAATATATGTAAAGCACTTTGTAAACCTTAAAATGCTTTATATAGGATAGGTATTATATGAATCATTATTGCTGCACAATGTGAGATAGCAGAGCTTGCATTATCCCTGTACAGGAAGGATTGTGAGGCAAATGCTTTGCAAACTGTCTTGTATTACATGCGTGAGAGCTGCGATTATGGTGTGAGTGATGAGAAAAGGCTTCCCAAGGCTCTCCATCCACAGGTCCATTCTTCAGAGAAGAAGAGGCTGAACAGCATGGGCAAAGCAGCCCTGATTGCAGAAGCAAGAGGGAGCCTGAAGAGCTAGGTCCAGAGAACTCTCATTATGCGGAAGCTTAGCCATGGTGCATGGTAATGAAATGCTGGGTTAGTGCTAGAGGAAGTGTGTGACATTCAATAGCCAGAAATTCATAGTTATTGCCGCACACTGAATGTCAAATGAATTCATAATGGTGGTGGAGTTGAGCTAAAATATTATCTAGGTTTCAAATGACTGGATTGTTGAAACCTCACTGCAGTCAGGAGAGGGGTGGGAGGAGATGTGTAGCTGCAGTTACCAGCACAGGCAGGGATGTCTTATAGTGGGAAAGCAGGGATGGGGAGGGGATAAGCAGCCATCAATCAACCCAATCAGAGTCTGTAGGGAGTTCCCTGTACCCAGCCCCAGCTTGCTGCTATCAGGGAGACAGGAGAAGATACAAGCCCTGCCCTCCCGGAGCCTTTGGGAAAAGAGGGGGCCTCTTTCCAATGCCACCTTACCCTACTCCACCTCCCAGGCAAACAGCCCCTAATACTGGGCCCTGCTCAATGTATCTTGTTAGTACCAAGGTTTGTTCATTATATGAAAGTGGAGGTGAGGGGAAGGAAGGAGGGAGGGAGGAAGGAAGAAAGAAAGAAAGAAAGAAAGAAAGAAAGAAAGAAAGAAAGAAAGAAAGAAAGAAAGAAAGAAAGAAAGAAGAGAAGGAGGGAGGGAGAGAGAGGAAGGAAGGAAGGAAAGGAGGGAAAGAAGAAAGAAGGGAGGAAAGAAGAGAGGGAGGGAGGAAAGAAGGAAGGAAGGAAAGAAAGAAAGAAAGGAAAGAAGGAAGGAAGGAAGGAAGGAAGAAAAAGGAAAGAAAGAAAGAAAGAAAAAAGAAAGAAAGAAAGAAAGAAAGAAAGAAAGAAAGAAAGAAAGAAAGAAAGAAAGAAGAGAGAAAAGGAGAGGGAGGGAGAGAGGAGGGAAGGAAAGGAGGGAAAGAGGAAAGAAGGGAGCAAAGAAAGAAGAGAGGGAGGGAGGAAAAAAGGAAGGAAGGAAAGAAAAGAGGGAGGGAAGAAGAAAAGGAAGGAATGTGAAAGGGAAGAAGAGAAGCAGAGAAAGAGGGAGGGAAGGAAGGAGAGAATTCTGGGGAATGAGTTTGCTTCCTTTTCTAATAAGATCTTACAAATTCATAAAGCTTGGGAAAATTGATAGTTTAGCCCAATCTATTCTTTTTCTGCACCTCCCCCTTACCCCTGCCCCACCTGAATACAAATAATTGAGGTTACAGAAAAGGGCTAGGGCAATTATCAAAGACATTATACCTTGTGTACTTTGGACTTCAGTGAGTGAACTCTGCTCTTTGACCCCCCTGACCTTACCCCTCACTCAGAGTGGTGAGCCTGGGAATTCGTAATTCCATGCACCAAGATTAACTGGTCCCTCACAATGTGGAGTAACTTTGGGTAGGGGGCAGTGAACTATGTTGAAAAATTTTCCCCAGACATCTGAAAATCATTTTCTTGAGAAATAGAAAGACTCAGCACCGCAGTATATATCCAAAAAAGGTCAAAGACAGACACAAAAAGTTTCCATAGTATCAAAAATTTCATAGCACCATTTTTTGTGGTAGAAGAGAATTAGAAACAAAATGGTACCCATCAAATAGACAATGAGTAAACAAATTGTGGCATATGAATATAATAGGAAATGCAAAATGAGAAGCAATGAAGATGAGGAATTCAGAGAAACATGGGAAGACTTGCAGAACTGATATAGCATGAAGTAAACAGGATAAGGAAAGTAATATACACAATGACTACAACAATCCAAATAAAAAGAACACTTTGTAATCATAGTGACCAAGCTTGACTCCCCTCCCCACCAAAAAAATAAATAAAGAAAAGATGGAAAATGCCACTCCTTCCTTTGGTTGGAGAAGTTGGGGAATACTGGTGTGAAATGCTGCAAAACAGTTCCTTTTTCCCTTCCTTCCTTCCTTCCTTCCTTCCTTCCTTCCTTCCTTCCTTCCTTCCTTCCTTCCTTTTTTCCTTCCTTCCTTGCTTCTTTCCTTCCTTCCTTCCTTCCATCCTTCCTTCCTTCCTTCCTTCCTTCCTTCCTTCCTTCCTTCTTTCTTTCCTTCCCTCCTTCTCTACCTCTTTATTTACTTCTCTCCTTCCCTCCTCTCCTTCTGTCCACATAGGGAATCATATCCTTATTTGTGGGTACTCTGCCCAAAGGAATATAAATTTTGATCACTGAAACTTTGCAAGATATCTTGGAGTTTATGGGCTAGGTTTCTTTTTTAAGGACCATGCCTTAAACCCAAATCTCTCTGGCTCTCACTGATTGACCAACAATAGGTCCCAACCCAAGCCTCATTTATTCGTTGTTTGGGCTCTGGGGACTGAAATTAAATATAAATAGTAATTGTTTCTGTTTTGGTCTAAAGTCCTGAGGATTTTCTCCTCCCAGGTTGATATTGTTTTTGCTTTGTTTTCTTTTTGACTAGGTTAAAGGAGGCCATTCTTTGCCTCCAATTTTATGGAGCCTTAATCACTGAATGGGCATTGCCTCAGATAAACTGAGACACACAGAAAAACCTTAGCTTAAAAAGACTAAGGTCTCCCACTGCATCCAGGGCCATCTCCAGTCATTCTGATTCATATCTTGCCACTGGACCCACATGGCTCTGGAAGAGAGTGAGGTTAGTGACTTTGCATAGCCCTCCCTCACTTAAATCGAATTCATTGGCAAGTCATGACATCACCTTCCTAATGTCATGGTCCTCTTCCAGAGAAAGGACAAACAAAAACTCTCCCAGACCATCCATAAGTTAGGCCCCCCCCCCTTTTTGTTAAAAGAAAAGTCTCATTAGGTGTGGAGTTACCAGGAAAGGACTGGAAACTTTGTAACCTTGAGCTTAATAGCAACAACAAAAATAACAACTCATGTATATATCACATCAAGGTTTGCATGCAACAACTCAACACTTACACTTACACTCAATGACTTCATTTAGAAGATGAACACACAGGCAGATTGCGAGAGAGGATAGTTAGAAGCAAACACTTTTGAAAAGAGGCAGGGTCAAGTAGAAAATAGAATAAGTGGGGGACAGGATAGGATGGGAGGAAATATAGTTAGTCTATCACAATATAACTACTAAGGAAATGTTTTGCATAACTACACAAGTACAACCTATATTTAATTGCTTGTCTTCCCAATGGGGGTGGGTGAGGAGGGAAGAAGGAAAAGAATCTGGAAATCAAAGTTTTAAAAACAAATGTTTAAAAAAATGTTTCTTTTACATGCAACTGTGAAATAAGATTTACAGGCACCGGGGTATAGAAATCCATTTTGTCCTATTAGAAAGTTAGGGGGAATGAGGGAGGATATAAGAGAGAGCATATCAGGAGAAGGGGTATTCAGGAGGCTCAACATCTTGGGATGGGGGTTTAGGGGAAAGATGGAGAGAAAATTTGTAACTCAAAATCTTGTGGAAATGAATGTTGAAAAATAAAAATAAATAGATTGGGGAAAAAAAGATGAATGCGCAGGAGGATGATAAATATTATATTGGTGGCTACAGTTCAGGATTAAGAAATTAAAAAGGACAATGGTTTGTAGAACACTCAGGAGGTTCATACACATACTCATGAATAGTTCTTCAAGAAGAGATGGTGGGGGCGGCTAGGTGGCGCAGTGAATAGAGCGCCGGCCCTGGAATCAGAAGGACCTGAGTTCGGAGCCGGCCTCCGACACTTAATCCATACAAACAAAAAAACCTAGCCGTGTAACCTTGGGCAAGTTACTTAACCCCAATTGCCCTAAAGGGGCGGCTAGGTGGCGCAGTGAGTAAGCGCGCCGGCCTCGGAGTTTGGATAACCCGAGATCAGATCCGGCCTCAGAAAATGAGCCCCCACGCATAAATAATGACTAGCCGTGTAACCTTGAGCAAGTTACTTAACCCCAATTGCTTTAAAAAAAAAAAAAAAAGAAGAAGAGATGGTGAAAGTACCCAGGATGGTGAGCCCTGACCAACATCATAATTTGCTACATTTTTAAAAGCAGGAAATAACTGGTTATTGGGGCAGGGGACATTTCAGAATCGGTGCTCTGTGTGATGTTAGACAATTGGTTAGACTGAACAAATGTCAAAATTGGCACCAAATTGGAAGAAAAAATAAATATTGGAAGACGTATATAGTTACAATGATTTCACTTTTACCTCTTCTTACAAAGTGTTGGTGCTCCCCCTCCTCTACAAAAGTGAAATGCAGGGGGGCAGAGCCAAGATGGCGGAGTAGAAACAACTCATCCAAGCCACTCTGCCCCCACATTCCCCCCAAACGATGTCAAAGGGGACTCTGAACAACTTCTGGAGCCCCAGCACCCACAGAAGGACACAGAGAAGCTAAACTCCCGCTGAGGACAGCCCAGCAGCCCTGCAGGAAGGACCAGCACAGTGGTCTGGGACCTGGCAGCGTGCAGGGCGCAGCGCGCAGAGTGCAGGAGCCGAGCCAAGCCGAGCCCAGGTCAGCATGAGCCGAGGTTTTAGCCCCAGGGCAGCAGGGCCAGCAGCCAGCTGGAGGAACCCCAGAACACCAGGAGCTGTGGCGACTCCAGAATTATCAACATAGACTTGCCTGGGACAAAGCAAGAGGTTAGTGTCCTATGGACTTTGGGACTGGTATTAGGGAATGCATTGGCTCCCTCCCCTGGGGGCTAAAAGCAACTGAGGAGACACGCCATTTTGTAGTTTTCAGAGGCAGCTCCTGCTCCTGGCCTGCAAACTGTAGGGAGATCCAGCGATCAGTTTTGGGGGGTAATCGCTCTTGCTTTAACCTCCCTGGATCTGGATTGTGATCTAGGGTGGAAGTCGTGGGTGGGATTACGGCTTGCCAGAAACAGAAGTTGCCCCCCACACGTTTGGGACGAAAATTCCTCTATCTGGCCTTAAAGCCATAGTGTGGCAACAAGCCCAAAAGTCAAGTAATTAAGTGGCAACATGCCAAGGCAAAGGGAACAGAAAAATGCAGCCCTAGACTCCTATTTTGGGGGCATAGAGCAGGAAAAGGACTGTGAGGTCAGAAGTCCTGCTCCAAAAGCCCCAGGGGAAACCATGAGCAGGTTGCAGGCCATAGAGGACCTTAAGAAGGACTTTAAAAATCAAATAAGAGAAGTGGAGGAAAAATTGGAAAGAGAAATGAGAAGGATGCAGGAAAAGTATGAAATGAGGGTCAACAGCCTGACTGAGCAAAACAACACCTTAAAAAATAGACTAGCTCAAATGGCAAAGGAGGCCCAAAAGGGCAATGAGGAGAAGAATGCCTTAAAAAGTCGAATTTGCCAGATGGAAAAAGAATCTCAGAAGTTCACTAAGGAGATTCATTCCTTCAGAGTTAGACTGGAGCAAATGGAAGCTAATGACTTTATAAGAAATCAAGATGCTGTTAAGCAGATCCAAACAAATGAAAGATTAGAAGGCAATGTGAAATATCTCATGGGAAAAACCACTGACCTGGAAAATAGATCCAGGAGAGACAATTTAAAAATTATTGGACTACCTGAAAGCCATGATCAAGAAAGAACCTAGAAATCACCCTTCAAGAAATTCTCAAGTAAAACTGCCCTGATGTTTTAGATCCAGAGGGCAAAATAGAGGTTGAAAGAATCCACCGATCACCTCCTGAAAAAGATCCCAAAAAGAAAACTCCCAGGAATATTATAGCCAGGTTCCAGAATCCCCAGATCAAGGAGAAAATACTACAAGCAGCCAGGAAGAAACAATTTCAATATTGTGGAAACACAATCAGAATAGCCCAGGACCTGGCAGCTTCTACACTGAGGGATCGAAGGGCATGGAATATGATATTCCAGAGGGCAAAAGAACTGGGAATGAACCCAAGGGTCACCTACCCAGCAAAACTGAGTATTTTGTTTCAGGGGAAAATATGGTCATTCAGGGGAATAGAGGACTTTCAAGCATTCTTGAGGAAAAAACCAGCATTGAATAGAAAATTTGGCACCCAGACAGAAGAAGGAAGAGATGCCTGAGAAGGTAATCAGGGAAAAGAAATCAAAAGGAACTTATCAAAGTTGAACTATTTTCATTCCTATATGGAAAAGCAATAACTGTGACTGATGATATCTTTCTCACTATGAAAATAATGGAAGAAGGGTGTGTGGTCATATGAATACATATGTGAATGTGTGTGTATATGGTTACAGTTATATATGGATAGAGGGCATAGGGTGAATTTGTTGGGAAGGGAGAATACTCAAGGGATGAAATTATGAGGTGAGAGAGGAAAGTGGCAAGAGGAGATGGGGAGAGACAGGGTAGTGTAAACTATCCCATGCAGAAGAAGCAAGGGGAAGTGGTTGCAAAAGAGGGGGAGAATAAGGAAGGCTAAAAAGGCAAAACCACATTCAAACTGAATTTGGTTCAGGGAGATAATGACATACATAGTAAATGGGATATCTCAACCTGCAGCAGGATAGGGGGAAGGGGGATGGGAGTAAGGATGATGGATGGGAGGGCGTCCTTGGGGTGAGGGGAGGTTGGAAGTAACCACTATAAAAGAGGGACAGGATCATGTAGGGAATTGACCAGTTGGGGGGTGGGATGAGTGGGAGGGAATTATAAGCAGCCTTGTACAATATATCTACTATGATAATGTTTTGCATAGCTAGACATGTACAACATATACTGAATTACTTATCTCCCCAGAGGGAATGGGTAACAAGGGAGGAAGGAAATGGATCTGAAATTTGAGGTCGTAACATTAAATGTTTCAAATATATATATAAAAAAAAGTGAAATGCATAAAGTAAAAGATAGTGATTCTATCAACCTTTCCTAAAAGAATTTTAAAGGATACAAAATAATTGCTACAACAAGGAGACCTCAGATAAAACCATACCAGTAAATAATGACTTTGATGAAAGAAAGAATATAAAAGATAACAGTCAGGAAATGTTTGGGGTGGGGGAAGAACTGAACTGGTTTTAAGTGTGAAAAGTGTAATGGGAAAAGGAATTGATGTAAAGTGAGCGGTCTCAGATTCAAAATCTGACTCTAATATAGACTGATTAGGTGAAGTTGAGCAAATTATTTTTCTGGGCCTCAGTTTACTCATCTATAAAATGAAGGGATTATATCATTCCTGGACTCTAGGGTCCCTCACTAAATCTATGATCCCAGGTAGACATTATAAATATTGTTCTGGAACCATGGGGCAGGGCCAAGATGGCGAAGTGAAAGCAGTGACTCATCTGAGCTCTCTCATTTTTTTTCAGTTACCCCTCAAAAGTGAATCTAAATAGATTTAGAGTGGTAGAATTCATTGGGAGATGGAATGTGGTAGATTTCCGGCTCAGGAAAGTGAGGAAAGTTGACAGGTAAGATTTGTTGTTCCTGGTAGGGGAAGAACAGATCTTGGAGCTCAGAGTGTATGGATTCAACCTGCACAGACCTGACCACAGCAGAGCTGGAGCGAACCCGGGCAAACTGACTCACCCACCACAGGCACAATTCCCAAACCTCTCACCACGGGGCAGGGGTCTGATGGATCTGGGTAAGAGACAAGCTCAGGGCCTATGGCAGTGGCAGCAGCTACTCCTGGGGCTATCAGCTCACAGTCTAGATGTTTAAAAATCACCTACCTGAAGTTCCAGGAGCCAAGATGGCAGAGTAAACCCTAGCTGATCTCATTGTCCCTCTGACCCTGGAAACCCAGAGAATATTGCCCCAGTGTAAAATCCTGAAATAGTGGAACCAGTGGCAGACTTCAGAGTCCTAGAGGAAGGGCATGGCTGTGACTTTGCCGAGGCTAAAGTGAAAGACAGGAGATGTTCCAAAAAAAAACCCCATCTCAACTGACCAGTGAGAGATCCTGAACCCCAGGGAGGTGGAGCTAGCAAGTGCTAACACCAGAACCCCAGGTGTGCCTTTGAATAACAAGGGGAATCGGCAGACACCAGCATGGCCCTGGCCACCAGTAACTGAGCCTACCTGAGCTCTAGCCCAGGGATGGGGAGAAGACCTGTAGCAGCCAGAATACCCTTCCCCCACACCTCATGCTGTGAGCTTCAGTGTAACCCTGGGGCAATGCTGAAAGACCTGGCATTGGCTTCAGTCTAGGCACTCAGAGACCACAGCACACAAGGCTAATAACTAGGCCTCTAACTCCCAGAATACGTAGCATGGACCATAGCCCTCTATACCCCAGAAGCAGAGATCCACTTTAAAAGCCAAGCAATAGGCAATCACAATGCAAAAACCAATTGGAAAAACAAAAACTCTAGAATCCTATTATAGTGAAAGGGAAGAACAAGGTTCACATCCAGAAAAGGTCAGCATTTACACTACATCTACATCTGAAGCCTCAAAAGGGAATATGAACTGGTCTCAAGTCCAAAAAGTATTCTTGGAAGAACTCAAGGAGGATTTTAAAAGCCAAATTAAAGAGGTAGAAGAGAAATTGACCAATTAATTTAAAAATACAATTGGCGAAATGGAAAAAAAAAATCACTGAATAGAATAACTCCTTAAAAATATAATTACCCAAATGGAGAAAGAGGTTCATAACCTAACTGGAAAATATAAATCTTTGAAAGTAAAATTTGACCATATGGAAAAAGAGGTTCAAAAATTAACTGAGGAAAACAATTCTTTAAAAATTTGAATTAGAGAAGTTGAAATGAACTACTCTATAAGGCATCAAGAATCAGTCAAACGGGGGCGGAGCCAAGATGGCAGAGTAGAAACAGCACTTCCAAGGTGCTCTCCCCCCAGACCAATTCCAAACTATGTAAAAGGGGACTCTGAACAACTTCTGGAAGCCCAGCACCCACAGAACAACACAGAGAAGCTAACCTCCCACTGAGGACAGCCCAGAGTCCTGCAGGGAGTGGCCAGCACAGCGCTCTGTAAGCCAACAGCACAGCACGCAGGGAGCAAACCCAGGTCCACATGAGCCGAGATTTTAGCCCCAGGGCAGCCAGAGGGACCCAGAACACCAGCAGCTGTAGCGATTCCAGAATTATCAACACAGATATGCCTAGGACAAAGTTAGAGGTTAGTGCCCTATGGACTTTGGGACCAGTATTTGGGGAATGAGTCGGCTTCCTCCCCTGGGGGCTAGAAGCCGCTGAGGAGACATGGCACACTCGCCATTTTGCAGCTCCAGTGACAGCTTCAGCTCCTGGCCTGTGAACTGTAGGGAGATCCAGCGATCAGTCTTGGGGGTTAATCGCTCTTGCTTTAACCTTCTTGGATCTGGATTGTGATCTGGTGGGGAAGTCTGGGGTGAGGATCCAACTTGCCAGAACCGGAAGTTGTGAAGACCTCAATGTTCAGGACAAAACCTCCCCTGTCTGGTGGCAGAGTCCTACTGTGGCAACAAGCCCAAAAGTCAAGTAATTAAAATGGCAACATGCCTAGGCAAAGGAAACAAAATAAACAGAAAATACAATATTAGACTCCTATTTGGGGGGCAAAGAGGATTGAAGTATAGAACAGGAGGAGGACTGTGACATCAGAAATCCTGCTCCAAAAGCCCCAAAGTAAAATATGAGCGGGTTACAGGCCGTAGAGGACCTTAAAAAGGATTTTAAAAATCAAATAAGAGAAGTGGAGGAACAATTGGGAAGAGAAATGAGAAGGATGCAGGAAAAGTATGAGGGTCAACAGCCTGATTGAGGAAAATAACACCTTAAAAATAGACTAACTCAAATGGCAAAGGAGGCCCAAAAGGACAATGAGAAGAAGAATGCCTTAAAAAGCCAAATTTACCAGATGGAAAAAGAATCTCAAAAGCTCACTGAGGAGATTCAATCCTTCAGAGTTAGACTGGAGCAAATGGAAGCTAATGACTTTATAAGAAATCAAGATGCTGTTAAACAGATCCAAACACAAGAAGCAGTCAAATATAATCTATCGAATGAAAAAAATAGAAGAAAATATAAAATATCTCATTGGAAAAACAACTGACCTGGAAAAGAGATCCAGAAAAGAGAATCTAAGAATTATTGGTCTACTGGAAAGTCATGATAAAAAAAAAAGAGCTTAGACATTATTTTCCAATAAATAACCAAGGAAAACTGCCACAAGGTGCTAGAATCAGAGGGTAAAATAGTCATCAAAAGAATTCAACGTTCACCTCCTAAAAGAGATACAAACTGAAAACTATAAGGAATATTGTAGCCAAATTCCAGAATTATCAGGTCAAGCAGAAAGTACTGGAAGCAGCCAGATAGAAACAATTCAAATATCACAGAACTACAGTAAGGATAACAGAGAACCTTCCAGCTTCTATATCAGAGGGATTGGAATATGGTATATTGTAAGGCAAAGGAGATTGAACTACAACCAAGGATCAACTACCCAGTTAAATTGAGCATAATCTTTCTAGGAAGGAGATGGTCATTCAATGAAATAAGGGAATTCCAGACCTTCCTGATGAAAAGAACAGAGCTCAATGGAAAATTTGATGGTTAAGTACAAGACTCAAGAGCAACATAAAAAAAGGAAACAGGGAAAAAATAACACACACACACAACAACAACAACAACAACAAAAACTTATTTTTCAATAAGAACAAACTATTTACATCCCTATATGGGAGGATGATACCTGTTAATCTTGAGAACTACACAATTATTATGTCATTCAAAAGGAATATAATAGAGGGTGTGGGTATAAATTAACTGATGTGATGATAAAAATACCTAATTAAGGGGTATAAAGGGATTGTAATGGAAGACGAGGAAAGGATGAGGTAGAAAAGGGTAAATTATGTCACATGAAAAGGATCACATGTATTATAGTAGAAGGAAAGAAGGGAGGGAGATGGGCATTTTATGAACTTTACTCTCATTGATTTCAGTTCAAGGAGGGAATAACATACTCAGTTAAGGGTAGAAATCTAATGTTCCTTACAGGCAGTAGGAGGGGAAAGGGGAAAGAAAAGAGGGGGGTGGTTAGAAGGAAGAGAAGAAGTAGTAAGGGAAAAGGGTAGGTAAAGGGAGGGAGACTGATAGGGAGGGAATATTGAGGGAGGTGGTGGTCAAAATCAAAACCCTTTTGAGGAGGGGAAGGCAGAAGGGATAAATAAAAGCATAAACAGCAGCTGGGTGGGGAGGAATAGGATAGAGAGAAAGAAAGTAATCATAACTGTGAATGTGAATGGGATGAACTCTCTCATAAAACAGAGGTGGACAGCAGAATGGATTAAAAGCCATAATACCACAATATGCTGTTTTCAAGAAATACATTTGAAACAGATGGATACACATAGGGTAAAGGTGAAAGACTGGAATAGAATATTATGCTTCCAAGTAAAAAAAAATCAGGGGTAGTTATCCTAATCTCAGACAAGGCAAAAACAAAAACAGATCTTATTAAAAGAGATATGGAAGGAAACTATATCCTGCTAAAAGGTACCATTAACAATGAAGTAATATCATTATTAAATATATACACACCAAGTGGTATAGCAGCCAAATTCTTAGAGGAAAAGTTAACTGAGTTAGATGAAGAAATAGATAGCTATACTAATGGGGGACCTCTGAACTTGAAATATCTAACCTCAAAATAAACAAGAAAGAAATTATGGAGGTGAATAGAATTTTAGGGAAGGTAGATATGACAAATCTCTGGAGAAAACTGAATGGGGATAAAAAGGAATATACCTTCTTCTCAGTAGTACATGGCACATACACAAAAACTGATCATGTACTAGGGCATAAAAACCTCACAATCCAGTGCAGAAGGGAAGAAATATTAAATGCATCTTTTTCAGATTGTGATGCAATAAAAAATGTAATAAAGGGCCAAGGAAAGATAGACTGAAAACTAATTGGAAACTAAATAATCTTACCCTAAAGAATGAGTGGGTCAAACAACAAATCATAGAAACAATCAGTAACTTCATTCAAGAGAATGACAATAATAAGACATCATACCAAAACTTATGGGATGCAGTGAAAGCAGTTCTTAGGGGAAGTTTTATAACTCTAAATACTTACATAAAAAAATAGAGAAAAAGGAAATCAATGAATTGGGCGTGCAACTGAAAAAGCTAGAAAAAGAACAAGTCAAAAAAAAATCCCAATTAAATACTAAATTAGAAATACTGAAAAACAAAGGAGAGATTTAAAAAATTGGAATTAAGAAAACTGTTGAATTAATAAATAAAACTAAAGGCTGTTTTTTTTTTAAAATACAATAAAATTGATAAACATTTAGTTAATTTGATTGAAAGAAATAAAGAAGGAAACCAAATTACCAGTATGAAAAATAAACAGGGTGAATTTACCTCCAATGAGGAGGAAATTAAAACAATAATTAGGAATTATTTTGCACAATTATATGCCCATAAATTTGGCAGTCTTAGTGAAATGGATGAATATTTACAAAAATATAAATTGCCCAGATTAGCAGAAGAGGAATTAAAATACTTAAAGAGCCCCATCTCAAAAAAAGAAATTGAACAAGCCATCAATGTACTCCCTAGGAAAAAATATCCAGGGCCAGATGAATTTACAAGCAAATTCAATCAAACATTTAAAGAACAAGTAATTCCAATATTTTATAGACTATTTGGGAAAATTGCAGAAGGAGGAGTCCTACCAAATTCTGATACAAATATGGTACTGATATCAAAATTGGGAAAAGCCGAAACAGAGAAAGAAAATTATAGATTAATTTCCCTGATGAATATAGATGCAAAAATTTTAGACAAAATATTAATAGAAAGATTACAGCAACTTACCATGAGAATAATACAATTTGATCAGGTAGGATTTATTCCAGGAATGAAAGACTGGCTTAATATTAGGAAAACTATCAGTATAATTGATCATATGAACAACAAAACTAGTAAAAGCCATATGATTATCTCAATAAATGCAGAAAAAGCTTTTGACAAAATACAGCACCCATTCCTATTAAAAACACTAGAAATCATAGGAATGAATGGAGTCTTCCTTAAAATAATAAGTAGCATCTACCTAAAACCAGCAGCAAGTATCATATGTAATGGGGATAAGCTAGAAGCATTTCCAATAAGATCAGGGGTGAAACAAGGATGTCCACTATCACTCCTATTATTCACTCCTATTAAGCTGTAGCAATGAGAAGAAAAATAAATTGAAGAAATTAGTACAGGTAAAAAAGAGTCTAAGCTATCACTGTTTGCAGATGATGTGATGATCTACTTGGAGAATCCTAGGGAATCAAGTAAAAAACTACTTGAAATAATAAATAGCTTTATCAAAGTTGCAGGATATAAAATAAAACCATATGGGTCCTTGGCATTACTATATATTTCTAATGAAGCCCAATATCAAGAAATAGAAAAAAGAAATCCCATTTAAAGTTACTGCAGACAATGCTGTTCTGGGAACAATCAGTGGCAGAGAATTTAAGAAAGCAAAGGGACACAAATTTCATGTAATGAGAAAGTATAGATAGGTAGGTGAATCTGCCCTGGTAGTGGGAGAACTCATATCATGTGACATTATTGAAGTGTTGAGCTCAGAATCCATTTGGTAGCCTCTTCCCTCACCTTACTGACCCAGCCCTAGGCCTGTGTGTGTGTGTATATATGCATATAATTTTTACATTATAAAGCACTTTTTACATATTATTCCATCAGAGGGCATGTTACTTTGTCTGGTTTTGGACTGTCTTCTGCCAGTCTCTTTGTTTTTCATTCCTTGGCTATTTTAAAAATTCATCTCAACTACACAGAGACTTAGTATCAGAGACTGGATTTGAATTCTGAGATTCCAGGTCCAACATTTTGTTTGTCATGCTGCAGAACACTGCTTCTCCATCTAGGAACCTATAATTGTCCCTGATTAACTGGGTTTGATAAAAATTCCTTTCCTGGGGTCCAGAGCCAAGATGGTGGAGTAGAAATAGGACTTCTGTGTGGCTCCCGCTTCCACCTCCTCCAATACATGTAAAAAATGACTCTAAACAAACTTTAGAGCTACAGAACCTACAAAGTGACAGAGAGAAACAAATCTCTCACTGAAAGAAGCCTGGCAGACTAGCAGGAAGGGTATATTGCAGTGTGCTGGGAGGGCAACCCCTCTTGAGTCACAGTTTTAGCCCCACAGTGGCCCGCACCAGCTGCAGCTAGAGCAGACCTCATGAGAGTAAATCACCAGCAGTTGTAGCAGTTCCCAGACTTTCCAATTCATAAATGCCGAAGACAAAATAAAAAGTCAGTGTGGAACTTAATAGGTCTGGGGGGATAGAAGAATCCTGTCTGTGTGCTACCCCCAGAGGGAGAAGTGGAGGAGGAGTGGTGGCTGTAGCCACTGCCAAGTGGCTGCTTCAGGAGTTCCTGGACTGCAGATAATAGGGGGACCAAGCAACCATTCAGAGGCTAAGCATTCATGTTTTGACCTGCTTGGATCTGGATCATTGTCTTGGGTGGTGGTCCTGGGGTGTGTGACTAGTGAGCCAGAGCATGTGGGGGCTGTAGGGAGGGCACCCATCTAATAGCTCTAGCAACTGCAAAAACCCCAGCTATTTGAGACATAGCTCTCTCCATTGTGGAAGCAGAGTTCTACTATGGCAAAGAGCTCAAAAGTCAAGTAATTGGCTGCCAAAATGAGCAAGCAATGGAAGTACAGATGATAGAAACCTTTTTGGGGGATAAAAAGGATCAAGGCATGGAGTTGGAGGGAGACATTGAAGTCAGAACTCTTGCACCAAAAAGCATCCAGGAAAAATATGAACTGGTTTTAGGCCATGGAGGAGCTCAAGAAGGATTTTGAAAATCAAGTAAGAGAAGTGGAGGAAAAATTGGGAAGAGAAAGGAGAATGATGCAAGAAAATAACGAAAAGCAAGTCAACAGCCTGCTAAAGGAGACCCAAAAATACATTGAAGAAAATGACACCTTAAAAATAGACTAACTCAAATGGCAAAGAGGCCCAAAAAGCCAAGAAGGAGAAAAATGCTTTAAAAAAGTTAAATTTGCCAGATGGAAAAGGAATTCCAAAAACTCACTGAAGAGAATAACTCCTTCAAAATTAAATGGGAGCGATTGGAAGCTAATGACTTTATGAGAAACCAAGATGCTATAAAACAGATGCAAACAAAGGAAAATAATAGAAAGCAATGTGAAATATCTCACTGAAAAAACCACTGACCTGGAAAATAGATCCAGGATAGATAATTTAAAAATTATTGGACTACCTGAAAGCCATGATCAAAAAAAGAGTCTAGACACCATCTTTCAAGAAATTATCAAGCAAAATTGCCCTGATATTCTAGAACCAGAGGGCAAAATAGAAATTGAAGGAGTTCACCTATCATCTCTTGAAAAAGATCCCCCCCAAAAAACTTCTAGGAATATTGTGGCCAAATTCCAGAATTCCCAGGTCAAGGAGAAAGTACTTTAAACAGTCAGGAAGAAACAATTTGAATATTGTGGAAACACAATCAGGATAACACAAGACCTAGCAGCTTCTACATTAAGTTATCAAAGGGCTTGGAATATGATATTCTAGAGGTCAAAGGAGCTAGGACTAAAACCAAGAATTACCTATGCAGCAAAACTGAATATAATGCTACAGGGAAAAATATGGATATTCAATGAAATAGAGGACTTTTAAGCATTCTTGATGAAAATACCTGAGTTGAACAGAAAATTTGACTTTCAAATATAAGAGAAGCATGAGAAGGTAAACAGGGAAAAGAAATAATAAGGAACTTATTAAACTTGAACTATTTACATTCCTATATGGAAAAAATGATAATTGTAACTCATAAGACTTTTCTTAGTATGAGGGAATATATATGTATATATATACATATATATGTATATATACATATATATACACACATACATATTTGTATACATACATATATGTATGTATAGGAAGATGTATATATATGTTTGTATACATACATATATGTATGTATAGGAAGATGTATGTGTATATATATGACTGTGGGCATTTGTATGTTCATGTATACATAGACAGAGGGCACAAGATGAGTTGAATATGAAAGGATTATATCTAAAAAATAAAATTAAGAGGTGAGAGAGGAATTTACTAGAAGAAGAAAGGGAGCAATAGATTGGGGTAAATTATCTCATATAAAAGAGGCGAGAGAAAACTGTTACAATGGAGGGGAAGAACAGGAAGATGAAAGGGTCAACCAGATTCTCATTGAATTTGGACAAAGGAGGGAATAACATATACACTCAATTGGGTATCTTACCCTATAGGATAATAGGGCAGTAGGGAATAGGAGGGGGGAGGATAGAGGTGAGGGCAGATTGGAGGAGTGGGTAGTTAGAGGCTAGCATCTTTGAAGGGGGATATGGTCAAGGGAGAAGTTGGAGTGAGTGGGGAGCAGGATGGGATGAAGGGAAGTGTAGTTGGTCTTTCATAATATAACTACTATGGAGGTGATTTGGGTAACTACACATGCACAGTCTATATTGAATTGCTTGTTGTCCCAGTGGGGGTGGGTGAAGAGGAAAGAAGGAAAAAAATCTGTAACTCAAAGTTTTAAAAACAATTGTTTAAAAAAAATTTTTTTACATGCAACTGGGAAATAGGATATACAGGTACTGGGGTATTTCTTGCCCTACTAGAAAATTAGCGGGGGGTGAAGGGGGAGGATATAAGAGAGAACAGATTGGGGAAGGGGTATTCAGTAGGCTTGCTGTTTTGGGGTGTGGGTAGGGGAAAGACAGGGAGAGAAAAAAATTCTAACTCAAAATTTTGTGGAGATGAATGCTGAAAACTAAAAACAAATATATTTTTTTAAATTTTTAAAAATTCCCCTCCTTTCTTCAGACTTTGCAGGGATTGGACTCATCTCCTGTCAGAGGAGAATCACATTATTATGAGGAATAAGGAAAGAAGCTTTGAGATCCCATTCCATTTTCAGTCATACAATCCCCATGCTATATCTTGGGGATATAAAGACAGATACAATGCAAATCCTTCTCTCAAGGAGATCTGACAAAGTGACAGACAGTAAACAGAAAACTATGAATGGAGTGTGAAATGATCAGAGGAGAGACCCAGGCAAGAAATTTGAGAACTAAGAGATCAATGTCAGTTTGGGAAGAAAGAAGACTGAGTAGATCAAGGAAGGCTTCATGGAAGAGGTGATATGTGAACTGTAAGGGAAAGAATGACTTTAGTAGAAAACTATGGGAATCCAGGGAAGTCCAAATATGGGAGACAGAATGGACAAAAGTATAAAGGCTGGAAAGTATAGGATGAGAGTAAGAGACCAAAAATGATCCAGTTAATCTGGGGAATAGAATGTATGGAGTGAGGAGGGATAGCATGAAATTAGGCTGGTCAGTCAGATTGGAACCCTCTAGTCCAAAGCTTTCTTTTTAAGGATGGGGTCCTGCCCAGCCTCATCCAGATTGTCTGGCAGAGCTGAGAATAGAAGCCAGAATTTTTGACCCCCACCCAGGCTGGGGTTATTTTTGCTCCCCTACACTGTCTCTCTACTCTCTCCTCTTTCTTCTAGTCTCTTAGATTTGGCTTGTCTTAGGTATAGTCTTTCCTTGTGGTTAACTCCCTCCTCCTTGATAAAAAATTCCTCTCCTTTCTTCCATATGCATTTTCCCTGCCTTTGTTGGGGGACTGGAGAAATTGTTCCCAGAACAAAGGAATGACTCAGCGAGCTGGTGGGTCATTTTTAAGCTCTGAGTCATGGGCAGCCAGTCCAGCCTGGTTGGTCAGGACCCCCTCTGAGCTCACCATCTCAGCAGGAGATCAAAAGAGGTAGGGAATAGGAAGAATGTGTCTGCCTTTCCTCTTAATGGTGATGAAAGATATTTCTGCTCTCTTTTGTCTTCATCCCGCCTGCCCCTTGTTTCTATTCTCATCCTCCCTGCAAAGACCAGCTGAGATGCTGGCAGAGAACCTTCTATGTGCTTGGTCAAAGAGCCAAGGATCAGGTCCTCTGTCTGTTGGCAAGCTTTTGTTCTGAGTCTTGACTTCCTTATCTGTAAATTAAAGGGAGGGGTGTGTGTCAGAAGGTTTTGAAAGGTTCTTTCTAGCTCTGAATCAGGGTTGGAGGCACTGAATTCCTTCCACAGGCACATCCATCCTGCAGAGAGAGCAGTTTTCATTCTTGCCTGCCTCTGTCATCTGGAGGGAATTGCCAACTATTATGTTAAAATTCTAGCAACAGCAGCAAAGACATCCATTCTCTCTGACATGAAACCACAAGTGGAGGGGAAAAAATTCTGTAGTCAGGAGTAGAGTCTGTGAGGCTCAGCCCTTCCCTGCAGAGCACAGCTCCTCATCTCAGGAGGGAAGAGGTCTGCCAGTGGGTAGATACCCCTCATTTGGACTCAGCCAAGAGTTCATCTCAACTATTAACAGTTATCAGCCTTGGTGGCTCAGGGGTGGCCCTTGCTCATCCACACTATATAAAGGAGGTCCAACTGAGTCATAGAACAGAGAATGCCAAAGCTGAAAGAGGACTTAGAATCACAGAACATTAAATGGGGACATTGGAAAGGGGCTTTGAATCATAAAAGAAAGAATGTCAGCGCTAGGAGGGACCCTTAGAGAGGCAGAGGGTGCATAGAAAAAAACATCCTGGACTTGGGAGTCAGGAGACTTCAGTTTTCATTTGCATCCCAGCTCTAACATCTATAACCCTGGACTTCTAGAAATCTCAGTTTACTCAGCTGTAAATGGGGATAATATTGCTCACACTCTCTACCTCAGGGCTGTTATGCAGATACTATCTTAAATTGAAGATACAAATATGAAAGAGAAAATTAACTTCTGACATCAGGGAGTTTACATTCTAAATAAGACAACTCAAAACACACAGGGGCAATAAAGGCCAAGGCGACATATTTGGGTTTGAAAAGTTATAGGAATAACTGAGCCTCTATGACTTAATCCACTTAAAACTGATTTTTCAGTTTAATTCTATAAGCATTTATTAAGCACCCACTGTGTGCATGGTATTATGCTTGATGCTAGGGGAACTACAAAGATTGACCAAGATAGGACTTTTTGGACTAAGTCACCAAGATCTGCTTGTCCTCTTGACTGCTATCTTGTTCCCATCAAAGTAGCATCTAAATGGTACAGACCCTGGGATCTGGGAACCCAGAGGAGAGAGACCTCTCTTCAGTTTGGGGGCATGGGGAAGGGCTCTATGGAGAAGATGTCACCTAACAGATGAGATTCCAGGGGAAGGTTCTCCTAATGGAGTGAGCAATGTGCCCAAAGGCAGACACAGAACCATGCAGGGTGTGTGTTGGGGTGGGCGGTGTGGGGAGGGAGAGAGAGAGAGAGAGAGAGAGAGAGAGAGAGAGAGAGAGAGAGAGAGCTGGGAGATACAGGAAGTCATGCAGCTGGACTGGGATGTTGAAGGAGCAAGAGAACAGTAAGAGATGAACAGGAACAAAGGTCTAATTGCACACCTCATCTTAATTTTACAACAAGTATAGCTATTACTAGCTTGATTTTACAGGTGAAAAAATCTGAGATCCAGAAAGGTTCAGTAACTCATCCCAGGTCACCTATCAAGTGAGAATCAGAAGCAGGAATAGGCCTTACTGGCTTTATGCCCCACCCCACCCCACAAGGTATGGACCCCCCTTGGCCTTATTGCTTTCTTATCCTCCTGGTCACAGTGCAATCCAATCTATCGCAGGTACAACAGGCCACCGAGATGTGCAGAGCCTGGTCCTCCCAAGCAGAAATGATGGCCTTTGCTTCCTTTGATTAATCAAGCACATGTTCTCTTCTATTAGAAGGGATTAAGTTGGTACTGCACCAGGGGCCTGGTTTGCCTATAAATCATTCCCTGCTTGCAACAGCAATTGCCATCCAAGACTCACTCCAGCGCTTATTATAAGGATGGTTAGCTGGGCCCATCTCCTGCTGAATAAATGAGGTCCGTATCTGAAAAACCTCTAGTCTCACAACCCGGCAAAGTTGCTATCCACATTGGGAGGTGGCTTTTCAGATGCTGAGGAAATGTGGTCATGCATGTCTTTTTCCATCCCCATAGGCCAAACCCTTATTTGTGAAAACTGCATCTCCAGAAACAATCATTCTATCTGTCCAACATCCAACACAAGATCTGACCAATGATGAGGGAATGCCATTGCTTCCCTAAACATTTTAGAGAGGAAAGGAATTGACATAAAGAAGAGAGAGGAAATGTCACTGTCCAAGATGGGAAGGAACTTAGAGATGATTTAATTCAATTCCCTATTCCCCTTCCCCCATTTTTTAGCAGAAGTGGAAACTGAGGTCAAGAGGGAAGTGGGGTGACTTGGTCATGGTCATGGTCATACAGTGAATTAATGACAGAGTGAGACCTAGAAACCAGGTCTTGTGTTCAGAGTCCCAGGGCCTTTTCCACTACTCTCCTTTCTTTTTTAGTGGCTTATATTTTATTTTTATATTATCATTGTTACCATTATGATGATGGATGATGATGACGATTGATGATGTATTGACCAGGTTCCACCAGTAACAGGCCCAATCAATATCAAGAACAATAATGGCTGCCATTTACATAGCTGTGCTTTGAGATTTACAAAGCATTTCCCCCACAACAACCCTGGGGAAGATCTACTACACATATTTGAATCCCCCTTTTACAGAGGAAGAAATAGAAGCCCAGACAGAGATTATACATCTAATGAAGAAGGAATCCTAAGCTCAGTTCAGGCTTCCACCCTAAGCCCAAGGCCAGCACTCTGCAGTGAGGAATACCAGAATTCAAAAGCATCCTCAAACACAGCTTGACTGTGTGACCTACACAAATCATTTAACTATGCTTTGCCTCAGTTACCTCACATGTAAATTAGAAACAATAACAGTGCCAACCTCCCAGAGTTGTCATAAGGATCAAATAAGTTAATATATTTAAAGTGTTTTGCAAACTTTAAAGCCATGTGTATTATCAATCTTGACACTCGAGTATGAATGAGTTCAGGTCTCCCTCTTGAAAGCCAGAGAGTTAGGGAAGTCTAGTTAGTAAGTGAAGGAACAGCTAGGTGGTACAGTGGATAGACCACTGAGTCTGGAGGCAGGAAGACCTGAGTTCAAATTTGGCTTCATTCACTTAGGAGCTGTGTGACCCTGGGAAAGTCATTTAACTTCTATTTGCCTTGGTTCCTTGTCTGTCAAATGGAGACACACTAGCGAATGAAATGGCAAACCACTCCAGTATTTTGCCAAGAAAGCCCCATGGACTTGTCTATGGGGTCACATAGAGTCAGACATAGTAAGAAGTTAGTATTGAAAGCTGAGTAATGTTGGGAACTGTATACTGTTAGGGTCTGGTTGGTGGAAAGGTCATAGAATCATAGAGTTAGAGCTGGAAGGAGCCTTAGGGACTATATAGTCCAACCCCTTCATTCTATAGATGAGGAAACTGAGGCACAGAGTCTTTAAATGATTTACCCAAAGTCACAAAGCTAGTAAGAGGCAGAGCTGGGATTCTGATCCAAGTGTCCTGACTGCTGGTGCAGCACATTCTTCCATCATGTGTCTTGGTTAATGTATGGTTCTAGTTAGTGGTTAGTGGTAGGTCCTGGTTGACACATTTAGAGTCCCTGGAGCTACCCAGACTTGGCCTTGGAACACAGCATAACATGGAAATGATGTGCACACATGTGGTGGGAGGTGTTTCACACCCCGGGAACCCTGGGTCTACTGAGCTGAAAAAAATGGGTGCTAGCTTTCTCCTTGAACACAGGTCCCCTGGGATGAGAAAGATGGTTTAGGGTGGCTGCTACTACCTCCTCCTCCCCAGTTCTCTCTCTGGCCTCTCTCCTCTTCCTGCCATGGATTCCCAGCTGATTATCTCTGAGGAAAGAAATTTAATAAGCCCCAGAATACAGCTCCTATTCCAGCAACCTGGGTAATAAAACACAGTCTTGATGAGGTGGCTCCCAGGCCTAGCAGAGAATTTAGGAACTCCCATGTGTCCCTTTTGAGGGAATCACTGGCATATTTTATTGGGAAGTCATCTCTACCACCCCATCCCCCTCAAACACACAGAATTTCTCCCCAATTTTAGAAAAGACAGAAACTTTTTAGACATGGAAGGGGAATACAAAATCACTTAGTCATAGAAACCACAGAAGTAGGAAACAGAAAGGCAGACTTCAGTTTAATATGAGCAAAAATTAGAGAACCATAGGCAAATAAAGAAGTTTGGAACTGGAAGAGACCCCAGAGACATTCCTCTTCAGCTTTCTCATTTTTCAGATAGGGAAACTGAGGCTAAGCGTGACTTAGTCAAGGCTACACAGAAAGTAAGTAGCATTGCAACCACCATCTAAACATAATTTTTTGTTTATTTTGGGAGGTAATTGGAATTTGACTTGCCCAGGGTTACACAGCTAGTAAGTGTCTGAGGCCAAATTTAAACTCAGGTTCTCCTGACTTTAGGACTGGTGCTCTATCCACTGTACCACCTAGCTGCTCCTTAAAAAATATAAATAGTTTAACCCATTGAGTCCCTTAGTTCCTTATGATTACTCTTCTTTCCTTTTCTTTTCTCTTTCTTTCTTTCTTTCTTTCTTTTTCTCTCCTTCCTTCCTTCCTTCCTTCCTTCCTTCCTTCCTTCTTTCCTTCCTTCCTTCCTTCTTTCCTTCCTTCCTTCCTTCTTTCCTCCTTCCCTTCCTTTCTTTCCTTTTCTTTTTTGGATTCAGAATCCTCTGATTCAAAATCCATTATTTCTACTGTTCCTCAATGCATCCTAAAATGAAAAGTTACACCATTATAAATAGTGAGCTTTCTATAAGTCAAGCAGATGTAGATGAACCACTATCAGCAAGAACTGAAAATTCCTAGGCTAAGGACTGAAATAAATGACTTTTGTGGTCTCTTCCAGCCCTGAGAATCTACGACTCTTAGTGGTCTGGGGAATAGAATTGAATACTCTGAATTGTTCTCTCTTTAATGCTGTTAATGCTCGTTTATGGACTGAAGATGGCTGGTAACAATATAGACACATTTTGAAGATTCTATGTGGATAAGATATAATACCAGGCTCAAAAAATTAATTCCTCTCCCATTTATTTTTATTTTTACCATTATATAGGACAATGGAAAGGTGTACAGAGAACTTACCAAAAGGCCAATAAGCCCTGGTTTCAGGTTCAGCCTCTGGTGTGTGACCCTGGGCAACTCAGGATCAGTACTAACTTCTCAGTATTCTAGGAAATTTTCTAAGGCAGGAGAGGTTTCAACCTTCGTAAATAGAGCAAGTTTCCTTACCTGGGAATTCTTAAATCAATAAAATAATTTGTCTTTTTATTGCTGTTCGGCTGTTTTTCAGTCATGTACGGCTCTTTGTGACCCTTTTGGGGGGTTTTCTTTCTTTTTTTTTTTAAAGCCATTGGGGTTAAGTAACTTGCTCAATGTTACACAGCCAGTCATTATTTATGTATGGGTGCTCATTTTCTGAGGCCAGATATGATCCCGGGTCATTGCAATTCTGGGGCCAGCACTCTTACTCACTGCGCCACCTAGCTGCCCCTTGAGGGAATTTCTTGACAAAGATTGTGGAGTGGGTTGCTGTTTCCTTCTTCAGCTTATTTTACAGATGAGGAAACTGAGGTAAACAGGGTTAAATGACTTGCTTGGGGTCACACAGCTAGTAAGTATCTGAGGCTGTATTTGAACTTAGGTCTTCCTTATTCTAGGTCCAGCATTCTACCTGCTATGCCACCTAACTGCCCAACTGGTCCAGTTACTGTCCCTATAATTATTACAGTAGGAACAATGTCATGGTGGATAGAGTTAGATCTTGGAGTCAGGAAGACCTATGTTCAAATTCAAACTCAGACATTTACTTATCTGTAAGTATTGTTACAGCAAAAGGGGCAAAGCACTTAAACCACTGCCAGACACAGTTTCCTCAATTGTAAATGAGGCTACTAATAGTACCCATCTCCCCAGGGTTGTTGTGAATATCAAATGAGATCATATTTGTATAATGTTCAGCACATAGTAGGTATATTACCTATGGGACAATATTTGCAGACATTTTGCCAATCTGAAAGCACTAAATAAATGTCAGCTTTTAACTTAGTAGCAATAGTGAATGGTGGAGTCAATATTCGAGCCCAGTTCTCCAGATTTCAAAACTAGCACTCTTTCCATAGCATTAAGCTTCCTTTTTGTTAAAATAATAGTGGCAGAAGCCAATTCAAGATATTTACTTGTACTATGGGAAAGGAAAGGGTTTGAGATGAAAAAGACAAAGGGAAATAGAATATTGCCTAGGAAAGCAAGAGGACAGGTGTAGAATGATCAGCTTCTTAGAGTTAGAAAGAGCTTCTCTACAGCTCACCCAGTCCAGTCCCAGTCCCTGGATTTTACTGAAAAGGAAACTGAGGCTCAGAGAAGGGAACAGATTTATCTGAGGTTGTGGAAAAGGTAAAAAGAAATACCATTTGAATTCAAGTTGTCTGGCTTCAAATCCAAGGCTTCTATTGTATAACATTGCTACACCTTAGGCTAAGAGCTATTGGAGAGGGAAATCAGGGGGAGAGTGGGGAGGTGAAACACTCTAGGTCACACTCAAGATATTTTTTCCTAGAAGAAAGTGACTGTGAAAAGCCCATTTACGAGGTTGGGAGAGGAAGCCTTTAGAGAGCTGGCTTAGAAGTGAGAATTAAGGCTAATGTGTCCACTGGGAATAAGAGCCTCCATGTGGATGGATTATGCTGCTAGAATTTATAAAAAATTGACTCTCCCTATTTCAAAGCCATCTTCAAATGGCACCTCCTCCAGGGAGCCTTCTCTGACTCATACAGGGCAAGGTAGGAGCCCTGAAAAGTGTTGATGAGACAATGGAGCTCCCCTCCCTCTTCCCTGATGCCTCCTGCTCACTCAGCCTCGTGCTGAATGAGGAACTAGTGCTACATTCAAGGCTGGGGGCTCTTAGGAGAGACTGAACAATTGTTTCATCAGGCAGAGACTGCCTGGCAGATGGCTCTGAGAACAAAGAGTAGATTTTTCCCTCCTTGATTTTCCCTCCTTTCCTTAGAATCACTTTAAAATGCACTTGCATCAATGAGATCATTCCCACGCGCATTCACTGGCTCTTGCCTGTGCATACACAGCACATCACCACACAAATTTACATGCAGACCCGCATTGGCGCATTCACAAGTACACACATGCATTCATACCCACATTCTCAGTTCGACTCAGCAAACAATTCAACAAACAATCATTAAATGCCTTCCACGTCCTTGGCCCTGGGCAGTTCAATGTATTTATCAGTGTCTTGGATGAAGGCATGGGAGGCATGCTTGTCTAATTTCCAGGTGACACAAAGCTAGGAGGGAAAGCTGATGCTTTGGGCCACTCTAAAAGACCTGGCTGGTATGATCTCCCCAGAATAGAGCTTTTTAGCCAAAGAAGGGATATTTCCTGCATCAAGAGTTTCTTCAAGGATAATTCCAAGGTGGAGAATTTCCAAGCTCAGGAATTATTTGGAGATTTCCTTTCTCTAAAAGGATATAGAATTACCCACACGGTTTCTGATCAAGGAAGGACAAAACTAATGAGTTACCTAGATAGTAATGAGAAGGGGATTACTTGCTCAGCCTCCCTCAAAATGTGTTTACTATCTGGAAGGAAGTCTAAACCATTATTAGGAGACGTGGGACAACTGTGTAGGACAATGAGGGTAGAGGGAGTCACTAGAATGCCAAAGGGAGTCACTGATGGCAACCCCAACATCAGTTCCCTTTTTGAGGGAACAGGGAATGATATGATGGACTGAAAATACTTTATGTATTTTCTTTTATTTGTGGAAACTCCTGAGTCTTTTGTGTCATATGATATTTCTGTGTGATACAAATAAAAACTATCTTAACTTGTGTGTGTCACCTTGAACATTTGAATGGGAACTGGGAATTCTTTTCATCAAAAGATTTAGAGAAATCTAGACTCCCTGAAAGAGTCTTGGGTCCTCCCTACCCCAAGGTTCCTGAACCATATTTTGAGAAGCTTGAGAGACTGAACTAGATGAGAACAGATGTGAAAGACATGGTGGAGGTAAAATTGACAAGACTTGGCAATTGATTAGAAATGTGTGGTGAGGGAGAGTATGGAGTCATAGGTGAAACAGAGGTGGTGACCCTGGGCATGTAATATCAGGCTGGGGAGACCTCATTGTCCAGCCATGTCAATACTTCTTCATAAATGTAAGTCATCCTTGTGAGAAGAGGTACAGCCCTTGGCCAACTTTGGATGGGAGGGAAGCTTGGCTTTTCATTATATTCCTCACAGATGAGAGGGAATAACAATTTCTCTCTTCAGGACACATGTTAGAATTAGAGTCTCAAAAAACTGTTGTAAAAGTGTATGTGGGAAATGTGGGAGTGAGGGGAAGGGTGCGTTGTGACGATCACTACAGACCCTTTCAGTTACAGCTTGAGTGAGTGTGGTCTAGGAAAAGCTGGCTTTGACAAAGATCCTTTTTATATATGGCGATCATCTCTTACCTCCTTTGCACAAGCCATTGCACATACCTGGAGTGTTCTTGCTCTTCCCCTCTAACTCCTGGAATCCTAGCTTACTTCAGGACTCTGCTAAAGTGCCTCCTCTTACAAGAGGCCTTTCCCAACCCCTCCAGCCCAAATTAAAATCCTGTCATCCCAAATGGTAGTATTTATGCTGAATTTCCTTTCATATTAATGTAAAGAGAGATGTATTGTCCTGTCAACTAGGGCATAGATAGGAAGTCAGGGACCCTGGCTTATTCATCTTTCTATGGCTAGCACAGAGAAAAACCTGCTGGCATAGTGAGGCAGTGATCTGTGAAGGCCTGGGTTTAAGTCCTGTCTTTGATGCATACTGGCAGTGATCCTGGGCCAGCAGCCTTTTAGAGTCCTATGCAACCCTCCAAGACCACGGAGCCAGAAAAGATGCCAAAACACACCTCCAGGGGTGAATTTTCTTCCTTGAGAGTCCAGTCTTAATCTCTTTATTTCTGTCTCCATCTCTCTGTCTTTCTGTCTCTCTGTTTCTTTCTGTCTCTGTCTCCATTCGTCTCTATAGCTCTCTCTGTGCTACTCTATCTTTTTCTTTTTCTATCCCTCTCTGCTTGTCTTGTCTCTATCTCTATTTCTCTTTCTGTCACTCCAGCTCTCTTTCTCTATGTCTCCTTTTGCCTCTCTCTGTCTCTTTTTCTGTCTCCATCTTCATCTGTTTCTGTCTATCTCTATTCTCTCTATTGTTCTTTCTCTGTCTCTCTTTTTTCTCTCTGCCTGTCTATTCCTCTGTCTCTCTTGCCATCTGTCTTTTTCTTCTGTCTGTTGTTATTTCTCTCTGTTGCTTTTTCTCTGTCTTTCTGTCTCTCTGTTTCTGTTTCCATCTTTCTCTGTCTCTATCTCTATTTCTCCCTCAGTTGCTCTATTTTTCTTTCTCTTTGTTTCCCTTTATCTCTGGCTCTATTCTTCTGACTATCTCTATTTCTCTTTGTCATTCTTTCTCTGTCTTTCTGTGTCTCTTTCTCTCCCGTCTCTGTCTTCCTCTGTCTCTATCTCTATTTCTCTCTCTGTTGTTCAGTATACCTCTCTCTTTCATAGATAGATAGATAGATAGATAGATAGATAGATAGATAGATAGATAGATAGATGATAGATAGATACAGATAGATATCCCCTCATCCTCCTCCCTCAGGTAGAAAGTAAGCTCCTTGAGGGAAGAAACTAATTTTATCTTTGTATCCCAAATGCTTAGAGGAAACATAGTAGGTACTTTTCAAGTAAGTGTTTACTGAATGAAGGAATGAATAAATGAAAATTTTAGCTGCCTCAGAAGGTAGTGAGCTAGCTGTCCCTTGTGGTCTTCAAGCAGAGGCAGATGACCACTTGCCAGGGATGTCATGGGGATATTCTGACTTCAGATAAGGCTCAGACTAGATGCTCTATGAGATCTCTTCTAACTCTTAGATTTGATGATTCTGTGAAGTGGACTGAACTTTAATAGGCAGAAATTTTGAGAGTTGGCATTCTAGGTGCAGGTACTAAAAGAAACCAAAACAGCAAAACATAGAAATATGGAGATGTAGACATAAGAACTAGAGTGTGGTTTTCTTGCATCTAATGGCAGCTAGGGGACACAGGGAATAGAATGCTGGACTTCGAGTCAGGTAGACCTGAGTTCAAATCCAGCCTCAGACACTTACTAGCTGTGTGACCTTGGGTAATTAACTTTACCTCTATTTTCTTCAGTTTCCTCACATGTAAAATGTGTATCATAATAGCACCTACCTCCTAGGGTTCTTATGAAGATTGAATAAGATCATATTTGTGAAGTGCTTAGCACAGTGTCTGGAACATAACTGGTCTATAATAAATGAATGTTTTCTGTTTTCTGACTGTGATATTAGGAAGTGTGTGAATTAATTGGCTGGACTTGGAAAGGGCTTCGTTGTTTAATAAATGCTTAGGTTCTGCCTTCTGACTGTGTGATACCACATTAGAAAGGATCTGAGTTAATTGGCTGGATTTGAACAAGGCTTCTTAGCCTTGACTTTGTGGATGTAAGGTACCAGAAGTAGAAATTCGAGAAGGGAAATATGCATATGTATACACGCTACCTGTAGATGATGCAAGGATAGAGTGCTGGGCCTGGAGTTAGGATCCTTTGAGTTTGAATTCAGGCTCAGGCACTTACTAATTGTGTCATCCTGGGCAAGTCACTTAACCTTTCTCTGCCTCAGTTTCTCCATCTATAAAATGAGGGTAAAAATAGCACCTACTTCCCAAGGTTGTTGTGTGGATCAAAGGGGATCATATTTGTAATGTGCTTTGCAAATCTCAAAGTGGTATATAAATACAAAATCATCATCACCATCATTATCGCCACATTATAAGGAATTCACATATATACTTAGAGAGTGGTCATTAGAGCTTGGGGAAAGACTGAAAGGTTAATCATTTGTCAGGATGCCTAGAGTCCTACCCGTGTTGTCCAGAAGGCAGGAAAAGCATCCCTAGGCAGCCTCTCCCCATAATGGGTCTGGTTTGTCAGGCTCCCGATCGATCTCAGACAGGTAATGCTGTGAGCTTCCAATCATTCTAAATTCATTTGGAATTCAGCGTCATAGCAGGGGAGCTGGGTGAATTCATTAGACATTGTCAGAAATGGCCTCTTTCTTGGCGGAGGCTGCCCCTGAAATCCAATGCTAATTAAGCCTTATTTTGTGGAGACACAAAGAGCTATGGCCCTTTTTTCTCCCTACAAGAGCATTCATCTGTCTCTCTATTGCAAACATGAATTATTTAAAAAGGTCTGTTCAGACCTTGGACTCTACATTCATTCGGAAGTAGCTACTATGGAATGAAATAGGATTTCTCTGATAGGGGAGAGATAGGTTGGGCTGGAGTGGAGTCACTCAGAACTGAAATCTCTTTGACAATCAGATTGGGGCAATAGAAAGGATCTACATTCAAATCCTACCCTTGAAGCTAGCCAGCTGAAACTGAGTAAGCTACTTACCCTCTCAGCTTACTGGTCTGTAAAATTGAATAATAATAGCACCTTTCTCACAAGGTTGTTGTGAGATTCAAATAAGATAGTGTATGCACAATGTTTTCCACATTATAGTGTTAGCAATCAATGTAGAAACACTGTGTGCTGGGTGCTGTCCTGGGTGCTGTCCTAGGTGCTGAGAATACAAATGGAAAAATTAGGCATTCCCTGCCTTCAAGAAGCTTGTGTTATATAGGGAGAGACAATATGTATACATGTAAGTGTATACCAAATACAGGGATACGGGGATATGGACTGGTTTGTGATTTCAGTGTTATGAGGAACTTACTGATGAGGAAAATCTATCTACTGACCCAGGTATCACCTTCTGGGCAACTTTATAATCTTTGGGAGTTGCCTGGTACACTAAAAGGTTAAGTAACTTGCCTAGGGTTACATAGCCAGGATGTATCAGAGATGGAACTTGAACCCAGAGATCCCTGAGTATAGGAACTATTTTTGCCTCTTTTTTGTATACTCAGAAATTAGCACAGTTCCAGGCACTGTTAATACTTTTGTTGTTCAGTTGGGTCTGATTGCATAACTCCATTTAGGGTTTTCCTGGCAAAGATACTCAAGTGGTTTGCCATTTCCTTCTCCAGTTCATTTTACATATGAGAAAACTGGGGCAAGCAGGGCTAAGTGACTTGCCCAGGGTTACACAGCTAGTAAGTGTCTCAGGCCAGATTTGAACTCAAGTTTTCTTGACTATAGGCCTGATATTCTACCCACTGCATCATCAACTGCCCATGAACTTATGACACCAACATATTCACCATGCCACCTCACTGCCTCACATATTACTTGGCAGGAACCTCATAAATACTCATTGATTCCAATCTATGTGACTCTCTTTCCTTCTCCTGCCTTAAGCTATAAAATGAAAAAAAAATCCCATCATCCTTTGAAGCACTTCATTCAAATAAATTCAAAAATCTCACAATAAAGTGAGGTTTCCTAAGGATCCCATGCTGTCCCACCTTCTGCAATTGAGTTCCATTATTCTTTGTTGTAAACCCTAAAATGGAGTCCTTCCTTCACCCAAGATTTAGCCCTTACCCCCATCAAAACTATCCTGTCTACTTCACTGCACTCTCATTTAATCTCCATCTCCTCATCTTGTCTACAAGGTCAGCATGAGAAACTTGCTCAAAGGCTTTGCTAAAAGCAAAGTATACTACATCGGCAGCCTTACCCTCACTTGGAAGTCTAAAGAATCTGTCATAAAGGGGAATGAGATGAGTCTTACAGTATATGTTTTTAAAAGCCATGCTGACTCTCAGTGCTCTTTCTAGTTGTTCAATAGTCATCCTTTTAATAAGATACTCCAACATTTTTCTGAGATTCAAATTCAAGCTATGTGACCTACAGTTTCTTCCATTTTTCTTTGCCCTTATTGAGTCACTTGACCATTTCCCTTTCTCTATGATCACTGATAGATGCTCAACAATCATACCTACTAGTTCTTTTAGTAGCCTGGGATGTAGTTTGTCTAGTTCTGGTGACTTGAGTTCACTGAAGGCAAGTATTATTCTCTCTCATTTATCTTTGATTTTAATTATCTATTAGTCATGATTTTTTTCTGTTCTTTCTAGTTCAAATATTCTTTGTAGCAGAGAAAACAGAAGCATAATGCATATTTGAAGACTGAAGATTTCTGCCTTTTGTCCATTGGCTCCCTCCTTTCCTGATGTGATGTTGGATTTCACAGGTGGGCCTTCTGATAGAGACCTTCAGAGACAATTGTGGGGCAACTAAGGGGTATAGTGGATAGAGTGCCAGGCCTGAATTTGGAAGGACTCATCTTTCTGAATTCAAATCCAGCCTTAGATATTTACTACATGTGTGTGGCCCTTGGTAAGTCACTGAACCCTGTTTTCCTCGGTTTCCTCATCTGTAAAATGGTGAACCACTCCAGTATGATTGCCAAGAAAACCCCCAATAGGGTCGTAAAGAGTCAGACATGACTGAAAAATAAAACAACAAGAGAAAGTGGCTACTCCCAAAGGAACAGAATTCCACCTCTGAAACTTGAGGCACTTTGGCAGGCCTCTGGCAGGAGGGTAGGGCAACATATGGGGGAAGAACATGAAGGAGAAGTTTATGAATCCCATCATATCACAGCATGCATGTGGTAGCCAATAACTCGCTCATTTCTTCTTATTTTAATAGAGAGCTGGGGTTCTGAATGATAAAGTCTGACCTTATAAAACACACTGTAGTCTTACTAGAGGAATAGGAATTACCTAAAGGAGAAGAAATACCAGGAAGATCACATGAAAAAGAAAAACTGGTCCTTTTTTAAGAGGAGATGGCTCTGTGTAGTAGAATATATATCTTGGACTGGGCTCCCAGTTCCAGCTTTGCCATTAATTGGTTTCATAACCTTGGATATGTCCCTTCCACTCTATGGGGCTTCTATTTCCTCAACTATAAAACTTGGTGAATGGCCTTAACTCTGTTTCCTCATCTGTAAAATGTGAAGGTTGGACTAGATAACACCTGAGATGTCCTTCAGCTCTAGAATTCTGACCCTGTAATCAATGCTGTGATCTAAGGTCCTTTCCAGCTCTCAGATCTTGGGATTCTTGTACTATAAACATCCATAGGAAAAATACTCTCCCCTCCATTCTTGAGTGTCTTGGGCCATTCTGTAAGACTTCTGTCCATATTCTAACGTGTACTATAATCCTCTCTGGACGTCTTCTTTTTGTAAAACAGATAGATAGATAGATAGATAGATAGATAGATAGATAGATAGATAGATAGTTAGCTAACAAAGAGTGGATTTTCTCACCCTTTCCCCTACTCCCCCACCACCATTAGAAAAGAAAAGAAAAAGGAAACAAATGTAACAAATATGCATAATCAAGCAAAACAAATTCCTGTATGGATGTCCAGATACACACATACATATACACAAATATATACGTATATATATTCACATATTATATATGATTTTATGTGTATATATATATATATATGTATATATATATATATATATTATATGTGTGTATAGCATTCAGCATCCTGAGACTACATGTTTTAACTGACCCTTGTATTTCTCTTAGCATCTAAAACGGTATACATAATAGGTCAGAATAAACATATTCATTTGATTTGAATTCCTTTGTTTCTCCTACAATGCAGGCCTAGGTATGGGGCACTGGGGAAAAAGTGCTGAAATGAGCCTCAGGGAAGTGGGGTTCACATCCCCAACTGCCTCTTCTACTTCCTCCCTACATGCCTTTGGTCACTTCGGTAAAGATTGCTTTCTCATTGTCCTGTAACTGGGAGGTGGATGGATGGCTTTGAAAGTGCAGACGTATATATGGCGAAATTCAGCAATGGACCAGATATGAGAGATGAGAAAGAGGAGAATGCAGGGCAGAGGAACAGGGGAGATGTGTAGGCAATGTGACTATTACTATTCCCATTTTACAAATACAGAAATGAGAGGAAGGAATTACCCTTGATCACACAGCTGCTAAGAGGCAGGGGAAGCTCTCAAAACTGTGTCAGCTGACACCAAGCCCAGAAACCTTTCCACATCAGACTGACTCATGGAGTGAAGAATGTGCTTTCCTTCAGGAACATCAAGCATGATCTTCACAACCTCAGGAGTTTAATAGCACAGAATTATGGGAATTTTCAGAGGAGGAAGAGGCACCATGTCAAAGTGGAATGAGCACAGGATTTGGATTCAGAAAATGTGGGTTCCTATCCTGCTTCTGTTACTAAGGAATGATGGCCCCAAATTAGAAGGAAACTGAACCCAAATAACTATAATGTTCAGTGTATGACCTGTGTATTTTTATTTACCAGTCCTATTATTTCTTTGGCATAGGACAATGAGAAAGCAATCTTTACCAATATACTCTAGCACCTATGCTGTCATAGTGGGACAATGACAGGATAAGTGTACTTGCTCAGTATTACCAGGCCAGTATGTGACAGAGACAAGATTTGAATCCAGATATTTTCCTGACCCTAAAGCCAACTCTTTATCCATTATGCTGCACAGACTCTCAACTATGTTAAAGATCTGAAAAATAAAATGCTGCATGATTTATGAGAGGGAAAATTGCTAAAGATGGGAGGTAAGTGAAGGCTTTGGGTAGGGGACAGTATTGGCTTTAGGGGGTTTGCTTTATTGATACCTTTTGTTTTAACATCATAGTTACATCCTGGTATTAGTGCCCCTACCTCCCCCAGAGAACCCTAGTAATATAGGGGGGGAAATTGCTAAGCAAAACCAAGTGATACAATGAGCAGGTATGTAATATTCTGCATTCATGGTCTTCTACCTTCCTATCAAGAGGGAAATATGTGGTATCATTTTGTCTTTTATTCTCTCAAAGTAAGTCATTATAATTAATCAGAGCTTGGCTACTTTTCAGGGTTGCTTTCATGATTGCATTCATTGTATTTTCACCGAATCACAGAAGTTTTTATCTGGAAGAGACCTCAGCAGTCATGTAACTGTAACACTAAATCATTCTCAACAAATGGTCATCCAGTATCTGCTTGAAGACCTCAAATAAAAGGGTATCCTTTTCTTCCTGAGGCAGCCATTTCATTTTGGGGTTTTTATAATTGCTAGGAAGTTTCTTCCTGACACCAAGTCTAAATTTTCTTTATTGCAACTTCCACCAACCAGCCTTCATTCCTCTCCTGATTCCACTTTTGACCTTGTCTCCATGTCTCCAATGCCTTCTCATCCTGGAGCTCCCATCTGCCCTTGAATTACTTCCTCTCCCATTGCTGTGTTCATTCTAGGACTTCCATTTTGAGGAGAGACCAAGCTGGCCATCTTTTATTCCTCTCCTGACTTTGCTTCTGCTCTCTGGACTTTCCCACCATGTCACTCCTCCCAAATTTTCAACTCCCTCTTATGTGTTGACTTCCATCATTAGAATATAAGCTCCCTTAAAACAGGATTTTTTTTTGCTTGTATTTGTATCCTCAGAAGCTAGAACAGTACCTGGCATATAGTGCTTAATAAATACTTGTTGATTGATTAACCCTTTGTTCCTAAGTATGCTCACCATGGACACTTAGAAGCAGTTTCTTATGACAATTCTTCAAATACTTGAACACAGCTATTGTACCCTTCCCCCTTTAACACAAACACCCTTACAGTTTTGGCTTCCAGAGAACTCTGCAGATTTGTAGTGGTTTTATAGTCACTAAGTCCCCCAGATCTCTTTCAGACAAACTGCTATCTGACCATACCTTCCTCATCATGTATTTGTGATTTAAAAAAAAAAAACTGAGATGTAAGATTTTGCACTTATACCTACTGATCTTCACTTTATTAGATTCAGTTCAATGCTCTAGTCTATAGAGGTTTTTTTCTGAATCATATTGACTCTGTACTGTAATGTGTAAGCCAATCCTCCTAGTTTTGTGTCATTTGAAAAGCATGCAATTTATACCTTTATCCAAGTTATTGAAATTAACACAGGACCAACTGATGGATCTCCACTGGGACACCTCCTGCCAAGTTGACACTGAGCTATTAATGACTACTCTTTGAGTCCAGACATGCACATAGTTTTAAATCTATCTAATCGTCTAATCAAGGAATCTATAAGTATTTTGCAAGCACCCACTGTGTCCTAGGTACTGGTGCTAACATTGTTTACAAATACAATGAATGAAACAATTTCTCCCTAAAAATAGTTTACATTCTAATGGAAGAAACAAATACATATATAAGCATATACAGAATCAATATCAGAATAAATACAAAGTAGTTAAATACAACAATAGTATGAGATACTTTGTCAAATAATTGTCCAAAATACAGATAACTTATATCTGCAAGATTTTCTAATCTAATAGTTTAGTAACCCTGTCAAAAATGGAAATAAGGTTAGTCTGGCAGGACATGTTCATAAATGAAGCTATGATGTCTCTGTTGTTACTGTTTTTCCCATTGATTTATCTGTTTATGTTTAAGGTCTCTGAGATTTCTTTTTCCTGGAATCTTTGGTACTTTCTCTCTCCATTCCCTCCTCCCCTTGTGTTCTTTATCATTCACTTAATGACTCCCTTCCCTCTGATTGTGGATTTCAAAGCATCTGCATTTTCTTTCACTGGACAATCCATGGTTCATCAGCCTAGTTCTCTGCCTGTAGTGCCAATGCAATATTTACAGTGACCACTATCACAATAAAGACAGTGACTATAAGAATCACATGAATTTGATCACAAAATATACCAGATTCTCCAGATAGAGGATAGAACTGAAGGATTTATTTTGACAGCAGAAAACCAAATCCCAAAACCAGTAAGCTGATTCCATCATAGTACCAAAGATATTCAGAAGTCATAATAATGCTGAGAGCCACAGCATCCTTCAGCCTTCCCACAGACCAATACAAAATCAATATTTACTCACAAACCTCTCTATCTCCTTAATGAGTGTCCTCTCTCCTGAGAGTCTGGCTAGCTCTGAACCAGCTTCCTGTGGGTTCTGCTTCCGTTCAGCAAAACTCCTCCCACCACAGGTTCCATGTGACTACATTCAGCTTATGAGGGGGCAGAGTTTATCTTCAGAGGAAAGGAGGTCTTCAAACTCCCCCCTAGGTCTATTAAGGGTCAGGGAATATCTTAAAACTCCCATTCCCATTACATGGCCCCAACTGACTTTTGTGTGGTCAAAACTGGCCCCAGTTATGTACTGTGCTTTTCCCTTAGGCTTGGCGGAGAGCTGCACAGCTCCCAACATGCACAGTGTCCTGTCCTGGTGACCTATTTCAGTCCCTCTGTTCCTTAAGTCTCTAGCCTAGCCCTGGGAAGTTCAGAGCCTGTTGGTACCAATAGTTCAGAGTCTATTTTTCTTGGTACTGGCAGAAGCTGCTTTCCCCAAGCACTACCTTTGGTGCTTCTGGGTTTTAGCCCCCAAGTAGTCTTTATTTACGAAGGGCTGTGGACAAGCTAGCTATTGAGGCTCAATCAGACTTCCACAACCTGGAGCCAGGGTGTCTAGAAAGTGTCGGGGGGAGGGCAGGGTACAGGGGTGGGTTTTAATATAAACCTGTGTCATGTCCTTGGGTCTGCTAGTCCAGTCCCACTTCCAGCAGCATGGAAGGTAGGGGAAAGGTGCTGAGTGAGCTCAGCATCAATAAGCATCAATCCCCTTTTTTTAAATCATTTTTTTAGATTTCAGGTGTCCTAGACTATGGAAGCAGCTAAAATCACTTTATCTTTTGTGCATAATTTCTGTTTTGGAGAGATTTGAAAGGTTGTGGGGATCAAAGAAAATGTCTAGTCTGCTACATTGCTGCTCACATGACCTGGAAGTCCACCATGCTGTCCCTTTATAATCAGCACTTTTCTAGATGGAGACAGTGGAGATACCCTAGAATTAAAACTCAGGAGATGTGGGTTCAAATCTAGACTATACCACTTACTACTTATGGGATGACTTACGGTTAAGTCACTTAACCTCTTGGGGAAATGGCTGAACAATTTATAGTATCTGAATGTAATGAGATATTATTCAGTAACAAACAGCAAATAAAAAAAAAAAGAATTCTTGGAAGACATGTATGAATTGGGCAGAGTGAAGTAAGAAAAACAGGAATAATACTTGTCTTATCTCTAAAATTAGGATATTTGCCAGGATGCCCTTTAAGGTACTTTGTAAATTCAATTCATTTGATTCTAAAACTAACCATCTTACAAATGATTCATTCTAAAATTTTCACAGAAATTCAAGTCTATATTTGCAGAAATCTATAGTTCTTCAGCTACAGTCAGTCAATTGTTTGCAGACTCTAGTCTCTTTTTAGAAAACCCAGATATGTGTGCTTCCCTAGCCCCATGCTCCATTATCTTCCATAAACCATCAATCTCACCTCAGTTCAAGATGATGGGGTTCATCTGGATGACTTCATCAAGGGCTCTACGATGCTCTTTTACCATTTCCTCACACATGTTGGAGCACAACTCCTCGTTAGCCATTTTTGTTCTTGCATTTCTAATATAATGATCAGTCTCCATGACAGAGAAAGCAAAACAAGTGAGAAACTAGTGAGCAGCTTTGTTTTCTTTTCTTTAACAATTGTTATTGTACTATTCAACCCAAGCACTGGTCATAGCCTTTCCTTGATCTTCCTCTTTCTTCCAGGACATCTTTAAATCCCCCCTTCCAAAAAACAAAACACTTTTAAAATTTAAAATTATTCCTAGCTTCCATTACCAGTCTTAGCTCATTCTGAAATTTCGTATCTCTAAAAAAAATTTAAATACTATTATATATCTTTTTAATGTCACCTTTATTTCTCAAAGTATCTCTCTCCTCTCTGCCTCCAAGAGAGCTATTGCTCTATAAGAGAGAATGAAAAAGACAGCAAAACCAAACATCAATGTAGCATAACTAACTAGCACATAGAAAAAGACTGAGATAACATGCACTGTTCCACATTCATAGTCCCCTACTCCCAAAAAGAGGGCAGGAGGGACAGGTAGGTGGCACAGTGAATAGAGCACCAGCCCTGGAGTCAGGAGGACTTGAGTTCAGATCTGGTCTCAGACACTTGATCACACTTACTAGCTGTGTGACCTTGGGCAAATGTCTTAATCCCAATTACCCTGCCTCCCCCCTCCAGAAAAAAAAAATGGTAGGAAAGTATGTTCTCATATCATTTCTTAAGGACCAAGCTTGGCCATTACAATTTCATGACATTTACTTTTGCTTTGCTATTGTTATTCTTATATAAACATTGTTGTAGTCATTGTGAATATTGTGTTCCTGGTTCTACTTCATTTTGCATCATTTCAAATGTTTCCCCATGTTTCTTTGTTTTCATCATAGTCACTATTTCTTACAATATCATATCATATCATATATCTATCATATCATAACAATATAATAGTAATTACAGAATTGTTCATATATTGCAACTCATTTGGCCATTCCCCCAGTCAATGGACATCTACTTTATTTCTAGTTCTTTGTTGCTATGATCATCACGGTTCCTCTTAGGATCTTGTTATTATTATTTTAAGCCATTCACTCCCTTAATCTATATACCTGCATCCTGGGTCGCCAGTCATCCTCACTTTTGTCTTGTCTCTAAACTTCTATGACTCCGGAAGAAAGAAAGCTGACTTTGTGCAGCACTGCCTCATTTTAATTTGATTCACACACAAATCAAGACATCATCCATGATGTCATTGGTCCTCTTTGAAAACTAAGGAGGAACAACAACCACACTGGTACAAGATAACAGAAGGTATGTTTAGGTGACATTCCATCCATAGGTGTAAGCCAAAATGTCAGAGATTTAGGTTAGATATTATGATAAGATCTTTAACCAGGCCAGCTTTTAATTTTTAGAATGAGAAGGGAAGATGTGGCAGTTCCCTGTTTGGGGATTATAGAGTCATAAATTTAGAAATAGAAAAGGACCTTAATAACTGTCCAATCCAACTCCTTCATTGTATAGAGGAGGAAACTGAGTCATGTGGAAACTAAATGACTTTCTTAGAGTCACATAGCATCTGCTTGGCACTGACCTCTGGCTGGGGAATAGATAAAATGACCCCAGGATGTTTCTTGGAAGGTGGTTCTGATGGGACTCTTATCTCAGCCAGTTTTCCTATCAGGACAAAAGGAGCCTGTAAGCTCTAATAGAAATTTAAAAGTCAATGAGAGGAAGAAAAAGAAGTGGGAAGGGGGACCCATGACCCAGGATGAGCTCAGTCCAATGAATAAATTCAAACCATTTAGTGAGTGTTTGGAAAAGACCAGAAGGGCACCTTTGCTAACAGCATTTTAACAATGGTAGTGAATTAACACAGGCCAGGGCTGGGAGACAAGTGGAAGGGGCAAAGACAGCTCTGTGGTAGGACTGGCAAGTAATTCAGCTGGATCACTGGAGGGTGATGAATGAGAAGGTGACACAGGGGGTGCCAGAGAAGTCATCTTTTCTAAAGCAATTCTCCTTCATTTTCCTAGACAAGAGATTTATAGGACATTTTCTGTGGGCAGCAACAAAGTAGGGAGAGGTATTCTGGCTTGCCTTCATTGGGTCATTCATTCATCTGTTATTCATTCAACATATATTGAAGGGCACTGTGCTTTGGCTTTTGTCTGAATACGTCCAGTTCTGAGGAGATCACTACCTTCATTGTTAGACAGCTCTAATTAATAGGGAGTTTTTCTTTGTAAGACTAAACTGATTTCTCTATAACTTTCTGCAATTCCTTTTTGTCTTGCCCTCTGGGGTCAAGCAGAATGAGCCTAATTACAGTAACAATAGCAGCTAGCATTTATAATGACATTTTAAGGTTTGAAAAGTGCTTTACAAATATTATTCCATTAAATCCTCACAACCCTGAGACATAGATGCTATTATTATTCCCTTGTAACAGATGAGGAAACTGAGGTACCATGAGGCTAAGTAGCATGCACAGGGTCACACAGCTAGTAAGTGTCTGAGGTTGGATTTAAATTCAGGTCTTTCTGATTCTAAGTTCAGAATGCAACACTTAGTGCTGTCTCTGATCCCTTTTCTACAAGAGCAGCCCTTCTACATATTTGAAAACCGATTCAAATGCCACCTTGTCCAGGAAGCCTTCCCTGATTTGTTGCCATGAGTATCAACTTTCCCCTCTGAGACCTCACATGGCATTTTATTTTTGTGCATTTTAATGGGCTAATAATGTATTAATACGTCCCCCTCTTAGACTGTGGGCTTTGTGAGGACAGGGACTTCATCTCAGCTAAACTTTGTAGATGTCTCTTCCTAACTGGGTCTGACACTGCTTACAGAGGTGACAAAGTCTAGAAAATGACAATCATGATCAGCTGCTGCTTTAATGCTATCTCACTAAATCCTCACAACAGCCCTGAGATAAGAACTAGGAAAAAAGAAATCTATCTTGGCTCCTGTGAGGTTCAAATTCAGTTCAAATCAATTTAACAAACATTAAGCACCTACCACATCTATAAGATGACCTTCTGGGGAAGCGATGACAGGACTCAGAGTCCTGGGGGATAATCACTGCTAGTCACAAGGAAGGAACAGAGACACAGGCTCTAGTCCTGGTTCTGTCATTTACTGGCTGTGTGATCATGAGGAAGTTATTGCTGGTTTCTGACCGTCTGTCTCCTCATCTGTCAAATGGGGATAAAGGTAATTGTACTATTCCCTTCACTGGGCTATTGTGGGTTTTGTAAAGAACAAAGTGTTCTACGAAGGTAAGTTGTTGAAAGCTAGGTGGCAAAGAGGATAGATTGCTGAACCTAGAATCATGAAGACCTGAAATCAAATCATATCTTAAATACTTTTTAGCTATAGCCCTGTGCAAGTCCTTTATGGCTGTCTGCCTCAGTTTCCTTACCTGTAAAATGGGGTTAATAATGGTATCTACCTCCCAGGATTGTTGTAAAGATCAAATGAGAAAATAATAATCAAGAGTTCTGCAAATTTTAAAGTACTATATTAATGTTGACTTATTATTCTGGAGCCTGCCTCACAATATTGTCTGCAGTGATCATCATAGATGGCAGGAGCAGAGCTGAGCCCAGATTTATTCTCCTAGCGAGCTCTTGAGTGCATGCCAGGCATGTGCCAGGTCCATTGTACTCAGCTCTGGGCTGAGGCTCAAAGGCCTTGTGCATGGCTGAGCCCAGCAGGGGCAATCTGGTGCACAGGGGCCAATGAATGATCATTTGCTGAAGATTCTGATAATGGAGACTGACTGCAGAGCAACCTTTGGTGTGCCACATTTGTAATTCATGGTAATTCACTAGGTTGGGTTGGCTTGGGTTTCTACAAAGCTCGGAGGGTTGGTCTATGGGGATGCTATATTCCCCAGTGCCACTATTTGATTGCTCCAAGACTACTTAAATCCTCACAGAACATCTGCTTCAAAAGGATATGGATTGAACCTAGATTCTAGCTCCAAACTGAGCCCTGACTCTAAATACAGATTGAACCATAACACAGGGTTCCAGTCATGACTCTAGTCTGAGATTGAACTTTGACCTTTGATCTCTTGCCTCCATCACAGACTGAATCCTGCCTCTGGATTCAGAACTATTCTCGGTACTCCCTCTACACTGAGTCCTGACCCCCATGCTCAGATTACATCAGCTCAGGACTAAACCCAATTTGGTTCTAGAATGAAGCTTAGACTTAAGTTTTGACCCTACCTCCAGATGGAGCCCTGATCTCAGCCTGAGGCAGAATAATGAATGAGCCATAGTGTAACCTGGCTTCTAAGTAAATTTTGCCACTGGCCTAGATGAAATGATGATTTTAGACCCAGGCTAGGTTTTCACTTTAGTTCTAGACTAAACTCAACTTGTTTCTAGACTGAGTCCCAACCATGGTCATCGGCTGAGCTTTTAATGAGATTGACCCTTAACTTTGCCTTCCATTTCTCCATAAACTGAAATAATCCCAGTTTTAGCCTTGAATCTGACCCCAGGAAGAGAGGTTAAATCCAGGGTTCCCAAATTCTCAGTCAGCATTCTATACTACCTCCTTCCTGGTTCCTTGGAGCTCTTAAACATCATCACTGATGAAAGGGGTTGAGGGAGTGCAGGGATAACAGAATGAAAAGACAAATAAGACACATTCCTTGTCCTCAGAAAGCTCATAGTCCAATAAGAAAATGTGGTGCACAAAGATAATTATAAAATAAAAGATAACATGATAAATGTAAGGGAGTTGGTTCTTAAAAAGCCCAAGATCTAATCACAGAAAAGAGGCCAATAATCATCTCTATAAAAATTGGGTTACAGAAAGCAATCTCTTTATGAGGAGAAAACCCTTGGATGAATTAGAAAGAGAACAACTCGCTTTCCCTTTTCCCCCCTTCTTTGTCCCCTTTCCCTTCCCTCTCCCTATCCCTCTCTCCTCCCCCCTCCTTCTCTCCCTCCTCTCCCTTTCCCCCTTCCCCCTCCCCATTCCCTTACCCATCCTTCCCTCCATCCTTTCTCCTTTCTCGATTCCCAGGCCTAGACGATGCCGTGATGGAGATGGCTGAGGAGGCCACGGAGCCTGCCGAGGCGGACATCACCGGGCTGTGCCAGGACATGTTCTCCAAAATGGCCAAGTACCTGATGGGCGAGCTGACAGCCACCAGTGAAGATTATAAAGTTCTGGAAAATATGAACAAACTGACTAGCTTGAAGTATCTAGAAATGAAAGATATTGCAGTAAACATAAGTAGAAACCTAAAGGACTTAAAACAGAAATATGCCGCCCTTCAGCCTTATCTGGATCAGATCACTTTAATTGAGGAGCAAGTAGCCTCTCTTGAACAGGCAGCTTACAAGTTGGATGCCTATTCAAAGAAACTAGAAGCAAAGTACAAGAAGTTAGAGAGGCGATGAAAGAATTCTTTAGCACAGACTTTAACTACAAGAATGTTTTATAAGAAATATGTGGGATGGGACTTCTCACTAGGCTTCAGTTCCCAAAAGGAAGCAATGCTGCTGATCCAAGGAGGATCCCAGCCTCCACCTCTGGCTGGATGTGTAACTCTGGCCACCCCCATGTTTTCCTCAGCCTGTACCCTTGGAACCTTATCTTAGCATGTGCTTCCTTGTGTGCCCTGGACCAAGGCTCAGAAATCAGGATCAACCCCGTCTGGAGCAGACACAGATGAGAGGCTCCCTGGCTCTTCCCTTGCCCCTACCCCCCTCATAACCTGTTCTTCAGCTTAAATAAAAAACGCCAACCTAAAAAAAAAAAAGAAAGAGAACAACTCTAAAAGCTTTAAAAGTCAGTCCAAGAGGAATTAGGAGAAAAGGAACCCAGATCCTAACGATGAGAGGTAGAGAAGATGCAAGGGGCTAGAGAATGAAAAACTGGGAAGTCAGACGAATTCGGGAGAACTGAAGGAAGCCACCACAAAGAAGGGGTATAGGACTCTGAGATAAAAACTATTTGGGTGAATCCATGAGAAAGTAGGCAGGGACAGATATTATGTGGCTAAAACCACCCCCACCCCAAATTACAAACCTCAAGTATCCTCCTTTTAGCTCCTTGGGTTTTTTCATGGAAATCTGAAACTTTTCACTCTAGGTATCTAAAAAGACTATTTACCTTTCTTTTTTTTTTTCTTTATGCGTAGTGTTTACCACAGGGTTTTGCTAGTTTGAGTGTATTTGATTCAGTTGCAACTTGCAAGAGGCAAATGAGGAGGGAACATGCTCAGTAGAGAGAGAATGCTACCGTTGAGTTGTTTAGCCAGAACACTATCTCTGACTGGGGACTCAGAGTTTAAGAAAAGATAGAATTGGAGAATTACACATCCTGTGATACAACTTCCAAGAGCAGGGGGGTGTTTATACCAGGAAATCCATTTAGGCAAGCAATCAGTGGTTTCCAGGTAGCAAATGGGAGTTGTTGAACAGCCCTGCTCATTGCACCTCCCCATCACTGCTACATAAGTACTTACAATACAAATCAAAAGTCATGTCTACTGCCATGTCTGTTACACAAATTTATTTTGATTGCCATTTGGGAGAGGAAGAGTCATAACATGGGAGAGCTGAAAGGTGCATGAAAGAGAATTTCCTCCAATCTTCTCATTTTACAGAGGAAGAAACTAATGTTCAGAGAAGAGAGACTTGCTCAGAAACACTATAGGCCAAATCCCTGTGAACATCAAAGGTTAGTCCAAAAGGAATTATGAGAAGAAGAGGAAACCAGTTTCTGATGATGAGAGGTGTAAACGATGTAATGAGCTAGAGAAAGAGACACTGGAAAGTCAGGTGGAGTTGGGAGAGCAACCAGCAAGGCAACCAGTCAGTGGTATAAGGCTGGAGTAAATGATGTCCAAAGCCCCTTCCAGATAGGACATGCTATGACTCTTTCTCTCCCAAATGGAAACCAAAAGTCATTTGTAGAACATATGGCAATAAACAAGGCTGTGCAAGTAGATGGTAGAAGAACAAGGACTAGAATCCAGTTTCTTATGTTGTCATACCCCTCCTTGGTCATTTCCCCAATTTGACACATATTTGTAGGTTAGGCCCCAAAGTCAGATTACTCCTCCTGAGTTCTAGGTTTCTCTGTGTGTCCAGGACAGAGTTCTGTCCAGGGTGCCACATTGCTTTTTGGGTAGAGACCTCAGGAAGGGAGACCCTGGAGATTTAGGAACAATGGAAAAAATTTGGACACATGTGAAGAAGTCTGCCTCTCCCCTGATGTAAAGTGCCAGGAATTTGACTAAAAAAGGGGGGACTATGTAAGTGGAAGTGATGAGGTATGTTAGCAGCAAGGATGAAGTGTCTTGAACAATGTGACTGAATTTAGAGGACATACTTCTCAACCTCCAGAAAGAAGAACTGAATTACCTCAAGGTTAAAGAGATTTTAGTGTGGGGTGGTTCTTTTTCACAGATGATGCCTACTATGAAGTCCATTCCCTTTACTTCACAGGCAATGGCCTGACTTCATTAAGACATAGGCAGGATTCACTGTCAAATACAGGACATTGGAGAGAAAAGCAACAGATGCATAGTACAGGAGGAGAAAGATCTAAGTCCTAGATTCAAAATTCCTAATGGCAGACTTGTGGAGTGGTGTGAGTAGAATATAATCTGAAAAATGTGTTCTCTCTCTATTCTCTTGACTGCTGGAGTATCTATGGGGTCATAAATAAACTCAGAGAAGCCTATAATTGGATCATTCTACATATGTCCCAACCAGTAGACTTTAGCAAGGCTACCTAAGCAGAGGCAGACTTGGGAGATAAAAAAGAAAAAAAAATTCACTTTCTGAGAACCATAGAGAACTTAACATATCCCTGGTACTTCTACTTACTAGCCCAGTGGAGAGAAATGTCCCAAGTGCCAGAATGAGTATGAGCTTTGCTCCAAATTTTGAACCTACTGTTGAACAAGATCAGTTTAGTGCCCAGCAGCACCACCTAGTGGCTAAAAGTTGATGACCATCTCTTTCCCAGGTCTTTGTTTTCATGGTTATCTGAACTCTCTTACAAATGCCAATGCCATTCTCTTCTATGACCTTTCAGTGAGCCTTAGTTAGGTGATCTTGAAAGTGACTCCCTACAAAAACAGACGGGACATAACTAACTGTACACAGCATTTTACTGTCAGAATAGGAAAGACAAAAGAAAGATGTAATACATGACAAAATATTTACCTCATGATTGTGTACCCTCAGCTTCTCCTAGACCCAGGCAGTCTTTATACTGTTCCAAAACTAGGAGATCTAGGTGTCTTTACCACCTTCTCCCTTTCCCCCACTACCACTATTCTTACAATAAGCAATAAAAATCTATTAAAGTGTCTACTGTGCCAGACACTATGCTAAATGCTGGAGATACAAATATGAAAAAATGAGATGGCCTCTGCTCTCCTACAAGTAGCAAAAGAATGTAGATAATGTGGCACAATGCCCAGATGATATTCTATATATGCCAACTAATATGGCCAGTCATTAGGTGAAGACTAGAGAACTCCAACTAAGGCTCAGATCCTCCTCAGAATATAGGGCATGAACTCAGAATCTCGTGCTTTTCCACTTAATATCCTATCCCTAGCAAGGTGTCCTAACTGTGCTTCACTGCAGCTAACTCCTTATCACCTGGAGGCAGGGTGGGGATGAGAACAAGCATTTGTTAAGCACCTTCTATGCGCCAGGTAGTGTGCTAAGAACTTTATAAATGTCATTTGATCCCACAACAGCCCTGGAAAGGTAGGTGCAATTTATAATCCCCATTTTGCAGTTGAGGAAACTGAAGGAGATAAAAATTAAGTAACTTGTCCAGGGTCACACACCTATTAAGTATCTCAGTAAGTACTCAAACTCAAATCTTCCTGACTTCTAGCCTAGAGTTCTATCCATTATGCCACCTGGTTGCTGTGAAGAAGGTGGTATGTACTCAGTAGCTGAACCCAGAAAGGAGATTTTGATATCTCTCTCACCTTGAGAACTTACAGAATCCTAGGATAATAGATTTAGAGCTAGAGTGGAGAGACCTTAGATACCACCAAATCTAATTTTATTAACTGATCTTATTAATAAAAATGTCATAGAGAAGTTAAGTGATTTGACCAGGATCATCTAACTAGTATCTGAAGTGGGACTTGAATGTATCTTCATGACCCAAAGTCCAAGGCTTTATTCACTGTACCAGTTCCCCCTTCTGGTGGTTGGGAGGTCCATCATGTCTCTTAGTGGCTAGGTCCATGGTACCTCTCCCTTGCAGTTATATTTGATCCCTCAACTTGTACACTTCCTCCCTTGTCCCCCACCAATAAGTCAATAAGCATTTATTAAGCTGAGAATAAAAATACAAACAAAAAAAAAGATGGTCCCTGTCCTCAAGGACCTTACATTCTTGTGGGGAAAGACAACTGAGAAAGATGAAAAGGGGGAGAGAGAAAGGAAGATACAATTGGCAAGAATGATAAAGAATTCAAGAGGAATGAAGTCTAGTGGGAAATGAAGAGATGGGGGTGGGGGCAGCTAGAGATGTCACAGAGAATAGAGCACCAGCCCCAGAGTCAGGAGGGTCTGAGTTCAAATCTGGCATCAGACACTCGACACACTAGCTGTGTGACTTTGGGCAAGTCACCTAACCCCAATTGCTTTGCCTTTTCCCCTCCAGAAAGGAAAAAAGAAAAATAAATGAAGAGATGGTGAGCCTGGGCACATTTGTAAGAGGAGGTTCTGGGAGGAGCTATCTGATCTGAGGGAAGGGCTGAAGGGGCAGAGGATACTTCTGAAGTGTGAATCACAGTGCCAAAGTGATCTCCTAGGAAGAAGAGGTTTCTGGAGTGCAGCCTGGTAAGAAATTGGAAGATGGATAACCTGAAGGATCGTAAGTGGAATTTCTAAGAGGAGTCATCTGGTTAGCTGAATTCTCTTACAAGTGGCAATGGCATTCTCTTCCATGATCTTTCAGTGAGCCTTAGGTGATCTTGAAAAGTGATTCCTTACAGGAACAGATGGGACATAACCAACTGTATACAGTGGTTTACTGTCAGAATAGGAATTATAAAAGAAAGATATGGTACATAACAAAATATCTACCTCATGACTGTGTACCAGGGAAACCTGTAGTCAAAGCTTTGTCTCTTGTATGGGTCAGACAGAGTGAGAATGAGAAGGGTAGGCAACAGGACTTGTGCCTTGTGTCTCCTACTTGTCTTAAATGTTTGCTCAGAATAAAACTAAGGAAGGGAACAGTGTTGCATCCTCTTAACATTGAGCCCTGAATGTCCCATGACACATGGCGTCTCACCTGGGGGCAGGCTTCCCCCAAAGCCAGGTTGGAGCTCTGCTGGATCTGCGATCTTCTGGGCATGAGCAGTAACTCTTATTATTGCCATTATTTCATCCACATGGGTTATGTCTTCACTGATGTTGATTCAAACTCTTCTATATCTCTTCATCCTGTGATTCTCTTGTCCCTTGAATAGAGGATGGAGAATCCATCCAATGATTTGGAGGGTTGCCACTATGGTTGGTTTGGGGATTTTATTTGTTTATTTGGTTGTTTGGGTTATTTTTTTGTTTTTGTCTCTGAGAACCAGTGAATCATTCATTGCCCACTTTCCCTCACAGGCATCCTGGGTTTACACCATGCAGTCTTAAGTGTGTTGGATTTGGAACCAAAGGACCTGGATTCGAATTATGGGTTTGCTGCTTATTAACTATATGACCTCGGGCAAGTCACTTGAATTCTCCAGACCTCAATTTCATTAACCATAAAATGAGATGGTTGTATTAAATAGCCTTGAATGTCTCTTCTAGCTCTAAACCTATGACCCTATGTGTCCTGATTAAAAAATAACTCAAGCACTTGGGCCATGTCGCACAACTTCTCTAAGTCTCAGCTTCCAAATCTGTGAAATAACAGTAATCATCATTGTACCAATTTCTCAAAAACTGATTGAATATCCACACCAAAGAATAAGGATTAATGTATTGATGCACACCTGAACTTCTGTCTCTAGTGGAATGCCCAATGGATCTATCTGGGGTATTATGTTGTTTAACATTTCTTATCAATCACTAGGATGAATAAAAAGCTTATATATATATATATATATACATATATATATACACACACATATATATGTATATATATACACATATATATGCATATATATACACATATATATGCATATATATGTTGTTGCTGTTGTTATAAGGGAAGTACTTTATCATCCTGAAAGCACTGTAGGAATGTGGACTATTTTTATTACTCTATTATTAGCCCATCTCCTTTCCCGAGCATACCTGTTCTCAGGTGTCTTTTATATTATTTCTTTTAAAATAACTTATTTTTAACATTCATTTTAAAAATTTTGAATTTCACATTCTTTCCATCCTTCCAGTTCCTCCTCTATCCATTGAGAAAGTAAGCATGATGATACCCATTATATATGTGAAATCATGTAAAACATTTTCTATTAGTTCTTGAACACAAACCATCATTGGTACCACCCAGTAAGTACTTATGCCCACCATATATTTTCCTGGTCTTTGACTTATTTATCACTCAAATTTTCCTACTTTTATAAGACTGGATAGAGGAATTTCAACTACGTGATAGTGTAGTTATATGGATTTTGAACTGATTTAATATCCACACTCAAAGAATAAGGATTAATGTATTGATGTTAACCTGGAAGAAAGGTCTCTAGTGGAATGCCCAATGGATCTATCTGTGATATTATGGTTTGACATTTCTTATCAATCACTAGTATGAATAAATAGCTTATATGAATGCATATATATGTATGAATTATGGATGACATAACTTTGGGAGAGGCAAAAACATATTGGATGACTCTCAAATGATCTCAACAGTCCATAACAAAAGGTTGAATCTAGTGAGATGAAATTTAATGGGAAGAAATAACCATTCCAGTATTTGGACTTGAAAGAAATCTATTCCACTTGCACAAAATGAAGGATTCCCAGCTAGATAATAGGTCATGGGAAAACATCTTGAGATTTTAATAAACTCTAAGTTTCATAAGAGTCAGCTGTGTGACCAGTTAAACCAAAGAAGGGAGTGTGGTCCTTAGATGACTAGAAGAGACAGAGTGTACAAAATGATGGAGTGATAAGGGGCTTGCTCTCCTCTGCCTCGCTCAGAACACATCTAGCAGATTGTATTTTGTCCTGGATTGTCATGTTATAGAGAGGATTACAGCAAATTAGAGTACTTATAATGACATTGGACAGAATGGGGAGGGAGCTAGAAAACAATCTGACAATTGGTTGAAAAGACTAGGGCTACTAATCCTTCAAAAGCAAAGTTAGCGGAAACATTAAGCTGTCTTCGAATACATGAAGCCTGTCATTTAGAAGAAGACATTGCAGAGAAGCAGATCCCCCTCTAAAATGATCTCATGTTTATTTTGTATCTTCATTTTTACTTGCTTCTCTGTGTATGTGTTATGTCCTTCAATAGAAAATAAGCTTCTTAACAGCAGGGAGAGTTTCGTTTTCATCCCTGAATCTCTAGAACTCAGCACAGTGCCTCATACATACTGCTTAATCAATATGCATTGGTTGATTAGTTAATTGACCCATTATAAAGGAGAACTTTCTAACAATCGTAGATGTCAAAAATGGAATACACTGCTTCATAAGGTAGTGAGCTCCCTCCCTGTCACTAGAGGCTTTCAGGGGTATTGTTACATTGGATGACCTTTGACTTTCCTTATGGCTCTAGGAGTGCATGATTCTGTGGCTAGTGCCCAAAACTCCCTGGTTGAGTGAATAGCTTTTTTATGTCAACCAGGTGGCTGCATTGTTCCAAATACTCTAACGTCTAATTAACATGGCTGAATGGTCTTGGTAATCACAGGATTTTGTTTGACACATTGTGTGACAAAGATTTTGTGACTTGATGACCATTGGCTTCCACAGTTCATCTACATTTACTGCTTGTGGTGGGCCAGGCCCATGAGGAATTGTCTGGGAATCTCTACATATGTTCAGCCAGAACCCCATGCCTGGCTCTGCTCTCCTTGTGGCTACATCCACAAAAGCAGGGCCAAATGGAAGATCAAGGCAATTATCCAGATAAGCCAAGCAAGGATGCCACTGGCAATTCTGACTCCATTATCTGGATATTTCAAGCAGAAGAAGTTGCCCCATGCCTAGATGATCTGGGGAAGTCAGCTTTGAAAAACGACAAATTACTCTCAGCAGTTTTATTGGGAGGAGTTCATCAGCATAGGTTTGTGGATGGCCATTTTGTTAATGAGCTCAGGATAAGTGCTTGTACGTGTGATAGAGGCAAGAAGATATGAGGGGAGGGGAATAGGCAGAGAGTAGAACAGAAAAGCAGGGATAGACAGAGGGCAGGAGGGAGACACAAACTAGGCTTGACTTCAGGAAAAAGAAACTTGTTGATGATTAGAGCTGGCTAAAAGTAGCATGGGATTTGTAGAGAGGTAGTGGATTCCCCTCCTTGCAGGGCTCCAACCAAAGCAGGAATGCCACTCACCTGGTGTTTTACAGTGCATAACCTTTCTGGGTATGGGCTAGACTATATGGACTCTGAGGTTGCTTTCTATTTACTCTCACATTATGTGTTTCTGTGATTTCTCTACTGCTTGCCTCTCAAGTGACCATCCAGGCTTTCTATAGAGATCTCCAGTAATGGAGAAATCTTTTCCTTCTGAGGCAACCTGTTCAGCCTTTGGAAGCTTTCATTTATATTGAGCCAAAATTTGCCTCCCTTTGACTTCCTCCAACTACGATTGATTTAGTTTGGTCTGGTCCTCCAGCACTGCTTCCACACCTGTTTCCTTCAGTATAAAGGCTTCCTTCAGCAGTACCCGGAGACTCAGTAGGCTCTATCATCCTTTGCCAACTTTAACCCATAGTGGGCTGGTCCATGGCTGGGAGAACAGATTAGGCTTATTTACTCCCTTTGACTTGGTAAAAGAAATCTACCAGGATTTCTTTTTACCAACTACTCAGCAGTTGGATGTCCCTCAAGCCTCCATAATATCATTATACTTCTGATCAGATCAGGAAGTGATTATTCAGCAACTCACAACTAGAAATGTAGGAAGGGAACTTTTCATTTGACAGTAATTGAAATCAAGTCCATAAGCACCCAAGTTGAAAGACTCAGTGTGCCTGATAATAGAGTACAGGAAGTAAGATGGGGTAGGTAGGCTACCTGCCTGACAATTCAGGAAAGCAACATTTCCATCACTCATGTGGACTCTATTAAGGAGGTTTGTTTTGAAAGAAATTGACAGACTCTAAAGAACATAAGCTTAGGTTCATAGAGAACATTTCAGATCCCACTAGACAAGTATAGGCTGAACTTTATAGGTGAAGAAATCAATGTCTTGTTCCTATGGCACCAAGAAGATGACTGTCAGGGACAAAGAAAAGCACTTTACCTTATAGATCATCTGGACAGCTTTCTTTCTTTTTCCTACATTTCTATCCTGATTGGCTGCCTCTTTCCTGCCAAAGACAAATGAAGAACCAAGGATGTTATTGGGATTATTCTAGGGGAAAGTACAGCACTTGCTCAGGGCATATAACAGGTAGTTAGTAAATGCTTGTGGAATTTGATGAAGTGGATAGGAATGAAGTAGATAGAAATGGGGTACAAGAGAATGTCATGAAATGGAATAGAACAGAATATGCTTTAAAAGATTGATGTAAACATCAATTACCATTGTTATACACAACACTGATTCCTCCTAATCAAATACCAGAATAGTGGTACAATATAAGTGTAATTAAGGAAATCTGTTCATTATAAAAAAAAATTGCTCCAAATCATTCCTAATAAGAGAAAGGCAAATTATGAAAAAATAAAAGAAAGAAAGAAAGAAAGAAAGAAAGAAAGAAAGAAAGAAAGAAAGAAAGAAAGAAAGAAAGAAAGAAACCTCTATTTTCACTTCCATGATAGAAGGAAATAATCCTTGTCAGAGGGACCATAGGAAGGCAGGAATAGTAATATGTTGTTGGTAGAATTGTGCACTGGTTCAGCCCTTCTGAAATCAATTAAGGATCATGATTTTTAAAATGTGACTCAAATGCCCATACCTTTTGACCTGAGATTCCACAGTTAGGCATATCCTCCAAAAAGATGAAAGACAGAAAGAACTCATAGACACAAAAATATTCATAGCAGCACTTTTTGTCTTGGTAGTAACAAAGAACTGGAACAAATAATGGTCCGTTAGTTGGGGAAAGCAAAATGGGTTGTGGCATGTGAATATAAAGAAATATTACTGTGCTGTGAGGAACAATGAATATGAAGAATTCAGAGACACAGGGGAAGACTTCTATGAACTGTGGCAGAGTAAAGTAAGCAAAACCAGGGAAACAATATTCACAGTGACTACAAAAATGTAAACAGAAAGAACAACCACAACAGAAAGAAAACTGTATTCTGAATAATTATAATAAACAAACCTGGCCCCAGAGAAGAGTTGAAAAAAAGTTTGTCCCTTTGTAGCAGTTGAGAGATGATGTGTATGTCATATTGCCTGTGTTGTCAGACACAGCTGATATATTAGTTTATTTTGCTGAAATGTTATTTTTCCTCTTTCTTTTTAAAAATCTTTGTTGTAAGGTCTATCTCACTGAATGGGGGAGGGGAGAGAAGACATTCAGAAATGAAAAGGTATCAATAAATATGAGACTAAAAATAAGATTTTATAGAAGGAAAAAAAATCTCTCTGTGTATAATTAACAGAATCCAAATAGTAAGGTCTAGGAGTTGGAAGGGTCCTTAGGGTCTTGTTTTTCAACCTGTACCTGAACAAAAATACCTCTACAATCACTCACTCACACACACACACACACACACACACACACACACACACACACACACACACACACACACACTGAGTTGGACACTTAGTTTTCCTCTGGAGACCTCAAGTGAGGAAAAACCTCTTACCTCCAAAGGAAGCTCACCTCACTTTTGTACAGTTCTAATTGTTAGGAAGTTTTGTTTTTTATTTTCTTAGATCAAGTCCAAATTTGCCTCCCTGCAGTTGCTGCTGTCCATGGTTTCTAACAAGTCTAATCTCAATTCTACAGAAAAACTTCACATGCTTGAAGATAAAATCCATTTACCCATAACTCTTCTTTCTAGGTTAGACACTCCTTGCCCTTTCAATTTATCCTTGTTTGTCATGCTTTCAAGGCCCTTTGGAATCCTCCTCTCACCCTCCTTGGGACATTCTCTAGCTCTAAACATCTTTCCTAAAACTCGGTGACCAGAATTGAACACAACATTCTAGGTATGCTCTGACCAGGTCAGAATACAATGAAATTATCATTTCCTGTGTTCTGTCACTCTTTTTCTTTAAAAGCAAAACAAAAACCACACTGAATAAATATTTTATGGATGCTATATATTTTTTACATAACTGTCACTTTCCAATGACTCCCCAAAGACCCAACCAACACAGACCTCAAAAGAATGTTCTTTCACCATGAAAAAGAACCAAGAAACTAAACAAATCAGCACACTAGCTGTGTTTGATACTGTAAACCTTTTTCAGAGATATTTTAGAAAATGTGTAATCAACTCTCCCAAAAAAATTCCCATAATTCACTTCTAAGTTTAATTTTTATTATTAACATTTTCTCTATTACATTATTCAGTCTAGATAATCAATGAAACAATAAATCAAACTCTGAATTGTAGCATTTACCAATGCCCAAGATGTAAATGCTCACATTGAAAATTTAACAAGTGACTCTCCAAGGTTACATCTGACTCCATCATAACCCCTGCTTATTCTGCACCTGGAGTCTACTATTTTTTCCAGTGAAGAGATAGAGCCTCTACCTAAGCCTCTACCTAATATTTCATGATAATAATTATATTTCTTTTATATACTACAATTTGTTCATCCATTCCCCAATTGATGGGCATCTACTTTATTTCCCAGTCTTTGCTACCACAAACAGTGCTGCTACAAATATTTTTGTATATATGGGACCTGTCTTTGACCTCACTTATGTATGACAGTTGTAATAGTAGTATAGTGGTACCATTAGGTCAAAGGGTGTCTACAGTTTGGTGACTTTGCTAGTATAATGCCAAATTGTTTTCCAGAATGATTAACCTAATTAACAGGTCTGGCAATAATCTATTAAAGTCTTTCTTTTGGTAGCTACTTCAATATTTGCCATTTATTATCTTTGCCATTATGACAGGTGTGAAGTCAAACCTCAGAGTTGTCTTTATTTACATTTTTATTATTTGGAGAAATTTGGAGAACTCTTTCATATGATTGCTGATATATCACATTTTCTTTTTTGAAGACTGAAACCATTTATCTTTTGGGAGTTTTTTTATCAGAGATAATTACTAAAATATATATTTTCTAATCAATTTCTCTTCATAATTTTATTCATGCAAAAGCTGTTAAATTTTAAGTCATCAAAATAGTCTGTCTTGTCTTTTATGATCACTTCTATCCATTATTTGGATTAGAATTTACCTTTCAGTCATAGTTGTTCAAGGTAACTCTTTTCATTATTTTCCTATTTTTTTTATGCTGTGATCATTTGTGTGTAAATCTTATGGCCCTTTGGAATTTATTGTGGTGTATGATGTTGATAAAAACCTCATTTCTGCTGAACTACTTTCCAATTTCCTTAGCATTTCCTATTGAACAGAGAGTCCTTATGCTACTATTTTGTGATCTTTGGTCTACTTTGGATTTTTCCAAGGTTTTTCTTCTCATAAATGTGACTTAAGATCACATTAGTTTTTGTTGTTGTTTTGTTTTGGTTTTTTCGGGCCACACTGGTGAATCATCTTATATTTGCAGTTCACTAAAATCTCCAACTCTTTCTCATATAACCTGAAATCTAGCCATGTTTTCTCTATCTTGTGCTTTAGAAGTTGCCTTTTTTAATCCAAGCATAGAGCACTTTTATTATTACTAACTTTAATTGTTATTTGACCCATAATTCTAGCATATAATGATTAACTTAGGCCTCAACTCTGTCATCCAATATGTAATGGTCTCTCAAGTTGATATCCTCTGCAAATCTGATATGAAGGTTATCTTTATCTTCATTCAAGTCATTATTAAAAATGTTAAACCTAGGACTTGGGACATTTCCCTGGAGTGCCCTGGAGTGCAAATGGACATTAACCCATTAATGACTATTCACCTAGTTCCATGTTCACCTAACCAAGCTCTCCTTTATTCACACTACTCTGTCTTGTCTACAAGGATAGAATAACAGGATAGATTCTGCTAGGACAGAGTCTGACAAGTGTTTCACTGAAGTCTTTATATACTACTGAGTAATTGAGGGGATTAGGACAGCAAGTGGTTAATTGTGGTAACTGAATGAAACACACCAATTCCATCTTATGACTCAATTCTGGAGCCAGTTCAGTTCCTTTTCTATTTAATTGTTTAGTCAATGTATGTTTTGTGAGAAAAATGTATTCAGTTGTGGAAGTTGGGAAAAAACCTTGTATTGTCTAAACCTGGGTCTACATGACTGGGAAGCTAGAACACCCTTACCTACTGCTTAGAGACACTTAACTAAGACCTAATTACTGCTCGACATAAACTCAGCCATTGATGCAAGGAGTTTTTTCATGATTATCCATCTCAAGAAACCCATATATCTGATCTAAAAACTACCCCACATCGATCAATCAGTTTTTGTTTGTATGTTCCTTTTATTGTTTACAGACACTGGGAGGAAGTGGGACACCTCTTTTTCCAAATTCAGGGAATTGTACCTGTACACCTTCTCCCTCCTAACTTGGAAAGTTCCTAATCTTTCATCCAATTAGGAATCAGATTATCTAATGTTATATTATATTCTTTCAATTAATTTGGCTTATTTGACTAATTTTTTAGTGTATAAAATTTGTCTTCTCCTATATTTGTAATCTAGTCCTAAACTGAGGAAGGAACCTGGTCCTGGATTGTTGGACAATTGACATGCGCTTGGAAGTTGGTGCGGTTGGAAGAGCAAACTTTTGTTTCCTCAGAAATTTCATTTCATTTGCCACTCTATGGGTACATCATTTTTCTTATTTATAAATTTTTATAGCAAAGGGACTAGATCTGGGATTTCACTGATAAAGGAAACACCCTAGTGAGGAAACACCAATGAGGAGTTGCCCAGACTACTGAGAGAGCAAGTGATTTGTTCAGGCCTTGCCAGGCAGCTTGTAGGGCTTGAAGCCAGGCCTTCTTAACTCTAAGGCCATCTAGGTCTTTCCAGGCCTAATGGGTGTACCTTCTTTCAGAGATTATCTAATCAGCTCTGATAGGTTCAATTATCATCTCTATGCAGATGACTATATCCAGCCCTAGCCCCTTTCCTGAGCTCCAATTCTACAACACTAACACCCTACTGGACATCTCCAACTGTATGTACCAGAGGCAGCTCAAAATCAGCATGTCCAAAACAGAATTCAAGATCATTTCCCTAAAACTCACTAATCTTCAGAACTTCCCTGTTGGTATCAAGGACACCCCCATTCTCCCAATTACCCAGGTTCACACCCTCAGGGTCAATGAAATAATAATTGTAGAGCACTTAGCACAGTGACTGGTATATAGTAAGGTTTATATAAATGTTAACTATTTTAAAAATAAAATTTTATCCTCAATTCTTTACTTTCATTCACACATGGATCCAGTCAGTTGACAAGTCTGGTCATTTCTACCTTCATAATATCTCAAATCTATCTCTTTTTCTCCATCCTCACAACTTCCACCCTAGTTCAGGACCTCATCACTGTACCTGGATTACTGTGATAGCCTCACAATTGGTCTTCTTGTCTTTCCAATTCCAATTCCAATCCTTCACATAGTAGCCAAAGGTATTTTCTTAAAATTCAGGTCACTCTACTAACCAATAAATGCCAATGGCTTTCCCCTAGGACAGGGGGTTCCTAGCCTGGGACTCATGGATTCATTTAAAAATACTTTTATAGCTGCTTCATGAAGGAGGGATGGGAGGATCGGAGCAGCTAGAATTTACTTTGCCATTCCAGCCCGTGTATCATACAGGCAGGCAGTTTCTAAATTTCCAGGCTGGGGGCTGAATGCAGCCTGAGAAGCCACTCTCTCCACTGGGGGCCCGACTCTCCTACCTGGCTCCAATGATCCGTTCCCTCTGCGAGATGACTGCGATTCGTCCTTGACCCTTTCCTTTATGAAAGTGGGAAGAACAAAATCTAGGACCTTCCTTTGAAAGACAGTAGCTCACTCTGGTCTATAAGACCATCGCCTCCCCACCTGAAGTGACTGACCCGCACCAAGTCTTCTCTTTTGAAATTCAAGTTGAATGGATGAATGCAGGAAAGCCCCTGGCCCCCTCCCACAGAATGTCAGCCAGTGATGTCTGTTTCCTGAGTAAGGAGGGCGGCCCTGAGAAGAGAAGCAGAGCAACTAAACCCACACCCCCATTGCCATAACCTCTCTGGCTCTTCTCGGACTCTCAGAACAGGGCACACCCTTGCCGCCCCAGATAAACAAGCTGAGCTTTAGGTACCTGCCACCCCCATGTCAACCACTTCCAATTCCATGATGGGGCCTAGTCCCTCTGAGCCCCCCTCCTCAACACTCTTCAGTGACTTGGATGTCTTCCATAACTGGACAGAACTGATACACCTCTTCAACCACTCCTTTACCGAGTGTGAAGTCAAGCTCAATGAAAACACCAAGCGTGTGGTCCTCTTCGTACTCTACCTGGCCATCTTCGTGGTCGGGCTAGTGGAGAACCTGCTAGTGATCTACATCAATTGGAAAAGCCTGGGCCAAGGGAAACTGCTCAATCTCTACGTCTTCCATATGGCTGTGGCTGACTTGGGCATCGTCCTGTCTCTGCCCGTGTGGATGCTGGAAGTCACCCTGGACTACACGTGGTTGTGGGGCAGCTTCTTCTGCCGCTTTACCCACTACTTTTATTTTGCCAACATGTATAGCAGCATCTTCTTCCTAACCTGCCTCAGCATAGACCGGTATGTCACACTCACCTGCTCCTCCCCTTTCTGGCAGCAATATCAGCACCGGGTTCGGAAAGGTATATGTACAGGTGTCTGGGTGCTTTCTGCCCTCATCCCACTGCCAGAGGTGGCTCACATCCATCTGATAGAAGCCACAGATCCGATGTGCCTGTTCTTGGCACCATTTGAAACATACAGCACGTGGGCACTGGCTGTGACCCTCTCCACCATCATCCTGGGCTTCCTACTGCCCTTCCCGCTGATGGTAGTCTTTAACGTGCTGACTGTTTACCAGCTACACCAGGTAGGACGGCCAGAGGCTCGGCGCCATGGAATACTGGTTTGTGCCTATGTGGCTGTTTTTGTGGTCTGCTGGGTGCCCTACCACGTAACACTGCTGCTGCTCACGCTCCATGGAAACCATATCATCCTCCACTGCTACCTGGTCCACGTTCTCTACTTCTTCTATGATGTCATTGACTGTTTATCGATGCTGCACTGCGTTGCTAACCCTATCCTCTACAACTTTCTTAGTCCCAGCTTTCGTAGCCGACTGATGGGTGCTGTGGTCCATTATATCCCCAAGGACCAGGCCAGGAAAGGCAGGGGTTCTTCCTCCTCCTCCACTACCAAGCATTCAATTGTCATTACTAAGGAGGGAGCCCAAACCAACTAGATAAGACCCTCTCCTCCCAATCCTCTGCCATGTCTGGCCCTCCACTTTCAGGAATGTGCTTTATCCTTAATTCTAAACACCTCATCTGTCCCCATCCCTCAGTCTGATCTGCCCAACTCCAATGGATTCTTGTTTTAGACTTTCCTGCTGAGAAGTAACAGTTCTCCAGACTTAAAAGAAATGCAAGCGGGGTCACAAAGAATTAGACATTACTGAAATGACTAAACAATAACAAAAAGCAAGGGAGGAGAAAGAACCCAAAGGCAAGAGATGGGGTATTTATGTACAGTGATTAGCAGAATGCAAATTCTAATATACATTGAAATTGGGACAAGGTCCACAAAATTGTTATGACCATTTGTCCAATTCAATTTATCTCTCTATGGGTTTGGAATCAGGCAAAATTCTTCAGAAATATCTGTAATATGGGCAGGGAGACAGAACAAAAGTGAGAATCCTCTGGACCCCTGACCCTAGAATAACTGGTATTTCAAAGTGGTGGGGGAGGGTGGGCAGGACAGGGAGATGGAAAGAGATTTGGCAAAGGAAGCTGGAAATACACCATAAATCACTCTAACCAGAAGAACAAATCTGGCAGCAACCTCAGACTTTTATTTTTTGCTTATATATTGAATTCACTGAACTATCCTGGATCTAAGGACAGGATGCTAGAGGCCAAGGAGGTGGGAGGCCACAAGCAGGATATCCCCAAGGTCCCACTGTTTTGAATTGAGTAGATATCTTTAGTGTAAGGATAAGTAAGGCAGAGGTAGGGGAGACAAGAGAGAGGAAGCTGCCTAAATGTCTGGGGTCTGATGCAAGTGTCATGAAGCTGGATCAAGATGACACTTCTACCCCCAAGACTGCTGGAAATAGCTCTGTTTGGTCTTCATCACTCTCCAGTATTCCCCTGGCATGGGCTGGAAAGTTCAGTGTTGGGACCTACAGACCAGTTAGAACATTGATTTCAATTCTGTTCTCTTTTTTGTGTTTCTTTTAAGTCAAATGTACCTTTTACTTTTCTGTGTAGATGTATCAACAACTCACTTACACATTTAGCCTAGGGAAAGGGCAAGTTAATTTGAGGAATTGTATTAGTATTAATGAGAGGTTTTTAGGCTAATCAGAACTATAAGACTAGGTCTCTGCTGCCTTTGGCAATTCCTGACTTCATAATCCTTCATAAGGATAAGCAATCATCAACTTAGTGTCTGGTACACACCCTATCTACCCACCTATTCCCCTTAATGAAAGCAATCAACAGGCATAGAATATCTCTTCCAGAACAGGAATTTGTAACCTGAAGTCCATGAACTTGTTTTCTCAAATATTTTGATAAATGTATTTCAATATCATTGAAAAAAAAAATAAAAAATAAAAATACTTTTATAGGGGCGGCTAGGTGGCGCAGTGAGTAAGAGCGCTGGCCTCAGAGTTGGGATGACCCGAGATCGAATCTGGCCTCAGAAAATGAGCACCCCCACACAAATAATGACTAGCCGTGTAACCTTGAGCAAGTTACCTAACCCCAATTGCTTTTAAAAAAAAATACTTTTATAATATAACATAATATAATGTAATATGATGTATGATATACAAAATGATATATCATATGATATCATTGATTTCCTTTTTAAACAAATATTTTATTTTATGCATTTAAAATCACTAATTGAGAAGAGGATCATAGACTTCACCAGACTGCCCAAAGTATCTCTCTCTCTCTCTCTCTCTCTCTCTCTCTCTCTCTCTCTCTCTCTCTCTCTCTCTCACACACACACACACACACACACACACACATGATTCACAACTTTGCTTCTAGGATCAAATATAAATTCCTCTGATTGGAATTGTAAACTCTTCCCACCCAGGGGTAGTCTACCATTCTAACTTTTTTATCCATTTCTCTATTCCATTTCCTCTATGGTCTAGACAAGTTGGCCTTGTTGTTCTGCTCATAATAGCTTATCTCCCATCTTCCATCTCCACACCTTATGATGACAGTCCTCACATCTAGAATATGTTCCCTATTCACCTCTCTCTTGGACTTTCTAATTTCCTTGGAGACTTAGCTCAAATGTCCTTTTATGCTTAAAGCAAATTCTGGCTCCCTCCCTCTGCCTACCACTTAGTAGATGCCTAATAAATGTTTGTAGTCTGGTGGATCTTGTGTCTGCCTTATATTTATTTTCGACATACCTGTATATGCATGTTCACCTTCCTCTTAGAAGATCAAAGGACAAACTACAACAACAAAGTGCACTCCTTGAGGGAAGGGACTTTTTCCTTTTGTCTTTGTACTCTGAATGCCTGGAACAAAGTAGGAGTTTAATAAATTCTTGACAATTGATTATATTCTTCCTCCATTATGTTCCTATTTCTCCATATATATTTTTCAAATTGACATTTTTGACAAGTTTCCTATACTTTATGTACATTTCTATGAAGAAATTTCCCTAGCCTTTGTTTTTGTTGTTGCCTCATCATAATTATACGTTTCTGTATGCAAAATTTAAAATTTGAGAGCTTCCCATGCTTACTGGGCAGCTGTATTCCCATTTAAAATCTTAAGTTATATGATTCCCCACCTACTCTGCAGATGTAGATGCTTGTGGTGTCAGGGGAGAAGCAATGCATTTGGAGAACTGGGTTCACTGCCATTTACTACCTATAAGACTATGGGCCAATCACTTTCACTCTATGGGACTCAGTGGAGATAACAATACCTGTACTCCCTACCTCATAAGGCTATTTTGAGAATCCAGTGAGATAATGTGTGTAAGGTGCTTTGGGGTTTCAGATACTCCAATGTCCTAGCCCTCTGGGATCTCCTCAGTGCGGTTACTGGCTCCAAGATGTTTGGAAATGTTAACTTTTAGGATGATTTCTACCTACAACCCAGCCAATTCTACCATTTTGACTATAAATTGGCCATGTGGATGTAGTTGAAGTTCTTAGACATACCTCATGGAGTCAGGATGATTATGAGGATGGTCAGTATGAATTATTGCCCAGCTGGAATTATAAAAGATATTGAAAGAGATTTTATTCTACTACCTCCAATTGGTATGTGGTCACTACAACTATGCTAATGGAGAACTTGCTCCCAGGCATCTTTCTAACCTAGCATTTGCTGTCTAAAGTCATTGAGCCATAAGGAGGCAGAATTGGATGGGATCTTAGAATAAAAATAAATAATAATAATATGCCAGAGGTCCTTAGAACATAAAACATAAAGAGTTGGAAGAGGCCTTAGAACAAAATATATAATATGCCAAAGGTCCTTAGAATACAGAATATAGAGTGTCAGATCTGGAAGGGAACTTAGAATAAAATATATAATATGCCTAAAATTCTCAAAACATAGAACATAGAATGTCAGAGTTGAAAGGGACCTTAGAACAAAATATATAATATGTCAAAGGGCTTTAGAACATATAACATAAAGTGTCAGAGTTGGTAGAGACTTTAGAACAAAATACATACTATGCCAAAGGTCATCAGAGCAAAGAACATAGGATGACATAACTGGACCTTAGAGATTACCCGAATGAGGGGTTCTTAACCAGGAGTTAGTGAACATTAAAAAAATAACAATAACTGCATTTCAATATAATTTTATAATCCCTGGTATTTTATTTTATGTATTTAAAAGCATTCTTCTGAAAAAGGGCCCATAGGTTTTACAGGTTGACCAAAGGAGCAGCAAGAATCATTGGTATAAGATCGAATCCAGCTCTTTCATTTTAGAGAGGAGGAAACAGAGAGGCAGAAATGGAAAATGACTTGCTTAAGGTGGTACAGGTAAATAAATAGCAGGCCCAGAATTCCAACTCAGATCCCCTAAGTCCAAATCCAGTGCTCTGAACAGAAAAAAATGCTTTGCAATTATCCTATCAATTGTTTGTGTATAATTAGTGTGGGTAAAATCCAGGAAATATTTTGTTCTCTCCAATGGGTTGAACAGACAGTAATAGACTTGTCCACACACCTCAACATCCCCTATTTCTGATACCTGGTTGTCCAGACCTCATCACATAGAACTTTGTTCTCATAAATCTCTTCCAAACTATCTTGTATCAATTTGCACTGTAATAATGCCTACAATGCTTCATTGTAACATAGGCAAGGATAGAATAAAAGTCAAAGAACTAAAAGGAGACCAATTAGAAGCTAAATTCCTAGAATATAGATTCTGGTAGATACTCATCAAGTCAAAAACATCTTTTATTATGGGGCTAGTGATGAACTGTCCACTTGTAATATAATAATGATAGCATTTACATAGTATTTTAAGTTTTACAAAATGTTTTATGTCCATTATTTAATTTGAGCCTCAAAACAGTCTCAGGAGATTTTTGATATGATTATTCCCATCTTTTGGTTAGGGAAACTGAGGCAAGTTAACTCCCTTGCTCAGGCTCAGAAAAGTTGTTAAGTGTCTGAGGCCAGATTTGAAATCAGCTCTTCCAGATGCCAGATCCAGCCCTTTATCCACAGTGTTGTTTTCCTAACTGCATAGAGATTTGTCATGTGGCCTCTAAGTTATGATTTAGGAGTCATGGGAGATGGAGTGAGACTCTTAGAAACTCATGAAAACCATGTACTGAGGTGTGGGGGGATTGAAATCTCTGTATAGAGAGAAAGCACTTAACCAATAAAATCACAGATCTTTCAAAGGAGTGAAAAAGTTATTTATTTACATATCTTATGCCTATACTAGAAGGTGAACTATGTGAAGGCTACATAAAGGCTCCATGAAGCTTCTGCCTTTGTCTATACTTTGCATCTTTTCCTCAGGTCTAGCTAGGGTTCCCCATAGGTGCCTAATAAATGTTTGTTGAATTAAATCAAGTTGAACCCTTCAGTTAATCTTTGTGATTTTCTTTAACAAAGCTTCTTTTCATCCAAAGGATCAAAGTCAGCTTCATTCCAACCTTGTGGGATGTTTAGCCTGGAAAAGAGAAGATTTGGGGGTCTTCAAGGGTCTGCAGAGCTAGCAAGAAGAATAATTAGACTGGCTCTGATTCACCTCCCCCCTCCTCCTCCTTCCCTGAAAAAAAAAACAGAAATGGTAACAATGGGTAAAATTTAGAGAGGCAGAGGAAGAATAGATTGGATATAAAGAGGAACCTCCTGTAAGGGTCAATTGCTGAAACTAAAAGAGGCTTCGAAGAAGAATTAGAAGGGTCAGTCAATGATGAATGCAAATTCATTTGACATGTTTAAAGGAAGGCCACAGGACTTAATTGAAGACATTTCTTTATAATGTGCATGTGCTGGGTTTCTCTGTAGGTTATGTATATCTACATGGGTCTATAGAGATGTGGTTTACAGGAAAGCATGAGCAGATATCTCATTTCCTTCAACTACGCTTTTTCAAAGGGGAGACTCCTGGCAGGATAGGAAGGAAAGAGTTGGTGTCAAAAGCTGATCACTCTATTCCTCTTAAAGAGAGAGAATACTGGGGGTGGAGCCAAGATGGTGGAGTAGAAACAGCTCATCCAAGGCACATCAAGCCAAGCCACACAGATTCCCCCCAAACTATGTAAAAGGGGACTCTGAACAACTTCTGGAGCCCCAGCACCCACAGAATGACACAGAAGCTAACATCCCGCTGAGGACAGCCCAGCAGCCCTGCAGGAAGGACCAGCACTGTGGTCTGGGAGCTGGCAGCGTGCAGTGCGGTGAGCCGAGCCCAGGTCCCTGTGAGCTGAGGTTTTAGCCCCAGGGTGGCAGGGCCAGAAGCCGGCTGGAGAGACCCCAGAACACCAGCAGCTGTGGCGACTCCAGAATTATCAACATAGACATGCCTAGGACAAAGTAAGAGGTTATTATCCTATGGACTTTGGGACCAGTATTTCAGGAATGCGTCGGATCCCTCCCCTGGGGACTAGAAGCCGCTGAGGAGACACAACATTTTGTAGTTTTCAGAGGCAGCTCCAGCTCCTGGCCTGCAAATTGTAGGGAGATCCAGTGATCAGTCTTGGGGGGTAATCGCTCTTCCTTTAACCTCCCTGGATCTGGATTGTGATCTAGGGTGGAAGTTGTGGGTGGGCTTACAGCTTGCCAGAAACGGAAGTTGCCCCCCACACGTTCAGGACGAAAATTCCTCTATCTGGCCTTAAAGCCATAGTGTGGCAACAAGCCCAAAAGTCAAGCAATTAAGTGGCAACATGCCAAGGCAAAGGAAACAGAAAAATGCAACCCTAGACTCCTATTTTGGGGGCATAGAGTGGGAAAGGACTGTGAGGTCAGAAGTCCTGCTCCAAAAGCCCCAGGGGAAAACATGAGCGGGTTGCAGGCCATAGAGGACCTTAAGAAGGACTTTAAAAATCAAATAAGAGAAGTGGAGGAAAAATTGGAAAGAGAAATGAGAAGGATGCAGGAAAAGTATGAAATGAGGGTCAACAGCCTGACTGAGGAAAACAACACCTTAAAAAATAGACTAACTCAAATGGCAAAGGAGGCCCAAAAGGGCAATGAGGAGAAGAATGCCTTAAAAAGTCGAATTTGCCAGATGGAAAAAGAATCTCAAAAGTTCACTGAGGAGATTCATTCCTTCAGAGTTAGACTGGAGCAAATGGAAGCTAATGACTTTATGAGAAATCAAGATGCTGTTAAGCAGATCCAAACAAATGAAAGATTAGAAGGCAATGTGAAATATCTCATGGGAAAAACCACTGACCTGGAAAATAGATCCAGGAGAGACAATTTAAAAATTATTGGACTACCTGAAAGCCATGATCAAAGAAAGAACCTAGAAATCACCCTTCAAGAAATTCTCAAGGAAAACTGCCCTGATGTTTTAGATCCAGAGGGCAAAATAGAGGTTGAAAGAATCCACAGATCACCTCCTGAAAAAGATCCCCAAAAGAAAACTCCCAGGAATATTATAGCCAGGTTCCAGAATCCCCATATCAAGGAGAAAATACTACAAGCAGCCAGGAAGAAACAATTTCAATATTGTGGAAACACAATCAGAATAGCCCAGGACCTGGCAGCTTCTACACTGAGGGATAGAAGGGCATGGAATATGATATTCCAGAGGGCAAAAGAGCTGGGAATGAACCCAAGGGTCACCTACCCAGCAAAACTGAGTATTTTGTTTCAGGGGAAAATATGGTCATTCAGTGGAATAGAGGACTTTCAAGCATTCTTGAGGAAAAAACCAGAATGGAATAGAAAATTTGACATCCAGACACAAGAAGCAAGAGATGCCTGAGAAGGTAATCAGTGAAAAGAAATCAAAAGTAACTTATCAAAGTTGAACTATTTACATTCCTATATGGAAAAGCAATAAATGTGACTGATGATATCTTTCTCACTATGAAAATAATGGAAGAAGGGTGTGTGGTCATATGAATACATATGTGAATGTGTGTGTATATGGTTACAGTTATATATGGATAGAGGGCATAGGTTGAATTTGTTGGGAAGGGAGAATACTCAAGGGATGAAATTATGAGGTGAGAGAGGAAAGTGGCAAGAGGAGATGGGGAGAGACAGGGTAGGGTAAACTATGTCATGTAGAAGAAGCAAGGGGAAGTGGTTGCAAGGGAGGGGGAGAATAGGAAGGCAAAAAAGGCAAAACCACATTCTCATTGAATTTGTTCCAGGGCAAGAATGACATACATACTAAATGGGATATCTCAACCTACAGCTATAGAATTGGGGGAAGGAGGATGAGAAGAGGGATGATGGATGGGAGGGCATCCTTGGGGGGAGGGGAGGTTGGAAGTACCCACTATAGAAGAGGGACAGGATCATGTAGGGAATGGACCAGGTGGGGGGTGGGATGAGTGGGAGGGAATTATAAGCAGCTTTGTACAATATATCTACTATGATAATGTTTTGCATAGCTAGACATGTACAACATATACTAAATTACTTATCTCCCTAGAGGGAATGGGTGATAAGGGAGGAAGGAAATGGATCTGAAATTCGAGGTCTTAACATTAAATGTTTCAAATATATATAAATACTATTATTAATGCTCTTTTGCTTATAATTGGGAGATAAGATGTGCAAAGCATTGGGACACAAAGATTCACCTTCCTCTAATGGAAAAGTCGAAGGGGGTATGGGAGAAGGTATGGGAGAGAGCAGATTGAGGAAGCGATATCTTGTGGGACTGCTATTCTGGGAGGTTGGGTAGGGGAATAACAGGCGGAAAATGATTGTAACTCAAAATGTGGCGGAAATGAATGATGTAAAACAGAAGTTAATAAAGCATTTGTTTAAAAAAAGAGAGAGAATACTGGCTCAGAATTATACATATGTATCTCTCTTTATTGTTTGCCTACGGGAAATAATTTTTAAGTTCACACTGAGCTCCTTATCATTATCCCTTAGTAGGGAAGGAGTTCCTGAAACTACATATTCGGGCCTCGACTTGGTTCAAACTATGAGTTGGTTGCACAAAGTCATATATAGTGAATAGCAAAAACAAAACAAAACAAAACAAAAAACCCTATTCATCTAAACCATAACAAACATAAAACAGAGGAGGTATATAGATGGGAATATAGCAGAAAATACAGTGAATTCTCCCTTAGGAATGAGATATTTCAGCTCAATCAGTCTCCAGTATAGCAAGCTAGGGATAAGGAAATGATCAAGGTGCTAGTTCCTCTACATACTGGCTTCTTCCCAGAGTCTTTCTCTCCCTTCAGAAACCTGAAGAAAATCTGAAGCTGGCAGACATAAGACCAAGATTTCTCTTCTCTTAGGCATGGAACAGTCATTTCACTAGTGAAAAGAATCTTAGGAAAATAAACTTTGAGCAGAGGATTACAATAGTTTTCATACAATTAACTGGAAAATAATTCAGGAATTAAAACCTCCCATTGAAAATAATAAAGATTTTTAGATAGCCAGGAAAATACAATTTATTTTGCTCCCGGACAGCATAGAAATATGCCTCATATAAGTTTTTAAGGTGATTAACAAATACTTAGATAGAAAATGACTTTTAAAAACATATTGTCACTATTGTTCTATTTTGAAATGTCTTACATTAGAATTTTTTGAATGATGTGTATATATTTGAAGGAGCACTTTGGAAAAATAGTTTGTGCATTTATTTCCTAATCTATGCATGATTTTTGTTGTTAATGTTTCTGTTAATAGCAAAATGTTTATTTAATGGGTTATCCATTTTTACATACTTTTGTGAGAAAAATATAACAGCAAATTTGACTTTTTATTATGACACAGCTTCTATGATAATGAATGTTTGAAAAAGTTTTAGGATAAGATGACTTGATCATGGGGTGTGTTATACTTTTGGTACCCAATGTGCACCCCTAGGGCTGAGGAGGCCCCTTCCAAACCAGGGTAGCCTTCCAAACCTCCTCATACTGAGAGAAGGGCAAACACTTCTAAAGAAGGATTGGAAAGGGATATTATTATGAATTTGTTCAGGGATCCAGCACAATGGTCTTCAGGACACGGTAGGAGGAGTTCATAATGGTTTAGTGCTGCTGGCCCATCAGCCATGATTCAGAAAATCTCAGGTGGTGCCAGTTTATGGCAACTTATTCATTCCTGGGGTCCTGACTGATCCAGGAGCATAGCAGTTCAGGGGTTTTATCAAAAAAGAAGGAATCCCTTTTTAGGAGGGCTTCCAGCTCAAAAACTAAAAGTTTCTAGTCTGGAACGTCTCAAGCACACAAATTTCCACATATATTGAAGGGAAAGTAGTAGATAGGAAGGAAACTGAAAGAAGACTTTCAGAGAGAAAGGCAAGAAAGATTGATGCTGTTGTTTATTCATTTTTCAGTCATGTCCATCTCTTCGTAACCCTATTCAGGATTTTCTTGGCAAGGATACTCGAGTGGTTTGCTACTTCCTTCTCCATCTCATTTTACAGATAAGGAAACTGAGGCAAATAAGGTTAAGTGATTTGCTCAGAGTCATGAAACGAGTAAGTGTTTGAGACCAGATTTGAACTCAGGAAGATGAGTCTTCCTGACTCCAGGCATGGCAATCTATCAACTGCACCACCTAGCTGCCCATATAGTAAGGGGTAGCATATAGCAGGTGGGAGCATGATGAGGGCCTGTTGCACATAAAAAGGTTAGGCCAGAAAATTCAATTAGTTTTTACCGCTAAGACCTGCTAACAATTTGGGATGTCACAAAGTTGACTGAGAAGCCTCTGGAGATAGTCAGTTTCCTTTACTGGAGCTCTTCAATGGGTAGTTGAATGATCACTTATTCAAGCAATGGGAGGATTGAGATAGCAATACGCAAAGTAGATGTGTAATCAGGGGGCCTAGGTTTGAATTTTCCCTCACACTCTCTGTATGACCTTGAACAAGTCACTTAGACTCTCTGGGTCTCAGTTTCCTGAGGGGTTGGGCAACATGTCCTTTGTGGTCCCTTATAGCTCTGAAATTCTGAGATTGATTCTAAGGGTCAAAGCTAGTATTCTGTAAAGTCAGTACAAAACTCATGAGATAGATTTTTGGTGATCTAAAAATTGTGTCTTGGTTCAAACAAATCCTGAGCTTTCTCTACCATGCAAGGTTCTCCCTGGGAGCCACTTGAGGTGAGGGTTGATGCCCTAGAGAGATAAATATATATAACAAAATGCATTATGTCCTGGCCAGTACATGTTAATAAATCTCCCTGACAAATGCTCTCTCAGAATAAAGGAACAAAGGCAGGGGAATCCATGTTTGCCTACCAAAGGCAACAGACACTCACTGTACCCTGGAACAAGTCAATAGAGCCAAAATTTATGGTCTATTCAGGTCACCTCATTTATTACAGTGGATGTGACATAGACAGAACAAAGAATGACCAAGATAGTGTGTAAGGCAGGAGAAGAATAGTGAGATAATGGGGTCAAACAGACTATCTAAACCTCATTAATTCCCCCCAAAGAATCAGCCTCAGGGTGGCCAAAGGGGAAGAAGAATCTTTAGACCATATCTCTTATGGCTTTCTAGTCACTCTAAAACTTGCATCCTGTGTTAACTAGGAAGATTGGGATTAGCTACAACTGCCCTTATCTCAAAAGAGCTCTCCCTCCCCAATGTTGTCCTGCTTTCTACCTAAGAGGAAGAGGCTTCTTGCTTAAGAATCACTACCTGATTCACTCCCTACCATAGCCTAACCTCTTATGTGGCCTCACATCTATGTGGATAATTCACAAACTTACAGCCCTAACCCATTGCCTTACCTCCAAATTTGCTAGATATTTCAACATTGATTTTCCACTATCCCCTTTACCCCTAGCTTAACATTTCTACACCTATCACTTACCTTCCCAAATTGACCTTATCTTTTCATTTTTGCCTATAGAACTCCTCTCCTCCTGGTCACTAGTGTTGCAAACCTGAGGGTCAGTTCTGTATCCTACGTTCTCTCTTATACCCTCTTCCCTCCTCCCCACCCCAATATAAGATCAGATTCCAAGTCTGGTCAAACAAACCTCAACAGTATTTCTCACATCCCAGTCTCCTCTAGTTCTGTCAGCTCAGGCCTTCATCCCACCTAGCCTGACTATTTCTAAAGACTAACTAGTCTCCCTGGTTTCAGTCTCTGTCCTCTGCAATAATGACCAGCATTTATACGGCACTTAAAGGTTTGCAAAATGCTTTACGTGTATACTATCTCCTTTGGTCCTCACAACCCTGTGAAGTTGGTGCTATGATCCTCATGCCCATTTTATAGATGAGGAACCCTTAAGTTGAGAGAGGCCAAGTGGAGGTCAAGTGGAGTGACTCCTCTGGAAACTGAGACCCAGAGAGTCTAAGTGACTTGTTCAAGGTCATACAGGAAGGGTGAGGGAACATTCAAACCCAGGTCTTCTGACTACATATCTACTCTGCATATTGCTGTTTTAATCCTCTTATTTATAGGATAAGTGACCATCCAACTACCAATTAAAGAGCTCCAGTAAAAGGAACTGTCTCCAGAGGCTTCTCATCTACTTTGTGATGACTCAAATTGTTAGGAGGTATTAGCCTTAGGGGAAAAAAATCATTGAGTTTTCTAGTGCAACCCTTCTATGTGCAACAGGCCCTCGCCTGCTGCAGTGACGAACACTCTTCCTAGAGTTAGTGTCTGACACAGGATTTGAACTTGGATCTACCTAATTCTATATGCAGGTCTTCATCTAGCCCAGGGATGGGAAACCTGCAGTCTCAAGGCCACATGTGGCCTTCTAGGTCCTTGGGTGCAGCCTTTTGACTGCGTCTAAGTTTTACAGAACAAATTCTTGTATTAAGGAGATTTGTTCTGTGAAGTTTGGATTCAGTCAAAGGGTCATACTTGTGGACCTAGAAGGCCACATGTGGCCTTGAGACTGTAGCTTCCCCACCCATATCTGGCCCAGCTACCTCTACTCAGTAGTCTTAGAAATTGCTGTGATGTTCTCTTTCTCAAAAATTCTTCCATGTCTTCTTCCCATCTGCAAAATAAAATTGAAACACCTCAAATTGGCTTTGAAGGCCTTCCAACAATATGGTCTCAGCATAACCTTCTAGTCTTATTTCATACAGCTTCTCTATAGAAACTTATCTGGTCAACCAGTCAAAAAGTGCTTATTAAGCACCTGCTATGTATCAGGCACTATTTCAATTGCTGGGGATAAAAAGAAAAACAAAAATAGTCCCTGTCCTCAAGGTGCTCACAGTCTAATGGTTCCTTCATTTCAATCAGATGGGATTTTTCCTTGGGATAAATCTTTCAGCTTCTTGCTTCCATAACTTCCAAGCAATCAGTCTGAAACACCTTGTCTTCCTCTTCTATCTACCTTCTATCAAATCCTTATTGTCCTCAACGTTCAGATCAAGCACCCTTTTCTTTAGGAAGTCTTCCCAGATAATCCAGGTTCACATCGGTCTTTTCTATCTCTGGTCTCATAGTACTGATTGTCACAGGTTGCATATGGTCTTTTGACATATCAATAAATATTTCTTGAGCGTCTTCTATGTGTCAAACACTATGCCGGGCACTTTCCATCTCCTCTCTGAGACAGGGTAGTATGTTTTTATTTAAGTGCTATGCTGGTCTTTAAGGAAGGAAGCAAGGATGGATGATCTATGAGGGAGGGGAAGTAGAAACTATAGGCAGTAACTTCAATGAGGGCACCAGGTTTTCTAGGATTCTGAGGCAACCACTAGGCAGGCAACAGGTAAAAGCAATGAAAAGCAGAACTTCATGGCTACATTTGTTAAATCAATACATTCTACTGTTCTACAGAGCTGTTTGTATTTAAAGGAGGAAGAGATTATGTTGTAGGAGGTGTATTAACTCATGGAGGTGTAAAGATCCAGGGGAGGTGTGAATACATATCTCTGCATACTCAAAGAAGTTCCCCTTCATTCCCTCTCTCCCTGCCTGGGGTGAGGGTGGGAGAATCAGTAAAGAGAGCCACTAGATTGGTTGCTTTGATGGTAGAAAACTGAAATTATATCTATCTGCCCCCTAAATATTACTAGCTTAGGGGAATGATTTGGTTTTAGACTTAAGACTCTTTCCCAGCCACTATCCCTTAAAGGGGAAGAGCTACCCCAAGCTTACTTCCACAGAAGACTCCTCACCAAATACTGGTTACCCAAAGGATCATCACAAACAGTGAACAATAGGTTAACCCATTTATCCAAGCAGATACCAGAGAAGTTTTGCATATTAGACAAGACCATAAAACATTTAAGGTGAATGAGCTCTCCTGCTGGAAGTGTATTCAGGCACATGGAACTCTAAGATAATTCTCTCCGTCTGTGAGGGGGGAGGGGAGGGGAGAGGTGGTCTTTTGTTTTCCATTGTGGTTTTTACAACCTTAAGGGAAGTCATCTATATGCTAAGACCTGAGGTCTTCGGCACAATTTACAACAAAAGACTCTTTGGGGCAAAGTCTTTGACAACTATATATTAAAAAAATCAGGATTAGTATCTTACCTTTTCTCTTGGGTGGTCGTACAAGGGAGGTCAAGGACCTTGACCTTCAGATATTGGCAGGATGAGCACCTACCTTGACAACACAGACATACCAGAAGGATTTTGCCATGAAATACTAACTCCACCAGGGAGCGAAATGAGACAATCCCATGCTGGGCCAGTGACAGCTCATTCTCAGCCCCTGGCAGGGCATATGAACTCAGCATTGCAAGGAGATATAGAAGAGAAGGGCACATAGCTCCTGGGTGGGGATCGGACTAGCAAAGGAAACCTATACACAAGCCATTCTACCCAGGCACAAGTCCTGGAGATAGCATTCCCAGCTGAGGGCCTAGCACCCTAGAGAAGATGACCACTGAGGCAAACATTCTCCCCATTTCCCAATGTTTCATTATACTGGTTGCTTTATCACAGATAGACGGTACTTCCTAATGCCTCCCCTCCCCTGCTCCATATACCCAGTGGTAGTTGTTTATAGTTTAGGATCTCTGGCTCTGAATAGCTGAATGAGCCCACCGCCAAACTTTCAGTGCTGATGACATCTGGGATAACATGGTTAGATTTTGCCTCTATCACCAATTTTCAGAATATGTGAATAACTTTCAACATGAATGTGTTCCCAGCAGGCTCTGTGACAAGCACCAGACTGAAGTACAGAAAACCTATAATAAAGCCTGACATTCTTGTTAGCAATAGCGTCTCCCCCCTGCCAACACACCCCTGGACTCCTAAGGGTTTCCACTGTCCTCATAGCACAATATTGATATTCAAAGACATGTGCTAAGCTCTTCTTTGACTCCTTCTATCCCTTTCCTCGGAGCTGCTGGCTGCTCTCCAGGGTTTTAGCTGCTAATGCCCAAAGACTTGTGCTTTCCTTTTGTTTTCATCTCTGTAATGTAGCCCAGCCAACATTTAATAAGTGCCTACTATGTGCAAGTCTCTATGCTAAGCACTGGCATTGGAAAGACAGTATGAAAAAGCCATCCATGATCGCAACGAGCTTACATTTTCAGAAGTCAACATACAAGCAAAAGATTATCCAAAGATCCATGGAGAGGTACATAATGAGAGGGAACAGGCTGAAACATGTTACAAACCAAAGAATATGCAGATAGATAGACAGACAGACAGACAGACAGACATTTATTATGTGTCAAGCATTGTGCTAAGAGCTAGGAATAGCAAATACAAGCAAAAAAGAAAAATCTCCTATTCCCAAGGAGTTTATATTGTAATGGAGGAAGAAAACAGATAAAAGAAGGATAGAGGAAGGGTAACCACAAAGAAACAAAGTGGAAAATCTAGGGAATCAGGAATAGAGCTTCAGGAGGAGTGAGCTCACAGGGTCTGAGCCCTTCACAAAATGGTATCTGGCAGGAGCTCACCAATCAGAAGAGGGGGACTGACTTGTTGAGAGGAGGTGTAGAAGAAGCAATATAAAGGATGTCATCAAAGATACATATGACAGAAAAAAGTGAGGATATTCAATAGGAAGCTACAGGCCCCACTGGCATCCTTGTGATGTAAAGAAAATGGAAGGATGGCCCCCAGCACACTGAGTGGGCTCCCTACAGTGAAATCAGGGGAGAAGACAGACAAAAATCACACACAATGGGCGGGCATGCTTGCAATCTTCCTATCTGGAGGAACTATCCACATTGATAAGATTATAGAGTCACTAGAGTTGGGGGATATTTATTCTGCCAACTCTGCATCATAATCTTTCAACTGGAACTTTTCTTCCCCCAAAGAAGTCAGCTTTAATAAGATTTTCTACTCCCTAGTCCAACGTGTGAAGTCTTACATTCAAATATTGTTGTTCTTCCTTCACCAATTTCACTTTCCTCTCTATAGATGTCATCACATTCCCTCATTAACAACTCTAACAGTCCTTGTGGTATACATTTTCACTTCTGGAGTCTGGCTCTGGTTGTCTTTTTATGGAGATGTCTACTTATTTAACCCATATTGATTCATTGCATTGGGTTTCTCTCTTGAGGGTTTAATCTTTGCTTCAAGGAGTTTTCCCTCAGAAGCATTTCTTTCTTTCCCTCCTCCTTTTTATTGTTCTCCCATTTTCTTTGACCCATTGGTTGCTGTTTTGTAATAAAGAGGAAGGAGCTCAGCATAGGCATGACCACTCAATGCTTGACAGAACCTCCTGGACTGGATCAGAAGGCCAAGCAATAAATTGAGAGTGAAAAATGTTAACACAATTTAGCTCCATGACACTAAATAACCACTTTGTCTAACCCCTTCCCATGCCTAGGTGCTGGAGGAGACCTTTGAGAGTACCTTGGGCAACAAGGAAATCCAATCAGTCAATTCATAAAGAAATTAATTCAGACTATTCCCTGGAAGGTCAAATACTGGAGTTGAAGCTTAGACATTGTGGCCACATAATGAGGAGATGAGACTCTTGTAAAAGACCCTGATGTTGGGAAAGATTGAAAGCAAAAGGAAAAGTGGACAGCAGAGGATGAGACAGACAGATTGTGTCATGGGAAAAATGAACACAAACTTGGATACATTTTGAGCAATAGTGGACGATAGAAGGACCACCAATGGCATGCTGTGTGGTCCATGAGGTCACAAAGAGTTGGATACGACTGAACAAGTGAACAACAAGAAAATCCCAATGCCTAGGCAAAACACCTAGAAACAACCAAAACTTGAGTGTTGAATCACTATGGTCCCATAATAAATTAAGATATGGTAAAAAAAAATTGAGTATGGCACAACAGAAATAATACTGGAATTGGGGTCAGAGGGCCAGGGCTCAAATTTATAATGCCTTGGGCAAATCAGTTTCCTCATATATAAAATGAGAAGGTTAGACTAGAGGACTTTAGCATTCTTTCCAAAACGAAATTTCTGGTCCTGTGGTGCCTCAATCATTTTAAATCCAGACCTGGACAACCTACCTTCTTCTAAATACACTGCTAAAGGTAAATGCTGAGTCATCATCTTTGAAAAATTCTGGAAAAACTGAGAAGCATGGCAAATCTGGAGATGAGGACATGCTGACCCATTTTCAAGAAAAGAGAAAGGGTACAATAGTCAAACCATAGTCCAGAAAGCCATATTTTTATTCCTAGCTAAACATACTACTACTAATAAAATAACAAGGGACATCTAGGTGGCACAGTGGATAGAGCACCAGGCCTGGAGTCAGGAAGGCCTAAGTTCAAAGACAGCTACAGACATACTCTGGGCAAGTCACTTAAGCCTGTTTGCCTCAGTTTCCTCATCTGTAAAATGATCTGTAGAAGGAAATGACAAACCACTCCAGTGTCTTTGCCAAGAAAATCCCAAACAGGGTCCCAAAGAGTCGAACATGACTGAAACAGCACCAACAATAAAATAACAAAAAAACAAAACAAACAAAAAAAAAAACATTCATCACAAAACAAAGCATGGTATTAATTCAATGGTTTGTGAATAGTTATGAAGAAAAGCAGCAATCAATAAGAATGTTCATAGGTTCATCAACAATATTTCATGGCAAGCTAACTTTGTTTCCTTTCTTTGCTGGATTCTTAGATAAAGAGAATGCTGCAGAAACATAAGTGCCATATCACAGTGAGTTGGCAGGGAGCTCAGAGATCATTTAGCTCATTTCTCCCATATAGAGAGAGTCTCACATTTGTCATCAAGGGACTTAGGCTTGACTCTTGGGTCTTTTATTTATATTTTTGTGACCTTTGGAAAGTTGCTTAACATCTCTGGTCCTCAATTCCTTTATCTGTGAAATATAAGAGTTAGATAAGGGGTGGTTAAGTGGCACAGTGAGTAGAGTGTTGGCCCTGGAGTCAGAAGGACCTGAGTTTGGATCCGGCCTCAGACACTTAACACACACAAACAAAAACCTAGCCGTGTGGCCTTGGGCAAGTTACTTAACCCCAATTGCCCTCCAAAAGGCAAAAAAAAAAAAAAAGAGTTAGATAAGATGATCTTTCAGCTCTGAATCTACCATTTTGTGGTCCTCCCCCACTTCCACATATTCATTTCTCCTATCTCAACCTCAAACTGTGGCCCCTCAAATGCCTGAAGACATCAATATTGCTCCATCCAAGTCTTCTCTCCACTAGACTATCCATCCCTATTCCCTTTGACTGATCTTTATATGGTCCTCTTACACCTTGGTGGAGTCTCTGACAGGACTTCAAACAACTTTTATTTAATTGGTCTCTTCCCTTTTGCTGGGCCACAGTTTGAGGTTGGCTTAGATCTTCCGCCTCTGGTTCCTTCAAATAGTCCTTGAATGCGCTTCATCCCAATCCCTAAAGAACTATTCTAGTTCTAACTATTAGACAGGGAATCAGGACACCTGGGTCCTTAGTTGGATATTTGACTCTAACTCATGGAGTGACCTTGGTTAAGTGCTTTCTATTCCCAGTCTTTTTCTCCCTTCTGAAAAATTATGTGGATTTAATTAGCTACTCTCTAAGGACCATTTCCAGTCTTGATATTTTATCTGTGAAAGAATACATAGAAGCTTGGAATATCAAAGCCTGAGGAGATGCTAGACATCACCCCATTTAATCCCCTTGTGTTATAATTTTATAAACTAAGACAACATGGTTAAACAGTGTCCCCATGCTCAGTCCCTCATCTGCTTCCAAGACTGATTTAGTCCTTGTAATCCATGGTGGGGAGGGTGAAGATGTGAATCTTACAGCTTGGGATCCTGGTACTTAGAGCTAACAGAGACCTTAGAACTTGAGGGAATGACCCAGATTGTGGGGTGGGGGGCCCTGTTGCCTTGAGGCCACATGTGGCCTTCTAGATCCCTAAGCACAAACATTTGACTAAATCCAAGTTTTACAGAACAAATCCTAGGATTTGCCTCGAGGCCCCAGGTTCCCCACTCCTCGTCCAGAGTGAGGGACTGAGCCAGAATTCAAACCCAGGTTCTTTGGTCCTAAACCTAGGGCCTTCCTTTGCATAAGAGAACTGGACCTCAGATAGCAATCTCATTCTCAGATTCTGACAAATCTTCTGTGTCTTTCGTCTTTGCAATGGCTGTTCTCAGTTTCTTAATTGCTTTCTAACCTGCTTGTGAAAAATAGATGTTGGGTTTAGGCACCTTTGCCAGCAAATAGTTTCACCTCTCTGCTCTTGCTCTGGGATTTGCTTAATCTCTGGTTGATAACACGACAAACAAAGCTATTAATGTAATAAAGACATGATTACCCAGCTAATCATGCTTTATCCTCTGCTATCCTCTAGCTAACCTCTCCTCCTGCAAAGCAAGCCTTGGCAAATGTTGTTTGCAAGCTTGCTGGTTTCCGCAATAATATTTCACTACTAATTAGCAGGAATCCCAGGCTCTGGGAAGAAAGCTCAGTAAAACACTTACTTAGTAAAAACATTGTGTGATAAGGCAGCATGATGTGTGTGTAAAAGCGGGAGCCTGAGAATTAGGAGGACTGGGCAATTCTTAAGTCTGCTAGCTATGTGACTTCAGGTGAGCCAATCCCCTTCTCTGAGCCTCAGTTTCCCCATCTATAAAATGAGGGGACTATCCTCTGATTCTGACATTTTAAAATTGTAGTTTTGTTACTGAGAGTGATGGGAGTAGGTAGGCAACATATTGAGACATTTAAAAAAAACAACTACTTTTAGTTGGGCTGATTTTTTAACATCTTATTTATATTGGTATCTTTGTATTTCATCTTCATTTCCAAATGTATACCTTACCCCTCCCCTACCCATTGAGCTGTGTCTTGTAACAAAAATTTAAACAGAAAGAGAAGAAAAAAAACCAACCAACACAGTAACGGTGTCTGACAAACTGTGCAATATTTCCCACCTCATGTCCCCCTGCTCCTCCAGAGAGAGGGAGGAGGATAAGACCTCCATTTTGTCTTGACCCTGAGACAAGATATTATGGAACTTGTATCCTCTACACCTCCCAGACCTTGCTAAATGGTGAGAACTGCACGTGAGCATTTCCCAAGCCTATTCTCCTCTGAAATGTTCCTTTGCCATCACAAAGAAAGCTGCTGATTATCTCGATCGAATGGAGCAGCCCTTCCTTATTAGCAAGAGGTTTGATGAAAAGTGTAGCTTTTCCCAAGTGGAATAAAAGACTGGAAGATCACCAGAAGGACAGGGAAAGCCGAGGAACTTTTGTTCTCTGTGGAGGGTGGAAGAGCTCAAGGCAGATCTAATGACAAGGAAGGGCACTGCTGTTGCTGGTTGCCCTTTGTTCTCAAAGAGGACCAATGTCCTCACAGGTGATGTCTTGACTTAGGGATCAATTGGATTTAAACTAGGCAGAGTTGCACAAAGTCACCAGCCTTGCTCTCTCTTCCCGAGTCATCAAAGTCCAGTGGCAGAACAAAAGTCAGAACAACTGGTGATGGTCCAGGGTGTAATGGATGACCTTGGCAGCTCTGATGTCTGACTAAGCTCTAAGGGCTCCATGGTGTTTGTTTCAGGCACCTACATGACCTTGTTCTCATCCACCCATTCCCACCCTCCCCCAAAGGGGAGGATGTCTTCACATGTTTGGGGTAGACATCACTGCCATCCCAAACTGAATATAATAATGATAAATATTTAATACGTATGTTAAATTATATATGATATATAACACATATATTATATAATTATTATATATAAAATTAAATATATATCATATAATATAATAAATATTTAACATATATTAAATTATATATAATATATACAATAATAAAGTTACAGTCTTGCTAATCTCACCTACCCACTTAAGGAGTGATCTGCCCGCTATTTTTTTATTAAACAAATGCTTTATTAACTTCTGGTTTACATCATTCATTTCCACCAGATTTTGAGTTACAATTTTCCCCCCATTTTTCCCTACCCACCACCCCAGAATAGCAGTCCCACTAGATATCCCCTCATCCAATCTGCTCTCTCCCATATCTTCTCCCATACCCCTTCAACTTTGCCATTGGCACCCACTCCCTCTGAGAAGATAAGCAATTCAGTATGTGTTGTACATGTATAGCTATGCAAAACATTACCATAGTAGATATATTGTAAAAGACTGCTTATATTTCCCTCCCACCCATCTCACCTCCCACCTGGTCTATTCCCTACTTTGATCCTGTCCCTCTTTGATAGTGGGTACTTCTAACCTCCCCTCTCCCCAGAATGCCCTCCCCTCCATCATCCCCCCTCTCATCCCCCTTTCCCCTACTCAGGAGAGTGAGTGAGGGTAAGATATTCCTTTTAGTATGTATGTGATTCTCTCCTTGAGCCAACTTCAATGAGAATATGCTTTTGCCTTTTTGCCTTCCTGTTCTTCCCCTCCCCTGCAACTACTTCCCCTTGCCTCTTCTACATGAGATAGTTTACCCCACCCTGTCTCTCCCCATCTCCTCTTGCCACATTCCTCTCTCACCTCTTAACGTCACCCCTTAAGAATCATCCCTTCCCATCAAATTCAGCCTGTAGGAATGTCAATAGTTCAACTTTGATAAGTTCCTTTTGATTTCTTTTCCCTGATTACCTTCTCAAGCATCTCTTGCTTCTTGTGTCTGAATGTCAAATTTTCTATTCAACCCTCAGTACTTTCTGGCTCTCCTTTTAAAATCTTGTTTATTCTATGCCCATGCTTTGTATAAATGGTTTTGTCTCCAGGTAAAAAATAAGTTGGTATATGTGACATCGTGAGTGAGAATGTACAATAAAGATGTAGATAACACAAGAGAGGGAAGGTCAAAAGGGACCCAGAGACAAATTGCCTTAGACTTTAACTGTAAGTCTACATTAAGCTCCTTCCCTGACTGCACAAAACATCGTTTCATCAGGTGCTGCATTCTTGGGGGATCTTTCTCCATAGCCAGAACACTAATGTTTGTGAATCTAAATCTCAGAAGTAGACACCAAAGTGAAGGAGGTTTTTGTTTGGTTTTTATCATGCAGATGAATTTGGTTGCTGTCTTGTTTTTTTACTCTGTCCAGCTCCAGTTGGGGTTTTCTTGGCAAAGATACTGGAGTGGTTTTGCCATTTCCTTCTCGAGGTTATTTTACAGATGAGGAACAGAGGCAAACAGTTAAGTGACTTGCCCAGGGTCACACAGCTAGTAAGTTTCTGTGGTCTGATTTGAACTCAGAAAGATGAATCTTCCTGATTCTAAGCCCAGTGCACTATCTGCTGCACCTGAATTAGAGGACTGGAAAGTCTTAGCATGTAGGGAATGAGAAATCATATAGTCCAACTTCCTCATTTTACAGATGAGGAATCTGAAGCCTAGGGATGTGAAGTAGATCGGTCAGAGACAGAGGTGCGAAGAAGCAACACTAGGATTCAAACTCAGGTCTTCTGAGCTCAGTCTATATTCTGGGAAGTGACATTTACGTACTAGAGGCAGTTAGGTGGCCCAGTAGATGCAACTCTGGATCTGGTACAGTTGGCTTAAAAAAAACAATCAACTTCACAAGTATAGGATGCAGAAAGAGTGGTTAGTCAATAGTTCAAATAACAAATATCTAGGAGTTTTAGTGGACTATCAGCTTAACATGAGTCAAAAGTGAGTTATGACAACTATAAAAGCTAAAGGGACCTAAAGATGCCTTAGATTGAGACACCATGTCCAAGATGAGGGAGACTTATTGGAGATTCACTTAACTAGCCCCTGTCCTGCTTGGACCCTTTCTCCCAATCTATAGTATTTTATTCAGTTCTGAGATTCCCCATTTTAGGAAGAACACTGACAACTTTGAGACCATCCAGATTGTTGATGATATTGAAGACCACATCATTTGAGAATCATGTTGAGAGGGAACTTCAAGTATCTGAAGGATTTTCATACATGGCACCTTTGTGTCAGACACTCTCTCCTGACACAGAGACTAGACACACTCTAGAGACCTTTCACTCTTCTGACTTGTTACTCTCACCTGAGTAACCTAGGAATGTTAGTGTCTAACATTCTATAAGGGTAGTCACCAGCTCCTCTTACAAACACCTAGACTCCAAGTCTCAAAAAAAAAATAGCTTATTTTTCCAATTAATGGAAACAGACAGGACTTGCATATGAGTCAATAGGAGGTAAATTATATCCACTGATACTGTGAACTACTTCACAGAAACCCGTACAGTATCCATGACTTAGCATTTACCTGAGTAAGTGTAGAAAGACTTTAGTTGAGGGGCAAATGGGACCTGTTCCCACATATTGGTGCTCCCTTTGACAGATCCTCTGCACCTTTGCTATTTGCTTCCCACAACATTCACCTGGTGCTGCTCTCAGTAGGAGTCACCACTTCCTTTGGCAGCATCCTCTCCACTTGCATTTTCTCCAGCTCACAGAAGATCAGCTTACTACCATGATCCTCTGTAACCCCTGTATTCAGCTGCTCGGCTATCACTCTGCTATGTTGGTCTGTTATGAGTGACACTCCTCCAGAATATGAACAAAGCACCATTTTCCTTAATCCTTCTTATATACCTGACTGCCCAGCTCTAAACTTCTAAAGGGGTGGCTACTATGCCAAATGCCCTACCCCATCCTTCTTACACGATGAAGCATTGCATCCTCACATCTGCCTTATAGAATCCTGAGCTTTCTTCAAAGTTCAGCCCAGGTATCAGCTCCTACATTGAGACTTTTCCCAATCTCCCAAATTGCTAGTGTGTTATCCCTTAAAATTATTCCATATTTTGTCTATATTTCATATACTTATCTATGTGCATATTATTTTCCCTCACAATTTTTTTAAGGCAGTAACTCTGTATATACAAGTTTTCTCCTTATACCACCAATACCTAATGCACTGTCTGGTTAACAGGTGCTCAATAAATGCTTATTGAAAAAATGAGTGAATGTCTTCAATGACTTGAAGGTTCATGGTGAGTCACTGTTGCCTTTCTGCTTTTCTCAGGTGGCACTTCTACCCACTTGCCGCAGTAGCCTCTGATGGCTCTTGGAGTTTGGGGATAGATCTCCCTTCTTTCCCATTATCCTTCTTTCTGCCACCATCTCCTAGGTCTGCTTCTAGAAGAGAGTAAGGCCAGAACTAGTTCCTTGGAGCTTGAGTACCTAGATATTGAGGAGGGAAAAAGATTTATCATTGTTGTTACACATGGAATAAAAATTAGACTTATTCTGCTTGGCCCTGAGGGGCAGAACTAGCCATTATGGGTGGATGTTGTAGATTTCTACTTGATATAGCAAAAATTTCCTAACAATGAAAGCTATTCAAAAGAGTAATGGACTTCTGGGAAAGCGGTGAATTCTTCTATTACTGAAGGTCTTCAAGGGGCAGCATTGTCAGGATGCTATGGAGAAGAGATAGCAGATAGCAGAATCTGTTTTGAAAGACCATTATATTTGGAGTTATGACTTGTGTGATTTTAGGAAAATAACTTAAAGACTCTTGGCCTCAATTACCACCTATATAAAACAAAATGGGGGGAGGAAGCATGGTGCCATGGGTAGAGTACTACCCACTTTAAGACAGAATAACTAGGTTTAAATCCTGCCTTTGTCATTTATAAGCTGTGTGACATAGGGAAGTCAGTCACCTTGGTTTGGGCCCTGGTTTCCTTGTCTTTAAAACGAAGGTGTTGGGCTCAGTCATCTCTAGAGTCCCTGCCTGCTCTAACATGGGATTCTGCTTTCACCATAAAGTGCTCTGAAAACTTAAAAGCACCATATAAAAGCTAGCTATTATTATTACTAATACTCCTGGTTGTTAGAACTTGGCCAGAGCTGTTATCCTGAGAATGAAGCCCCCACCCCACCTCCTTCCCTTCTCTCTATTCCAAAAGACAGGGACAGCCAGACAACCATCACTTGGTTGTGAATGTAAATATCACCTCTAATCTTTAAGGTCCTGATACTAGGGAGGGTGACCTACCATTCTGATAATGATTCACTACTGAATATGATGAGGAATAGGCTGATAGTTTCAAGGTAATGGCCTTTAATGGGCTCGGCATTAATCCTTTACGGCTGCATAACTATATGTTCTGATGGAGTCTCTTAAATAAAGTTTACACTTGGCAATTAATTTAGCAAAATTCCAAGTTAAATGACTTGCAGTAAAAATATTAAACATATTATGGCAACCATGACATGATCTCCTAAATGAATGAGATGTTTAATTATTTTAGAAAAGAAATATAAATAGTGTCAGAGTTAACCACCAGACTCTTTTATATAACTTCCGCCCAATTTCTCAAATCATTATTTATACAGTGAAGAGGCATAAAGATTTAATAAATGACTCTTTGGGATATTGCTTTTGGTAGAGTTGGTAGGGCCTGCAATTATACCATTGATGTAGAGGGGAAAAACCCACCAGGGAAATCTCCAGAGTGCTTTCTCCAAACATAAGGAGCTGGGGATGAAAGATAATATGTAAAGAAGATGCTTGGGGGGTAACTCATTAGTTTGCTGTCTTAAGTTATGACTCAGAATGCATTCACACAGCCCTGGAATATCAGTCCTGGGGAGAACCTGAGACACCATCCAGTCTAACCCCCTTATTCCCTGATTCTCCCGACTTAAATTTGATCTCTTCTTCTCTGCATTTTCCTAGAATGCTCTTTCTATGCCTCTTTGTCTCTATCATTTTTCACTATTTTTTTAATTTAGAAGGAAGAGGAATGTGGGAGGGGACTGGAGGCTTCTTTCACAGCTCACCTTTGGCACCACCATCTCCATGAAGCCTTTTCCTGATCCCCATCCCCAGCTGCTGGAAACTGTATCCATTTTGCATATAATTTGCATGCTTTCATATATGTATGTGCTGACCCCCCCCCCCCCTTAGAAATTTAAAACTCTGAAGGCATGGACAGTCATCTTTGTATTTGGCTTGGCACATAGGAAGCTCTTAATGAATATCTTATTGATTGAGTGGTACCATACGAGTACTGGTTGAATGGATTGGGGGTATTTTAGGCTGCAAGGAAAATCTTCCTAACTATCAGAACTGTCTAAAAGAGGAGTGGGCTGTTCTATGAGGGAGCGAGTTCCCCATCATGGGAAATTTTTGAATGATCATTTACTCAGAGCTAATGTAGACAGGTTTCTCCCTTGGCTCTGGAGTTCTGTGACTCTATCAGCTTCTCAAAATCAGGGAGTGCTTCACTTTTCAGCTTTGTGATCATCTCCAATGCCCAGCATAGGACATTGCATATGGCAGGAGCTTAAGAAACATTAGTTGAATTGAATTGTGTATGAAACTGAGTCCCAGAAAGGAGAGGTAACTTGTCTGAAGTCACACAGTCAGTAGAAGAACTTAGATTAAAATCTGTGCCTCCTATTTGTCCAGGATCTTCACCATTATATTGATTTTTCTGTCTTGCCCATGACAAAAAGAGTAAGTAATCTTGGTGGTTAGGTTAGGAGACAGGTCTTAGCCGAATTTACTAATCCTGTCTTATAAATTTGTCTCATCCAAGAAGGATAACAAGCAATGAAGATGATGATAAAATTTATTTTCATTATTATCATCATCATCTTTACTATATTACATGGAGGGGTGTGGTGGATAGAGTTCTGGCCTCAAGGTCATGAAGGTCTGGGTTTGAGTCCTACTTCTGACACATATTTGCTGTGTGACACTAGCAAGTAACTCAACCTTTCAGTGCTTTAGAAGAAACTCTTCAAGGCAGTTACAGGCATTGGTGATTTCCCTCACTTGGGAATTCTCTGTACAATGGAAATCACAGGTCCAACCTCTATCCACAGTAGTAATAGCAATAACAATAATAGCAACCTATATCTCTACAACACCTTAAAGTTTTCCAAGGAGTTTCCTCACAATTCAGGAAGTAGATCATATAAAAAATTATCTCCATCATACAGATGAAGAGTATGAGGTTTAGTGAAATTAATGACTTGCCCAGGGTCACACAGCTAGCAAGTTCTGGAGCTGGCACATCAAGCAGGACAAAGTCACTAGTCTAGATTCTTTAGGGTTTTTGTTGTTGTTCAGTCATTTTTCAGTCATATCCAACTCTGTGACCCCATTTGGGGTTTTCTTGGCAAAGATACTGGAGTGGTTTGTTATTTCTGTCTTGAGATCATTTTACAAGTGAGTAAACTGAGGCAAACAGGGTTAAGTGACTCACCCAGGGTGTCTGAGCTCAAATTTGAACTGAGGAAGATGGGTCTTCCTGGCTTCAGGCACAGCACTCTACCCACTGTGCCATCTAACTCTACTGGATTCATTAGAGAAGTCCGGAGTTTTCACCTACATTCTCTAATTACTTGCTATTCCCCCACCAGAGCTCCATGTCTTTAGTTTGGGGTCCAATTTCTCTTAAGATGTCCATGTCCAGGGGAAAGACACCATGACTTTTCCCTGGCCATCTCTTAGGCCTGGAATGACTTCCCTTCCCCTCACACCTACCTCATAAAATCCCTCCCACTCTACCCACTGTGTATTAATGTTCAAACATCACCTTCAGGAAATCTCTCCTGGTCCCTCAAGTGATAGGACCCTCCCTATCTAATTACTTTGCATTTAACTGGTGTGTATAGCATTAATACTTTGTACTATTCTTATTTGTTGAGGGTAGATATTGTTTTATTCTTCACTCTTGTATCTCCAGAGCCTAGCACAATGCCTGGTATGTAGCAAGTACTCCGTAAATGCTCTATGATTGATTAGATGACCCAATACAAAGTCCTAGATTGGGATCTAGGTACTGTTCTCAATGGCTGTGGCCATTGAGAATACCAAGACTGGCAGTGGGATTCTTTCTCCAGATGAAGAGACTTAAGAAGAAGCTAGGAGATGGGACTGGCAACACATTCTACACTTAATGGTTTAAATGGTTTAAATAGAAATGACTGTCTACCTGTACCATACTACTACTGCAGGCTGAACCTGGGACTCCATCTCTTGCTACACCCCTCAAGGATCTTGTGATTCTTATTTTAAGCCTTTTTTTCTGCTTCAGAACTAGAGTCAGTAAGACAAGAGTTCAAATCTCACCTCAGACATTTGCTATTTATGTGATCCTGGGAAAGTAATTTATTTTCCATGCTTCAGTTTCCTCAATTGAGCAAGAGTAGCAAGATCAGGATTCTGGCAAGGAAAACATCAGCATCAGAGGGACTACCAGAAAGAAAATTAGACTTTGTCATTTGATCAGACAATACCCAATGCATAGACGAAATGTGAAATGACTAATTAGCAAACTTGCAAAAATTGTCTTTTTTTTAAACTGTACTGTGACAGTACTTTCCAAGCAGGCTTGGATATCCCAACTGCCTGTACTAGTAGTAATAAATTAAGCTACTAGATTCTGATAAAATCGTCCTATAAGATATGATATGATTCTATTACGCTTGTGTTGCTTTCTTCAAATAGGGATAAATCATCTGTCTTACATTCAATTCATACTTGTATACATAGTACTCTTCTTTAATGGAAGAATTCCCAGATTAAAGTCAAAAGTAAGATTGCCAGTAGCCAGAATTGGAATGGAGGCAGGACGGATGATCCAGTGATTGTGAGGAGTCTATGTGTCCCCTTAGTTCAGGGTCTTTCTTCTGTGGAGTTGAACCCCTGGCAAGCCACAGAAACAGAATACAGGTCAGGGAGTGGCACAAGTCACCAACCCCTGTGACTTCGGCTAAGATGTGCCTCCAGCCCAGCAATAGCCTTATCTATGTTCATGCGTCCTCTCTTTAGAGAATGTAATTTCCTTGAAGGCAGAGACTAGTTCATTTTTACCTATATCCCCAGAACCAAGCATGCTCCCTAGTTTATAACAGATACTCGATTGTTGGTTGACTGATCCTTGACTGAACAGGGAAGAATGACCGAGTGAGCTCTGCTGTACCCTAAGCCAGGTAAAAGGTATTGTGGCTGACCCCATGAATAATATACAGAAGATAAGACCAAACACATGTGAAGCATGCCTCTTCTCTCTGTTCACCATCTTTGGAATGCACTGTGGCTTAGCAAGAATCAAATTCAGATAAAATCAGCAAATATTTATTAAGCACCTACTATGCACAGAATCCTGTGTGGGCTCACCTCCCTAGTCCTTTCTCTGTTCCTTTACAGATGCTTGTGTTCTCAGAGTGAAGCAGCAGACTCAGCACCACTGCCCACCAGCCTGTTGTAGCTTCCCAAGGCAAATGTTCCCCAGGAGGATGCAAGAAGGGGCATGATCCACGACTCCAAATCATTTGATCTTCACAACCGGCGTTTTTTATTCCCCTTAAATTCTCCAGCCAAATGTAGCAGGAGACCGTGTAGATCATTTAAATAAAGAAGTCAATCCATGAAACATTCAGGCCTCTCTAGAGCGCCGCTGGGGTAATCTGCTCCTGACAAGCTGTAAATGGACCAGGCAAAATACATCTGCTAATACCCACGCCGGCATTATGCACCACAATGGGGATGCGTGCTCCTCTCCTCGCTGTGCTATTGCAGAGAACATCACCATAATTCAAAGCAGGTGGAAGCATTTGGTCTACAAATTTCCCTTTCCTTCCAACTCCAAACAATTTGCTCCTTTTAATGTGTGTGTGAGCGATAAAATCACAGGCTGATCCAATTCTAATGTTATTTTTATTTATATACCTGAATACTCAAGAACATCTGCTTTGCGGAGATTCATCATTCAAAAGACTTAATTAAAATAATGCTGAGTGTCTAACTCAGCATGGATTACCAAAGCAAATGTTTGTTTTGCTATCATCAATTAAGGCTGTATTCATAAAAACAACTCCTGCAGGAGAGCCTGTACTTTGAATCCCTTCTGCCAAACTTAGGGAAAGGAGGAAGAGGAGCAGGAGATGGAGATGGCACGGGGGACCCTTCTCCGCTGTTCCAACACCATCCTTGGAACCACACTAGAACTTGTGTTTCCCACTTTAGTGGATCTCCTTATGTCCTCAGTGCAGGTGCTCCTCTACCTTGCACTGAGGCAGACAACAGTCCTTCCCATGTCTATAGTCATCCACAATTTACCAAAACAGAAATTCCTCACAGCAGGGTCAAGGAATGGGTTAATGTCCTGAATTACAGGTGAAGACACATAGGTCCTCTGAGAAGTGAGCTTGCCTAGATAATGAGCGAATAAGTGAGAGGATGCGCAAATTGAACCCAGACCTTCCTATTAAAGTCCAATCCACTTCCCACCATTCTACCTTGCATTTGCTACCCCTCTTTTCTGTGTGATTCTTGTCTATGCTTCCCCATAGATCTTCTGTGAAGGACTCTTCCAACCTACTGGTTCTCATCCTATGCATCTTCCCCATCTCTGCTAAACTCTTAAGAAAGCTGTCTGTACTCTCTGCCTCTACCTTCTTTCCTCTCACTTACTTCTAAATTTTCTGCAGTCTGGCTCATCATTCACTCTTGAAAATTACTAATAATCTCTTGATTTCCAAATCTGATGCCCCTCTTCTCACTCCCCATTCTTCTTGACTTTTCAGAAATGTTGGTACTGTCCATCCCCTTGTTCTCCTGAATGTTCTGTCCAGGTTCTCCCCTTAGTCTCCTTTTCTGGATCTTCATCCACGTCACACTCATTAACTGTGACTGTCCCCCTAGCCAGGGGTGGGGAACTTGTGGCCTTGAGGCTACATGTGGCCCTCTAGGTCCTCAAGCCCTTTGACTGAATCAAACTTCACAAAACAAATCCCCTTAATAAAAGGATTTGTTCTGTAAAACTTGGACTTAGTCAAAAAACCACACCCAATAACCTAGAAGACCATATGTGGCCTTGTGGCCAAAGGTTCCTCTCCCCTATCTGTCCTGGATGCTCTGCTCTTCTCCCTCTATAATACCTCATTAACTGATCTCATTGGCTCCCATGGATTCGGTTATCTCTTTATTCCCATATCTTTATATCTACCCCTAATATCTCCTGAGCTCATCTCTTCTAATTATCTGGCTTTTGGACATCTCTGATTGGATATTCTATAGGTATCTTAAACTCAATATGTCCAAAACAAAATTCATTATCTTTCCCCCAAAGCCTCCCCAACTTCTGAAATTCCCCATTACTGTCAAGGACTCCACCACCTTCCCAGTCCTCCAAAGTCACAACCTGGGTGTCATCTTTGACTTTTCATACCACTCATCCCACATATCATATAGTTGACCTGCTGCTGAGTTTTGTTTTCACCTGTATAACATCTCTCATCTATACTCCCTTCTCTCTACTGACCCTAGTGCAGGCCTTCATCAGCTCAAGCCTAGACTATTGCAATAGCCTGCTGATTGGTTTCCTTCCTCAAGCCTTTCTCCATTCCAATCCATCTTCCATCCAACTGCCAAAATAATCTTCCAAATGTGCAAGTCTGACCATCTCACCCATGCATGCCCCCATTAAATAAACTCCAGTGACTCCCTGTTAACTCCAAGATCAAATATAAAATCTTCTGGCATCTAAAACCATTCACAAACTGGTCCCTTCCTACCTTTCTGGTCCTCTTATACTTAATTTTCCTCCATGTACAGCTGCCTTCTTACTATGCTTCACACACTCTCTCCCAATTTGGCAATTTTTCAGTGGATACACCCCATGCCTAGAATGCTCTCCTTCCACAACTCCACCAATATTCTGACTCCCCTGGCTTCAAGACTCAGCTCAAATCTCACATTCTTCAAGAGGCCCAGCCTAGTTGTCTCTTCCCTTTCTTCCCTCTGACTCCCTCACCAGTGACTTCCTCTTCATTGTCCAGCATATAATAGGTGCCTAATAAATGCTTGTTGATTTTCTTTCCCATTAAAATGTGAGTTCTTTGAGGGCAAGAAGGACTGTGGTTTTGCCTTTCTTTCTATCCCCAGTGCTTAGTTCAATGCCTGGAACACAGTGATGACATTAAATGCTTATTTATTGACTGACAGTCTGACCCCTTTGTGCCTTCTGCTATCCTTCTGTTATCCCTTGTTATTGATATGTGAGCCATCCAATTCCTGTTCTGATCGTATATGTCCTTGATGACATCTTTCATGCTGTTTCTCACCCACAAGCCACTATTGATAACATACTACAACCTGCTTCTGCCAATTGTACATCTTTATGCTCTCCTTTGTGTACTGTGGTATATTGTAGCATTCCATGATGTGAAGCCAGATACTGTTACTAGAATAGCATTGATGTTGAAAAGATGGAACTTGATGTATAACCTATATCAGATTGCTTGCCAGCTTGGGGAGAGAAAGATGGAGAAAAACTTGGAACTCGAAATCTCTCCAAAAAATGAATGTTGAAAATTGTCTTTATGTGTAATTGGGAAAAATACTATTAAATAAAAAGTGAAGGTGGAAAAAAAGAAAAGAGGGTGGCACAGAGTACCTCGGATCCTTGAGAGTGTCATATAATTCCCCAGCCTGACAGGAACATCCAATTCCTTTCCTCTTCTTCAGTTCTGGACCCAGTTTACCATAATAACACCTCCACCTCTCCTATGACTTCCTAGAAACAATTGAAAGATTGCAACATCACATGCAAAGGGATGTAAAGAATTTAGGTAATGAGCTGAATTATTCAAGGCAATTCAATATACTTTGCCTAAAATTTCCAAATAATGGAAGTAAAATGGACTTATAAGTACTCAGCCATCATCATTTCCTTTGGGCTCCTGTATCTGGAGTTGTAGAACTCTCACTCATAGTAAAGTGAGCAGAACCAGGAGAACATTGTACACAGTAACAGCCACAGTGTGCGAGGACTGATTTTGATAGACTTAGCCCTTCTCAGCAATGAAAGGACCTAAAATAATTCCTAAATTCTGGATGCCATCCACATCCAGAGAAAGAATTATGGAGTCGGAATTCAGAACAAAGCAAGACTATTTTCTTTTTCTGTTTTGTTTTGTTCTGTTCTTTCTTTCTCCTGGTTTCTCCCATTTATTATAATTCTTCTATACAACATGACTAATGTGATAATATGTTTCATAGGAATGTATATGTAGAGCCCATATCAGATTGCATGCTGTCTTTGGGAGGGGGGAGGAGGAAGGGGGGGGGGAATTTAAAACTTACGGAAGTGAACATTGAAAACTAAAAATAAATAAACAAAATAAAAGAAAAAGAAAAAAAAAGAGAACTCTCATCGTGTAGGGAAAATTATAGCCCTATTAGAAAGCATGACACAAAGACATCAGGGGATTTGCCCCGGATTCTAGTCTTGGTTCTCCCACTGACTCACTATAGTACCCTGGGCAAGTAGTCTTTCTTTTCTAAGCCTCAGTTTCCTTCTTGGTAAAATTAAGTGCCTGGAGTAGGTGTCCACTGTCCTTTGCAGCTCTAACATCCTCATAGGTTGCTAGATCATTACCTAGCTCTTCTTTTCACCTTGTGTAGGGAGGTCATTCCAGGCAGCTGAGGAGCAAACATCAGCATGATGTGCCAGCTTTGCCCTTTACTAAGTTATGTGACCTTGGTCAAATCACTTATCTCTGAGTCTCGCCTTTCTCTGAGGTCAGCTAGGTGAAGCAGTGGTCTGGAGACAGGAAGCTCTGAGTTCTAATCCAGCCCCAGATACTTCCTAGCTGTGTGACCCTGGACAAGGCACTTAATTCTGTTTGCCTCGGTTTCTTGAACTGTAAAATAGGGATGATAATAACACCTACCTCTCAAGGTACTGTGTGGATCACATAAGATAATACTTGTAAAGCACAGTGCCTGCTTTGTAGCAGATACTTAGTAAATGGTTTCTTTCTTTCTTTCCCTTTGCTTCATTATCCTCATCTGTCAAGTGGAGATAACGGCAGCACTCTCTTTCATAGGGCTGTTTGCTTTTTTTTTTTTTTTAAAGAATCAAAAGAAATTATGTAAGGCATTTTAGAAATGGCAATCACATGACTTATCCTACATGTGTCTTTTCTGCCAATTCATTCTGCTTACTGGTATTCAATCAACAAACATTCCCAAGTTACCTATTAGTTGGAGGATCCTATATTGGATACTGAAAGAAATGCAAAGATCATAGGATCAAATGATGAATACGACAGTTCCCATTGCCTTAGACTTTGGGATGTAGAAGAAAAGATGCTGAACTTGGATTCTAAAGACCTGGGTTCAAATACCAATAACAGTATTTACTAGCTGTGTGGCCCTGACCAAGTATTTACCTACCTGGAGGCTCAGATTACTAATAATTGAAATGGGATTTTTAATCTTGGCAGAATTTACCTACCAGATTTGTGAAAAATAAAATCTTTATGGGACCTTAAAAGGGATCGAAATGTGAGCTATTAACAAGAATGAACAGCAGAGAGCTGTGATATGAAGTGGGATGTGGTAAGAGATATACAGAGGACACAAAGTGCTTGAGAGTTTCAATGTAAAAAGATAAAATGGAGTCAGGTGGGGATCAGAGCTCAGACACTCATCAGCTCCTTGATCATGGGCAAACACGAGAATTCAGTTTACTTCCCTGCAAAATGGGCATAATGATATTTGTACTAGCACTGACCCCAGAGTTGTCAGGACGAAAGTGACAGGCTAAGGCATTATCATCATCATCAGGGAAGCCACATAGAGGAGGTAGCATCTGTGATGAGCCATGAGAGATGCCTAGGATTTTATAGACAGAGATGGTGGGGGGAATATGCTTCTGGAAGAAGCTGCATGAGCAAAAGTCCAGACAGGAAAGGACAAGGCATCTTTGGGTAGTCAGCCTGGAGTAGAGGCTACCTGGAGGGGAGTATTGGAGATTAAATTCGGAAAGATTTAAGCTGGATAATGGAGGGCCTTGAATGGAGGCAAAGGAGGGAGTTTTCATATAGTTTGTGAGGAGTCACTTAAAGAGTCTGGGGAACAAAACTAGACTTTGGGAAGATTGTTGTATGGATGAAGTAGAGAAAGCAAGACTGGAGGAAAGGAGGCCAGAGTATGAGCTTATTGGTATACTCTAGGTAGGTGTTAATAAGGGTCTGAACTTGAATAACAGGATTGTGAGTGGAGAGGAACAGATAGACCTAAGAAATGTTGGGAAGAAAAAAATCAACACAACCTAGTGGCTGATTATATATAGGGAATGAAGAATTTAAAACAACTCTTTATCCTGGTTGCCTAGAGGATGGCACCATCAACAAAAATAGGGAAATTAGGATGAGAGATATATTTATTTATTTACTGCTTTTTGGAGGGGGGAAGGCAAGGCAATTGGGGTTAAATGACTTGCAAAAGGTCACATGGCTAGTAAGTTAGGTAAAGTTAGGTATCTGAGGTCGGATTTGAATTCAGGTCTTCCTGATTCCAGGGCTGGTGCTCTGTTCATTGTGCCACCTAGCCACTCTGAGAGATATATTTAAAGGAAAAAATAGTAAATCCAGTTTAGGATGTGTGGAGTTTGAGGTAGCAAGCAGTGGGACATCCAGGTGGAGATGTCCAGCAGGATGTTGAAAATACAGGATTGAGAGACTTGGGACAAAGAAATAGGTATAGATTAGATTTCCAGAGGAGAGAAAGTAAAGAGTGAATAAAGGGTCAAGGTCAAGAGAAGGGTATGGGGGAGACTTACATGTAAGGGTGGATAATATGGGGAGGGGTACAGAAAATCCAGTGAAGAGGAGCAAAAAAAAATTATCAGATAGATAGAAGAAAAGTGAAGAAAGCATGGTATCTGGGAAGCCAAGGGAGCAGGTCAACAATGCTAAATGTTACAGAGAAGTCAAGGAGTATAAAGACTGAGAAAAAGACTATTGGATTTAGTGATTAGGTTAATGACCTTGGAAAGAATAATTTCTATAGAGTGATAGTAGGAGCAGCTAGGTGGTACTGTGCATAGAGTGCTGGGCCCAGAGTCAGGAAGACCTAAGTTAAAATATAACCTCAGACATTAGCTGTGTGACCCTGGGCAAGTCACTTTTTTTGCCTCAGTTTCGTCATCTGAAAAATTAGTTGCAGAAGGAAATGGCAAACTACTCCGGTTTCTTTGCCAACAAAATTCCCAAATAAGGTCACAAAGAGTTGAATATGACTGAAAAATGACTAATGGGTTTAGAAGCTGGACTACCAGAGTTTCTCTGGGTGGCCTGGATACAATTCTTTCTAGGAAGTTGGCAGTGAAGATATGAAAGAATATAGAATAGCAGCTTGAGAAGGCAGCAGGATCAGAGGAAGACTTTTCTGGGATGGAGTAGCCCCTGAATATGCTTGCAGCCTAATGGAAAGAGTTTAAGGACTGAGAAAGACTGCAGATGCAAGCACTTTGTGATGACATAGAAAGTCGGGTGACTTCTGCTAATTATCATAATTTGATTTGTCAGATTACCAGATGTAATTGGATGTACTTGCATCACTGGTAGTGTGACATTGGTGATTTAGTCTCTAGCCGTAACAACATGTGAAGAATTAGAATCATGCATATCACATCCAGAGAAAGCAGCTTTGGGTAAGGACCATATACACTACACACACTCCTGTCCTCACCGCAGACAGACATTGCCTGCATACGTATGGCACAGAGAGCTCTCTTTCCAAGCTTGCGGGGGGAATGTCTGACCATAATCAGAATAGAGAGGGTTCTTCAGCCACAAGGAGGATATGGGGGGGGGGGGGCGGAACATAAAAGAGTGTAAACATCAGTATCTTCCTAGTCAGAGGATTACTGCCAGAGATCTCCACCTTCCAGCTCCTGCTTCTTATTTCATCATATCTTCCCATCCCCAAATTGCAGAATCACCAAATTTTAAAAGAGGAAGGAACCTCAGATAACATCTAGTCAAATCCCTTTTGAAAACCAAAAATCCCTTCAACAAAACTTCCACAACTCAATTCAATTCAACAAACATGTAAGAGCCTACTATGTGCCAAGCACCATTCAAGGTGCTGGGGATACAAGGAGAAAATCAAAACATCCCCTGTCCTCAGGGAGCTTACATTCTGTTGGGGGAAAAACAATGTGTACATAAGCAAGTAAATACAAAAATATAGAGAAAGCAATACCCAAAAAGTTCAAGAGATGGTTTTTCTCTCTCTACCTGAAGACTTCCAGTGAGATTTTGTATTATTTTGTATATATTTTTGTATTTACTTACTAGCAAACTAATCAAACTGTGCAAATCTAATACATCTTTCACATAGGAGCCCTTCAAATACTTGATGAAATCTATGAAGGAAACCCTAGGTCTTTTCTTCTCTAGGAAAATCATGCCCAGTTCCTTCAACAGATTGTTATATGAGATGGTCTCAAGGACCTTCACCATCCTGGTCACCCTTATTATGACATGCTCCACTTGTCAGACTCCTTCCTAAAATGTGGGTCTGACTAGGATAGAGTATGGGGATGTTGGGGGAAGAACTATTACTTCCCTCCTTTTGGACGTTATGCTTCTGTTAATACAGACAAAGATCACGTTCATTTATTGGGCTATTAAATCACACTGTTGACATGTTGAATTTGTAGTCCACTAAAAGCACCAGGTATTTTTCCCCATGAACTGCTGTCTAGCCTACCTCCTTCATCTTACATTTCTGAGGTTGATTTTTTTTTAAAAAAATCTAAATGTAAAATAGTACATTGGAGACTAGGTTTCAATGGGTACAAAGAAGATCCTCAGCACCAGTCTCTGGAAAATATAGGAACTTAATTGAGTTTTAAAGAGATAGAATCATTTTCCCCTGACGCTGGAGAAGAAATCTTGTGGGAGAAAGGATATTCACCGAGGTCTTGGGGATGAGCCAGGATGTTCCCATGTTCCTCTCTAGCTGACTAAGAAAGCATATATTAAACACAAAATTTTCTTATTCTTTAAAGTTGTTTCTGTATTAGGGACTAGCACATCTTGTAAGATGCCATCCCTCTCTATATATGAAGGAGCCTGGGTCCCCAGGATGCTTCCAGGAGCATCTTAGAGATTTGAGCATTTGTAGACATCCTGTAACTGACTCCAGTCTGGTGACTATGTGGTAAATGGCATACTCTAGCTAGCCATTATAGCCATAAATTGAGGTGTCTTCAAGAAAGCACAACAACCAGAGAGAGTCTCAGGCACTTTTTTAAAAGCCCCTTCATTGCTCCCTCTTTGGGTTTGATTCCTTGGCTGACAGTGTCTAGTGAGAAACCTGCTAAGGCTGACATGGAGTCATGGTAGTTATGGGGCCCACTTTTTTGCTTTCAAAATGTCCTATTTTCCATTTTAAATAAAGGAATGAGAAGTTCCAACCTTCTTAATTTTGAAAGGTCAAGAGAACATCCCAGTATCCTGGCTTTGTAACCAGCCTAGTATCAATGTGTAGAGGAACAGGGATTAACTTTCAGGAGTTACCTTTAAGACCTAGCCCAATGGTAGCTGAGACAAGGATTCATCTTTCAATTGCGCCAAATTTGAATATGAACTTGTTGGGACCAATGCTATGTATGAAATGAGCTAAATCTCAACTTCCTCTTCCCAGAGACTGTGCTTTATGAGTTTGGGGGAAAGGGAATGTTTATATTTTTATTCTAGTTATATCTTCAAAGTAAATATAAACTCTTCACAACCACCCCTTCCTACCTTATATACTGCCCTCCACACACCCTATGAATGAACCAATGATAGTGGCCTTTTTATTCCTCCTCATGCATAGCACTCCAGTTCCCAGCTCCTCATCTTGTTACTGACTGAAGCCCATATCTGGAATCTCTCCCTACTTGACTTTCTGGAATTCCTTCAAGATTCAGCTCAGATCTTACCTTCTGCTAGAGGTCATTACTGGTCTTCTCATCACCCCTCCCTGACCTTCCTCCCTGCCTCACCCCACCCCACCACACCTTCCTTCTGAGATTACTGCCCATTTATCCTGTATTTATCTTATATATATATATATATATATATATATATATATATATATATATATATATATATATATATATATATATATGTATGCACCCTGACCCTCCATCTTGGACCCAGGTTAGTTATATGCATCCCCTCAAGGTTCTAGTGAGCCCTGAAGAGGTGAGGGATGCCTCATCTTCATTGTCACTGACTTAAGCCCCCATTGTTTCTATCCCTTCTATTTTAGGGGCCAGTGAGTAGTTCTTCATTTCCATCTAACCACTTAACTTTGGGTAGCTTTTACAAAGGGCTATTCACTTCAAAACTATAGCATGAACAAAGCACAAAAATGTTTCCCCAGTACCTCAGGAAAATACTTTCCCTATACCACTTCAGCTTCACGTGGGGAAAAGGCTCAAAACTTAGCTCAATTTCTATGTAGTATACATCCCACTAAGTCCATGTCCGAAGGCAGCACTGCTGCTTAATGAGTCTGTCTCAGCTATGGCTGAGGTCACTCTTGAAGGCCTCCCCTGGTTCCTTGGGCCATTAATGCTGCACTGGCTGCTTACATGAACTCTGGATCCCAGGATGCTGAGGACCCCACCCACAAGATCACATGCTCCACTAGAGCTCCCCCCAGGACACTGAGGCAAAGATAAGTTGGCTAACACTAACAAGACTTTTTGAATGTCTCCCCAGTTCATCAAAGAATATCTTCTTCATCATATGATTAGCAGATTGGCACCAGATACCACATGTTCAAGCATGATTCACAGTTTCTCCTGGGTATTTCCATTCCATGTCATCAGGCTTGTCCCAAAAGCTGTGAACAAACTTCCTACTCTCTTTACCTCATGGAAGAATGCCATTCACGGCATTCTGTATATGCTCCAGACTCCCATCACATGTACATAATTATTTTTTCCACATTTACTTATTTTACTTTTAATTTATGAAATAAAATATTTGTATAATATAGTATAATAAAAAGATGATTGCACATGAAATTGCCAATCTTTTAGATACAATTTGCTATTCTCTATAAGTTCAGAAGACTTCTACATCCCTCCAGATGTACATTTCATTTTCTTTTCAACCCTGATGAGAGTAAGGTTCCAATATTACCAGCCCTCCACACCCACCTGCTTCCTCTGTATCAGTCTTCCTTTCAAGCCCCATTTTTATTAGATAATTGTTACTTTTTTTTACCTTTTCCTATCCAGTTTTGTTTTTTATAATCAGCCCATCACAGGTAGCTAGATGGTGCAGTGAATAGAGCATTGGCCCTGGAGTCAGGAGGACCTGAATTCAAATCTGACCTCAGACATTTGACACGCTTACTGTGTGACCTTGGGCAAGCCACTTAACCCCAATTGCCTTGCCTTCCCCCCTTCAAAAGCCAAATGACTAAAAGATTCATCCCATCATATACAGCTCAGCCCCAACCTTTCTTTCAAACTACCTTAGTAAAGATGACAATTTTAAGAATACTGAAAACATTTTCACATACAATAAATAAACAGTTTGTCCTTAATGAATACCTTGTAATAGGTCATTAATATATTCCTTGTATTTCTTCTGGATCTTTTATATCAAATTTTCCATTGATTTCTGGTCCCTCTTTTACAAATACCTGAAAATCTTTTAGTTTGCCAAATGACCTTTTTTTCATTCAGTATCTTTCTTCCCCCACTTGAATGTAAGTTTCTTGGGTGCAGGAAATGTTATTTTAACTTTCTTTGTATCCCCAATATATAGTGAGTGTTTAATAAATGTTCATGAGCTAAATATACTTTTATAAAAGTATTTATAAAAGTAAAAACTATTTGATACTAAGTGTTTAAATTAAATGAGGGTGCTAGTCACCAGTACCTAACAACAGTGAGGAAGACAACCTGTAGTGGAGTTGGGGGTGGGGGGGTGCGGGCTGTCGAGGCAGTGAAATAAGAAAACATATATTTCAAACCACTGAGGATTAGTCTGGAATCCATCCAGGCAAAACTGTATCTGCACAGGGACTGCCTTCTATACAGAGTTATCAAGTAGCCTAAAATATTACTGAGTGCAGCCTGAAATAGATTAAAATATAATTGGGAAATATTTAACAAAATAAATAAAAATACAATAAAACATTACATTTTAAAATGAAGTCAATATGCAGCCCACAGAGATCCTTATACACAATTTAGTGGCCTCATTTCTGTTTGAGTTTAACACCACTGGTCTATACCGCTATTTCTCTGACAACCCACCCTCCCCTTTTTTCTTCCCCCAATACTGAATTTGCATCAGGGGCAATTACATCTAGTTACAGTTTTACTCTTGACCTATTACCTAGACTATTACAATAGCCTCTTAACAATATACTGATTCTGATGCATCTCCTCATTTCAATACTTTGTTTAAAATCATCAGTGACTCCCTGTTACCTAATGACAAAAGTCCAAACTCCTTTGTCTACCATGTTGACCCTTCACAGTCCGTCCACCTGTCTTTCCAACCTTATCTCATATTACTCTTTTCCATGCAACATATTCTTCAAGTGAAGTGGTCGACTGTTTGCTTCCTGAACGTGTCTTTCACTATCCATCTCTATGACTCCGGTAACCCTATTCAATATGTCTCCAATGACCTCCCTTTCCCTCCTCATTTGCTGAATTCTTGACTGTCCTTCAAAGTCCTTTTCAACTGCCACTTGCCCCAGGAAGCCTTCCCTGGTCTCTCCAGTTGGTGGTGACTTCTCATAGCATTTCTATTTTGCACCTCTCAGGTATATCATTAAATATTGTTAGAGTTTATGTTACTTTTATCCTCCTCCTAGACTTGAGAGCATTATGAAGTTCTCATGGAGCTTCAATGAGTCTCTCTCATCTTTAACCCTTCATGAAACCCCACCATCCTCTCTACCTATCATTCTATATCGCTCCTCCCTTACTCAACCAAATCACCTAAAAAAGCATTTTATATTCACTTCTCAAGCCCTCAATCCTTTGCAACCTTGTTTCCCACCTCATCAGGCTGCTGAACTGCTCCAGTTACCAATTGACCTACTTGACAAGTCTGATGACTTTTTCTCTAGCCTTCTTAATAACTCTGCAACATTTAAGACAGCTGCTGATCCTTTCCTCCCACATATTCTCTCCTGTATGGGATGTTAGAACATCATTCTTCCTTTGTTCTCCTCCCACTTAAAACTCCTCAGTCTCCTTTGCTGGATCACCGTCCATATCCCATCTTTGAATTATAAGTGTGCCCCCCCCCCACAATATGTCCTAGACTTCTTTCTCTTCTCTTTCCATACTGTCTCAGTGACCATATAAGCTTCTATGGCAGCTTAAATAAATTAATAAGCTAAATAAATCATTAACTCAATGTAGATGATTCCCACATCTTTATATACAGCTCTACCTCACCTTTCTCCTGAGCTCTATTCCTATGGAACCAACATTGGATATTTCTAACCTGATGCCCCTTAGGTTTCTTAACCTCAATATATCCAAAATATAATTCATTAGCTTTCCCCCCAAATCTGGTCATGTCCCTAACTCCCCAATTTATGTAAAGGACAACAGTATCTTTTGAATTACCCAGGCTCACAACCTTGGTGTCACTCACAATTCTTCAGTCACATTCACCGCTCATACCTCATCACTTGACAAATCTTTTTTTTCCCTGCACAACATTTTTTGTATCTACCCCCTTCTATTTCCCACACAAAGCAGCCCCCTTCTTCAAGGCCATTTCAACTCTCGTCTGGACTATTGTAATATTGGGCAGCTAGGTGGATAGATCACTGGACTTCGAATCAGGACTATTCATCTTTATGAGTTCAAAGCTGGCCTGTGACCATAGGTAAGTCACTTAACCCTGTTTGCCTCAGTTTCCTCATCTGTAAAATGAGCTGGAGAGGGAAATGGCAAACCATTCCAGTATCTTTGCCAAGAAAACCCCAAATGGGGTCATGGAGAGTGGGACACAAGAGAGCAACAAAAATTATGATAGTCTCCTAATTACTCTCCTTGTCTAATCTCTCTTTCTGCCCTATCCACTTTCACCATGTCTTCTATGGTGATTTTCCTAATGTGTAGGTCTAACTAGGTATCCCTCTCTCTCAGTACACCCCAATGGTTCCCTATTACCTCTAGGATCAAATGTAAACTTCATTGTTTCACTTTTATCCCTCTATCTCCAGTACCCTGTACCTAGTAGGTGCCTGATCAGTGCTTTTTTGGTAAATTAATGTCTTATTTAAAGTTTGTATCTCCTCTGGAAGCTGGCACAGGGCTTCTAACATAGTGGATGCTTAATAAATATTTTTAAATGCATTAAACTCAATTGAATCTGGCTGGATTTAACCAGATGCTTTCAAAAGGGTTGTTTTGGTGGCTGAATATGTCCACTCCTCCGTCCCAGTCCCCAAACTCTATTTGGTTTGGATCTAGTCCTGTAGTATATGCTTCCCATAACTTCTCAATATGGGATCTCTAGGGGCAGCAACTGGGCAAGTCAGGTTTCAGGAACTGACTTGATTGGCCAGAAGCACCGGGGCTGTCTGAAGACGTCCTTGGAAGCTGTTGGTTGCCTGGGCAGCAGGAAGAAAAGATGGCACTTCTGGTTGCCAAAATTTGCTGGGCAGTCTCCAACACAAAGGCCCCTGAGCACTTCCGGCCCTGTTTGCTTTTGAATGCTTTCCCTGACCTTAACTGGGCAATGCAGGGGGCACGGCTCAGCTTCCCTCTCCTCTTTTGTTTGTGCTGAGTCTTGGCAGGCAGACAAATCTACCCTTTTCCTCAAGGATGTGTATGCAAGTGTGTGCATGAATATGTAGAGAGATGTGCAGATATAAACATGATTGTAAGTGTGTGGGTACAGATGCTCATTAACACCCCTTTTGCACCATTCCAATAGCCTTCTGACCTCTACACTCTCCTTCGTTCAATTTATCCTTCACATCACCATCAGGCTAATCTTCCCTCTGCATGAAAATAACAGCAATAATAGTAGCTGACATTTGTATAGCCTTGTGGTTTTCAGTGTGTTTTACAGACATTATCTCATCTGACTCTCACGACAACTCCATGAGGTAAGGGGCATGCTCCTTGCTTCCCATCAACATTTCAGATCCTACCCTTCTCCCATCACTCATCTCCCTCTCCTTTGAGGTACCTTCCATCCGGATTATCATCCATCCAAATCCTTGTGGTAGCTACTCACCAATTCTCCTTTCTTAAAGTTCAGTAGCTGGCTCATAATCTTCTGCTTTAGCCCAACCAGACTAGTTGTGCTCCAAGTATAAGCATTTCCTTATATGTGGGAATTTGAACATATATATTGAAATACCTTCAGTTCTTAGGTGTTAGGCCTTTTCATCTCTCCTGACCTTCGGCTTCACTCCATCTCAGCCACTCAAAGGGCTGCTCATGTTTTGGATCTCATCATTACCTATAAGTATTCTACCTCCAATACCCAGAATTCTGAGGACATGTAACTATATCCTCTGAGCTCCACTGGAAGAAATCACACAATCATGCTGATTTTATCCATTATAAATCAATCATTGAATACAAAATTAGTCACCTAATCAAGATTCTTGTAGTTCTTATCTAACACCCCCCCCCCCATCTCTTAATGAGTTCAGTGTTTAACAGTCTCTCTCTTAGTGAGTTTGGTGTCTAACAGTCTCTCTCTCTCTCTCTCTCTCTCTCTCTCTCTCTCTCTCTCTCTCTCTCTCTCTTCCCTCCCCGCCCCCACTCCCAACTCCTATTCTGCTATACTATCTTCTGGTTCTCATTATACAAACCCCTTACCCTGCTTTATTCCAATCTATCCAATCCTGTCTCCCCTAATGCCTCATTCAAGAGATAACCACCCATTCCACTGGGCTCTCTGGGATGTCTCTACTTGTTTTCATCTTGACCTTTTCCTTTCTCACTTCCTCTATCTTCTGTCACTGAGACCTGGCTCCCTCCCATTACACAGCTTCTGTGGTCCTTTTCCAGCATTAATTGCACTTTTGCCCATCACTCCTGATTTATAGGTCATTGTGGGGGAATCAGAATACTCCTTAATTGACACTTCTAGACTTTCCCTCTCCCATCATTACTGTCCTCCTTTGAAATTTATCAATTCATAGTAATTTTTTAGTCAAGATTCTGATGGTTGTTATCTACTGACCAGAGGACACTCTACTCCCTTCCTCTGATAAGTTTGGTACTTGGCTCATAGTTTTCCTCTCCTCCCCAACTCCTGCTCTAATACTAAGGAACTTCATCATACATGTTGATACTTCTCCAACACCCTCATCTCTCCATTCTTCAACTTGTTCATTTCCAATGAACTATTTACTCCTTCTCTACCCCCACTTACTTACACACCGTCAAACCCCTTGATGTTTCCACACAAATCTTCCACATCCATTTTCATGAATTTCCTTATCACAAGATATAATAAGATCTGTCATCTGTCATTCTACTTTTCCCTCCTACTTCCCACCCCTTACCTTATTCTTTGTCTCCATCATGACTTCCAGTCCCTTGGCCCCTTAGTTCTTTCCTAGGCCATTACCTATGCATTAGCTGTCTGCCTCTCCTCCCTGGCTCATCTTGACCCCTTGATGCACCAGGTCAGCTATATACTGTCCTCTTCTCTCAGCTCCCTTGCCCCATTCACCTATCACTCATTTTTGACCCAGGTTCAAATCACACCCACCATTTGCTGCCTTTGTTCTGCACAAAATCACAGGAACAATGTCTACTACAGTTTTATGTTATGTAATCTAAACTAGGCCTTCACTATGGCAAGGCAACCTTTTATACCTCCCTAATTAACCACTTTATCACTCACCACAGTGGCTTTTCCAAACCTTTTCATCCCTCTGAACTTCTAATTTTTTTTTCTTTTTGGAGGGCAATTGGGGTTAAATGACTTGCCCAAGGTCACATGGCTAGTTTGTGTGTGTGTGTGTGTGTGTGTGTGTGTGTGTGTGTGTGTGTGTGTGTGTGTTGTCTGAGGCCGTATTTGAATTCAGGTCCTCCTGACTCCAGGGCAGGTGCTCTATTCACTGCACCACCTAGCTGCCCCTAACTATTTTTTTTCTTTTGGTTTTTGGAGGTTTCCTAAAACTTCTCATGCTTTCTCTACCCTCTCAAATGAGAACTTTATTTTAGGGACCTGCGTTTATGGAAAATACGACAACTCAAGAAGATAAGTTAGAGGAATTCTTAACATTTGCCTCATATCTCACTGAAAAAATTTGAGCTGAGAGCTCCCTCTTCTCCTCTCCTCAAGTCACATGACTCCAATGCCTTCTGCCACCATCTCCCCCTTGATTTCTGACTCACATGAAGAAGTGTCCGTATCCCTTGTCAAGACAACTCCCTTTAACTGCCCAAGTGACTTCATTCTATCCTGTCTTCTCTAGAAAATGTTCGCCTCCATCATCCCAATTCTTTTATTAATCTTTTGTCTCTCCCTGTCTATTGCCTGCATTCACATCTCCCCATCTTCAAAAAACCCTCAATTGATTGATTCATTCCCTCTAGTTGCCACCCTATATTGTCCTTCCTTTCCTCACTAAACTCTTTGAACTTTCCTCACTAAACTCTGTCTCCTGATCACATTGTTCAAGTGAAACTACTCTCTCCAAAAGTACCAATGACTTCCTTCCTTCCTTCCTTCCTTCCTTCCTTCCTTCCTTCCTTCCTTCCTTCCTTCCTTCCTTCCTTTCTTTTTGAAGGCCATTGGGCTTACATGACTTGCCAAGGGCCACATAGCTAGTAAGTGGCTAAGGCCAGATTTGACTCTAGGGACAGTGCTCTATCTACTGTGCAACCTAGCTGTCCTCCCCCACCTCCACCCTTGCCAATGACTTCTTAATTGCCAAAGCTAATGGCCTTTTCTCAATCCTTCTTGACCTCTCTGCAGCTTTTGACACTGTCAATCCACCCCTTCTCCTTGCTACTTTCTTCTTTCTAGGGTTTCAAGACATGGTTTTCTTCTCTTACCTCTTCCCTCTCTGTGACTGATCCTTCTTTTTTTCTTTGATGGATCTTCATGTAGATCACATCACAGCTACCCCAAGGCTGTGTCCTGGGCCTTCTTCTCCCTCTACATTATTTCACTTGGTGATTTTATCAGCTCCCATGGATTCAATTTTCATATCTACGTAGATGATTCTCAGATCTATTTATCTCATTCTAAATTCCCCTTAACTCTAGTGGCCCCTTTTCTTCTGCACATTTGACATCTTGAGTTGGATGTCCCATAGACATCTCAAACTCAACATTTCCAAACCAATCTCATTATCTTTCCTTCAAAATTCTCCTAGTCACTCAGATTTATAGTATAGGTATCATCATCCTTAACTCCTCCTCTTCTCCCTATGTCCAATCTGCTGCCAAGGCCTGTCTATTCTAACTTCATACTGTCTCTTATATAAGCACTTCTCTTCTCTGATGTTGCCAGCCTGCTAGGGTAGGCCTCATCCCTTTGCACCTGGATTAATTCCTTCAATAGCTTTCTGAGGGTTTCCCTGAATAAAGTCACTCCCCACTCCAAAATTCACCCCCTACTCAGCTGTCAAATTGATCTTCTGCTAATGACATATGCCCATGCCATCCCTCTCACCCTAAAAAACTTAATAAATTCCACTGACTTCCTATTATCTTTTGTTGTTCAGTCATTTCCAGTCACGTTCAACTCTTTGTGACCCCATTTAGGGTTTTCTTGGCAAAGATCCTGGAATAATCTGCCATTTCCTTCTCCAGTTCATTTTACAGATGAGGAAACTGAGGTAAACAGGGTTAAGTGCCTTGCCTTGGGTCACACAGTTGGTAAGTGTCTGAGGCCAGATTTGAACTCAGACAGACATGTCTTCCTAACTCCAGGTAGGGCACTTTATCCACTACACCTCCCAGCTGCTCTTCTATTATTTTTTTTTCAAATGCTTTATTAACTTCTGGTTTACATCATTCATTTCTGTCAGATATTGAGTTACAATTTTTTCCCCATTTTCCCCTGCCTACCACCCCAGAATAGCAGTCCCTCAGGATAAACCCTCATCCAATCTGTTCTCTCCCATTTCTTCTCCCATACCCCCTTCAACTTTTCCAGTAGGGCAAGGTGAATCCCCGTGCCCCAATGCCTGCACATCTTATCTCCCAACTATATTCAAAATAGTATTAATCATAGTATTTATATATTTTTAAAACATTTGATTTTAAAACTTCGAATTTCAGACCCATTCCCCTCCTCCCCTGTCACCCACCCTTACTGGGAAGATAAGCAACTCAGTATATGCTGTACGTGTAGAGGTATGCAAAACATTACCATAGCAGATATATTGTAAAAAGACTGACTATATTTCCCTCCCTCCAATCCCACCTTCCACTTGGTCTATTCCCTACTTTAATCCTGTCCCTTTTCAAAAGTGGGTGCTTCCAACTTCCCTCCCCCACAGCTTGCCCTCTCTTCCATCACCCCCCCCCCCACCATGTCCCTCTCTCCTACTCTCCTTCAGGGTGAGATATCCTATTTAATATGTATGTCATTCTCTCCCTGAGCCAAATTCAATGAGAATAAGATTTTGCCATTTTGCCTTCCTGTTCTTCCCCTCCCCTGCAACCACTTTCGCTTGCCTCTTCTACATGAGATAATTTACCCCATTCTCTCTCTCCCCATCTCCTCTTGTTATGTTCCTCTCTCACCTCTCAATTTCACCCCTTAAGTATCATCCCTTCCCATTAAATTCGACCTGTGCCCTCTATCTGTGGATACCTGTAAACATATATACACACATTCACATATGTATTCATATGCCCATATACCCTTCTTCAGCTATTTTCATACTGAGAAAGGTTTCATCAGTTACAGATATCGTTTTTCCATGTAGGAATGTAAATAGTTCAACTTTGATAAGTTCCTTATGATAAATTTTCCCCATTTACTTTCTCAAGCATTTCTTGCTTCTTATGTCTGAATGTAAAATTTTCTATTCAGTTCTGGTTTTTTCATCAAGAATGCTTGAACGTCCTCTATTCCACTGAATGGCCATATTTTCCCCTGAAACCAAAGACTCAGTTTTGCTGGTTAGGTGATTCTTGGTTTTAATCCCAGGTCCTTTGACCTCTGGAATATCATATCCAATGCCCTTCAATCCCTCAGTGTAGAAGCTGCCAGATCCTGAGTTATCCTGATTGTGTTTCCACAATATTCAAATTGTTTCTTTCTGGCTGCTTATAATATTCTCTCCTTGATCTGGGAATTCTGGAACCTGGCTACAATATTCATAGGGGTTTTCTTTTTGGGATCTTTTTCAGGAGGTGATTGGTGGATTCTTTCAACCTCTGTTTTGCCCTCTGGTTCTAAAACATCAGGGCAATTTTCCTTGAGAATTTCTTGAAAGATGGTTTCTAGATTCTTTCTTTGATCATGGTTTTCAGGTAGTCCAATAATTTTTACATTATCTCTCCTGGATCTATTTTCCAGGTCAGTGATTTTTCCCATGATATATTTCACATTGCCTTCTATTCTTTCATTTGTTTGGATCTGCTTAATAGCATCTTGATTTCTCATAAAGTGACTAGCTTCATTTGCTCCAGTCTAATTCTGAAGGAATGATTATCTTCAGTGAGCTTTTGAGATTCTTTTTTCCATCTGGTAAATTTGGCTTTTTAAGGCATTCTTTTCCTCATTGCCCTTTTGGGCCTCTTTTGCCATTTGAGTTAGTCTATTTTTTAAGGTGTTATTTTCCTCAGTCAGACTGTTGACTCTCATTTCATAATTTTCTTGCGTCTTTCTCATTTCTCTTCCCAATTTTCCCCCACTTCTCTTATCTGCTTCTTAAGGTCCTCTATGGCCCATAACCAGCTCATATTTTCCTTTGGGGCTTTTGGTGCAGGAGTTCTGAACTCACAGTCCTCCTCCTGTTCCATGCTTTGATCCTCTTTGCCCCCCAAATAGGAGTCTAATGTTGAATTTTTCTGTTTATTTTGTTTCCTTTGCCTAGGCATGTTGCCACTCAATTACTTGACTTTGGGGCTTGTTGTCACAGTAGGACTCTGCCACCTGCCAGGGGAGCTTCTGACCCAAAACCTTGGGTTTTCTCAACTGCCGGAGGTATTAGTTGGGTGCCCTCTCTGAAGCCTGCACACACTCTGGCAAGCTGGTCACACACCCCAAGACCTCCACCCCAGACTGCAATCCAGATCCAAGAAGGGTAAAGCAAGAGCGATTACACCCCAGACTGGTTGCCACATCCCCCTATAGTCCACAGGCCAGGAGCTGAAGCTGCAATGTGGCAATGTGGCACAAGCTGTGCCAAATCCTCAATGGCTTCTTGCCCCTAGGGGAAGAAGCTGATGTGCTCTCCCAACCAGTCCCAAAGTCCTCTCACTTTGTCCTAGGCATCTATGTGTTGATAATTCTGGAAACACCACAGCTGCTGGTGTTCTGGGGTCCCTCCAGGTGGTTGCTGGTCTGGCCACCCTGGGACTAAAATCTTGGACTCACGTGGTCCTGGGCTTAGCTCCCAGAGTGCAGTCCTAGCTGCTCCTTAGCTGCTAGGCTGTCCTCAGTGGAAGGTTAGCTTCTCTGTGTCATTTTGTGGGTTCTAGAGCTCCAGAGGTCATTTGGAGACCCCTTTTACATAATTTTGAAGTGGTGTATGCCGGAGTTCTGTGGAAGTACTGTTTCTACTCTGTCATCTTGAACCAAATATAAGATACTTTCTGGTATTTAAAGCCCTTAATGACCTTGCAGTTTCGTTCTTTCTTTCTTTCTTTTTTTTTTGGGGGGGGGGAAGGCAACACAATTGGGGTTAAGTGATTTGCCCAAGGTCACACAGCTAGTATCAAGTGTCTGAGGTCACATTTGGACTCAGGCCCTTCTGACTCCCGGGCTGGTTCTTTATTCACCCCTCCACCTAGCTGCCTTGACCTTGCTGTTTCTTATACTTCTTGCACTTTCCCCCTGCGTCCATTTATTTTACAATCCAGCAACATTAACCTTCTTGTTGTTCCTCACTCATGACATTCTTTCTCCTGGCTCTCTGCCTTTTCCCTGGCTGTCCCCCCAAGTTTGGAGTGTCCTCCCACTTAGATTCCTTGTCTTCCTTTAAGTTTTAGCTCAAATCCTACCTTCTGCAGAACACATTTCCTGTAGACTCCCCCCTCCCTACTATTAGGGTCTCCCTTCAGAGATTATTTTCCCATTACACTGGATACATCTCATATAGAAAGACTTTTGCATTTGAGCTCTTTGAGGGCAGGAACTATTTTGGGTTTTTTTCCCTCCTTTTTTATCCTCAGGGCTTAGCATAGTGTACAACTCATAGTAAGCACATAATATTTGCTGACTGACTCTAATTTGAACTAAGCCCCCTGGACTTCATGATAATTCTTTTACTCTTCATTGATTGACTCAAGTCTGTATTCTCCACTGTGTTGTTCCAAATTAAGTCTTCTCTCCTGAGGCCATCTACACATACTGTTCCCTCCTCCTTAGCAAAATACCTAGATCCCATGCCCTGCTATTTTCTCTTGAGAGCTTGGCCATTCTATTATCTCTTCTCTCTTTATAATCTTCAGTCACATTTGCTCACTTACTCTTTCCCTATCATCAGCAAACATGTCCTGATCTCACCTTCCTTAAAAAAAAAAAAAATTCTCTTAAGCTTACCATTTCCTTAAGCTATCATTGACCTATATTTCTCCTCATGTCTTAGTCAATCTCTTAGAAAAGGATGTTTATGCTCAACATTTACTTCATCAGCTCCCACTAAGTTCTCAGTCTTTTGCACTTCGGCTTTCTTAGTTTAATGATTTCCCAATGGCTTAAACCAGTCCTCATACTGATGAGGTACAGGCTCTGGGAATCCCCCAGAACTCTGATTAAATCTTCCATTTTGATAAGGCATTTGCCTGAGGCCATAAGCCTTTCATCATGTCCCAAACCTCTGTTACTAGCCTAGCCCTCCTTTGTCTAGCTAGCTCCCACCCTCAATACCCCCAAACCCTCCAATGTCTCATCTCCAAGTAGCCTTCAGCTACCTCCCACCCTTAATCCAGTGATGAGAATGACTGGAGTCTGACCTCATTTGACTCCTCCTGAAGACCCTACCCAAACTCCTCCCCTAGATCAGCCCTAGATTCCTCCCACAACCTTTCTGTATATAAGACCCCATCTTGCCTCCATGTGGTATGAGAGTGCCTGAGAATTATCTAGTGCAGGCTCATTCTGTGTCAGTTGATTCTGGCCCACTTGTCCAGTACAATCATCAAAATACCAAGACTCCTTAAGAGTCTACCCATTATGGTGAATCTTTAATAAGCTTTGCTTTTCTTTGCCTGAGAGAAGACTTGAGTCGAATTCATTTGGCAGGACCCATCGTGTTGGTATTTTGAGGTCTCAAGCACCCCTAAACCTATACCTCATCATTTTATGGAACCCTGACCTCAACAACACTTTTTGCTTTTCCTGTAACTTTTGGCACTTTTTATCCCACCCTCTTCTTGTGTTTTTAATGATACTGCAATATACTGGTTTCTTTTCAATGTCTGATTATTCTTTCTCAGTCTTCTTTGCTGGATTCTCCTCAACATCCTAATCATTGTGTGTGTGTGTGTGTGTGTGTGTGTGTGTGTGTGTGTGTGTGTGTGTGTGCATGTGCACATCCTAAATGGTTTCTCTGTCTCAAGTTTTCCGCCACTTTAATCTACCCTCTCCATAGCTACCAAATCAATGGACACACTCATTTATTTCCAGTCTTTTGTTACCTTAAAAAGAGATATCAGGACTATTTTGTTATTCACAAGACCTTTCCTCCTCTCCATAAAACCCTGAAATTTCCCACTCTTACATCACAATTATTATTGTAAAGACTATTGATGGTTTTGCTCATTCCTACTTGAATGAAGGCATCTTGATGGGTGGGTGTGGGAGATTCTGGGGCCCTTAAAATCTTGCCATTTGGTAAATTGGGATAAATTGGATTCAAATCCAATTAAGAGAACTTGGCACCAGCCAACAGCCCTGGGAAAGTCAACAATCTCCATACTACAGTGGAGCTGCCATTAGCCAAACTCAATTAAATAGGAATCACTATTAGGGTTTGAATCTTGGACTGCCCAACTTAAAGTCTAGAATTCTTTCCATGATGTCTTCATTGCAAACTGAGGCACAACTAAGGTTACAGGAGGCCAACAGCAATGGTTTCTTCACTGTGAGTGTTTGACCTCCTTCTATGTCAGTGTGTTCTGGGGTCAGGCCAAGCCCCACTTGGTTCTTGTTTGGGCTGTGATTGGTTCAAAGTGAATGTAAATAGCAATTGTTTCTGTTTTGGCCTGAAAGCCTGAGGGTCTTCCCCTCCCAGATTGTTTTTTTGTTTTTTTGGGTTTTTTTGGATGGGCAAAAATGACTATGCTTTGCCTTATTTCTTACCTATCCTTAATCACTGAATAATGAGGCATTGCCTCAGTCAGACTGAAACCTCTTAAAGATCTTAGTTTAAAAAGACCAAGGTCTTCCACTACACGGGGTTATCTCCAGTCATCCTGATCTCTATCTTACCTCTAGACACAGATGACTCCAGAGGAGAAAGTAAGACTGGTGACCTTGCACAGTCCTACCTCACTTAAATCTAGTTCACTTTCATGTTGTGGCATCATGTCCCTGATGTTGTGGTCCTCTGTGAGAACAAAGGACAAACAACAATTCTGTGGTCAATAGGCCTTATTGGGGAAGTAGTCAAGTTGATTGGAATATAAATGGGTATTTCCTCCAGGATTATTTTTCTATCTACCTCTGCTAAGGCTGTGATTTCGAGCTCATTCAGTAATGTTCCATGCTAATGTTGTGTTCAGATCTAGGGGTGACCCCACTTACCTGTTAAGTCCTCCTCTTTATGGCCTAATTCAAGTGTTGCTTCCACCAATCAGTAAATATTTATTAAGTGTAGCTATGTGGTAGGTACTAGAAGTGTTGAGATTTGGGGTTTAGGGTGCTAGAGACCCCAAAACACCAACACACCAGGTCCTGCCAAATGAATTCTACTCAAGCCTTCTCTCAAAGTAAAGCAGAGTTTAATAAAGATTATCCATAATGGGTAGACTCTTAAGGAGCCTAAGTATTTGTGATGCTTATATTGGACAGGTGGGCCAGATTGAATGTCAGCCCCTTCATGGGGGCAAGATGGATCTTATATACAGAAAGATTGTGGGAGAGATCTAGGACTTGTCTAGAGGAGGAGTTTGGGGAGGGTCTTGAGGAGGAGTCTAAGGAGGATCTTTGATGGAACTGAGGTCAGAGGAATGGGATCAAGGGTGGGAAATAGCTGGAGGCTACCTGGAGATGACAGACAATGGAGGGCTAGGCTAGTTTAAGGGTAACAAGTTTGGGTATGGATATTTTGATAGGATCAAGGCTATGTTAAGAGTAACAGAGATTTGGGCCTAGAGATAATGAAAGGCTTATGGCCTCAGGTGAACACCAGATCCAATGGGAAGATTCAAGGGGGTTCCCAGATTCTATATATACCCCATCAGAAATACAGAAACAGAAAAATCAAATAGCCTGTAGAATAGAATGGGAGCCCTCAAGGAACTTACGTTCTATTGGACAAACTAGAAAGAAAGATAGAAGATTGATAGATGTGTGTGTATATGCATGTACATATATATGTAGATAGATATATAGTGTGTATATGTGCATGGGTATATATCTCTATATATGTATGTATATATGTACATATATATACACACACACACACACACACACATATATATATAGTGTGTGTGTTTATGTAAGTCTGTGTATACAGTTTAACAATCTTGCCCCATATAACACACAAACGTGTCTGACACATAGCATGTGATTAAGGTTAAATAAGATTAAATGCTTAGATCATTCCTTATACAAAACTCAGGGAAAGGGATTGAATTTGTGCTTTCATTGATCTAGAGTATTGCTGAAAACCTACATTTAGAGCTTTAGAATATGACCTTGAACCCTGGGAGGGTAAAGCAACTTGTCCAGAGTCACCCAGCCTTCATGTGTCAGAGACAGGACTTGATCCCAGGTCTTTGCGGCATTACCTCCTGCCACCCAATACACCAAGCTGTCCCTGGAATACAGATTACATCCAAAGTAGATACAAGCCTTTTTCACCCCTTGAGTTGGTAATGATATTGTCCACCTTATATTTCCAATAAGCGCTTAACTGTTTTATACCATTCTGATGTACCTATTTGAGGTGTTATATATTAGTATTATATGTATCTTTCTACCAAACCATGAGCTCATTTCCCTGCCAAACTACAGTTTCAAGAGAGAATGGGAATTTTGTAAACATCCCTTCGCTAATTCTCCCACTTCCCCCACCCTCCATACCCTTCTCCCTAAACACAACAAGACCTTAATCAATGTTTGTGGCTGTTGTGACAGCACCAGCCACTTAGGCACAAGTGTCTTAGGCTAACTAGCAGGGCATAGCCAGCATAGGAAGCTGCCTCCAGGCCTAGGAAAGTGAAGGCGATAAGAGCCCTGCCTGTAATTGTGAGGCCTGCTCCAGTTGCCTTGCCAGGGAGAGGGATGTGTGCAGTTCCCTGGAGTGGGGATTAGCCATTTTAAATTTCAATAGCTGATCAGAGACATAGATAACTCCCCTTCAGTTTAGCAGAGCAGCCAGAGTTAATCAGTGTTCAGTTTTTTGTTATATTTCTGCCTGAGAGAGTGTCAGATGCTTGGTTCTGCATCCCAATATCAGATCAAAGGGAGCTTAATCTAGCCAGTGATACTAGAAAAACACACTCTGTAAAACTTTGAACAGAATCACTTAGAGATATCGGGAATTTTTTTTTAATCAGCATCCATCCAACTGAAACTGCGGCACACCAGTGGGATCAGGGAGAATGAATGACATTGCTCCTTGAACGTAGCCTTTATGAGAATAAATCACATGTCTATTGTGCTTTACAAAGCACTTTCCTCTCAATGAGGTAGTTAGTATGGGGATGACTATTTTACCAGGTGATGAAACTTGAAGCTCAGAGAGGTTCACAATAAATACACTTCAGAGCTCAGTCTCAAAAACAGTTTTCTCCCGACGTAAGTGCCCAGCTTTTCTCCCATTATTCCAAATTACCCACATGCTCTGATGAAGTGAGCATATTGACCAGGATGCAGGAGGGGAAAGGGGAAAGTATTTTTATATAGATATAGATTGGCTTATGGTGGTGGCTGTGGCTGTGGTTCCATTACTTCAGTTGTGTCTGACTCTTCATGACCCCATTTGGCAAAGATAATGGAGTGGTTTGCTATCTCCTTCTGTAGCTCATTTGACAGATGAGGAAACTGAGGCAAGCAGGGTTAAGTGACCTGGCCAGGGTACCACAACTAGGAAGTGTCTGAGGTCAGATTGCAACTTAAAAAGATAAGTCCTCCTGATTCTAAACCTGGCGCTCTATCCACCAAGCCATGTAACTGTCTCTGGAACAGGAGACCTAGGTTCAAATCTTTGCTTTTCCATCCACTTGCTGTGTTATTTAGAGTAAATCCCTTCCCCTTTCCCAGCCTCAGTCTACCCTTATGCAAGATGAGGGGGTTGGATCAGATGACCTCTGAAGTCCATTCCAACTCTAATAATCAATAGCTAGATGATTCTATGATATCATGAGTTTTCCCCTGTCCTTCCAAGATGTAGGTGTATGGAGGTGAGAGGAGGTTGGGGAAAATGAGAAGAGAAGTCATTATGGTGATGTAGGCTTGTAAGGACACTGTGAGCCATAGCTATTCCAAGAAAGTAGGTGAAGTACAGGGACCAACCACTTACCACAATCTTTGGATGATGATTGATGATGATACACATTTATTTAGTGAAGCACTTTCCTCACATTGACCTAGTGGGGCAGGTGGCACAAGCATTATCATCCTCATGTTACAGATGAGGAAACAGTCTCAAAGAGGTAAAGTCACACAACTAGTAAGTCTTGAATACTGACCTCCTAACCCTATATCAAATGGGCTTTCCTTTTTGCCTCTATGCCACCCAGCCATAATGCTATGGGAGGTTCACTTTTACTCTGTTTAGCTGAAAGCTCAGCAACTTTTCGATCTGAAAACAGCTTATCTTTGATAGGTCTCCAACTTCCCCTCTTGTGATCTACCCTCTTCTACCCAAATGTTCCCAGACTGGTCCCAACTGAATCTCAAAGAGCTAGAGGGACATCAGAGAATATCTAATCTCACCTGTACCTGGCTAAATTTGGTTGTCCTTTGTTGTCAAAGAAGACCAAAATGACATTCACTATGTTGGGATCAATGTACAGTGTGTCTGTGGCTAATCAGACCAACATGAGCTCAGAAGGTTCTACCACAGGTTGGAGACAAATAGTTCCCATGAACATTTGGAGTGGTGATGTCTCTAAATTTGGACAGCTCATGTTTCTTTTGAACTATTGCAATTCTGCTTTGTTCATAGAGCACTGTGCCTTCTTTGATGTAGCACACCATGCCCGACAGTCCCATGCCAGTGTCTCCTATGTCTCATAGCCAATTCCAGAGTTCTTCAGAGAGACCTTGAGAATGTCCCTGTATATCTTCTTCTGACATCCATGGGAGCACTTATCTTATGGGAGTTCTTTGTAAAATATTCTTTTAGGCAAATGTACATTTGACATTTGAACAACTTGGTCAGCCTGTTGGAGTTGCACTCTCTGCAGTAGAGCATGAATGCTTGGCAGTTCAACTCAAGAAAGGACCTCAGTGTCCAGAACCTTGTCTTGCCAGGTGATCTTCAGAATCTTCTCAAGACAATTCAAATGGAAGTGATTCATTTTCCTGGGCATGACATTGGTAGACTGTCCAGGCTTTACAAGTATGCAACAATGAGGTCAGCACAATGGATCTGTAGCCCTTCAGCTTGGTAGTCAGTCCAGTACCTCTTCTCTCCCACATTTTCCTTTGGAGCCTCTCAAATATTGATCTAGCTCTGGCAATGTTCATGTCAATCTCATTATTTATGTGTACATTTCTGGAAAGTCTACTGCCAAGGTAAGTGAGCTTATACATGGCATACAAAATGTCTCCATTTGCTGTAACTAAGGGTTTCACGTATGGAGGGTATAGTATGGGTAATGGAGAACCTCTGTTTTCTTGGCGTTAATTGTTGGGCCAAAATGAGCACAAGTAGCAGAGAATCAATCCATACTTTGTAGCATCTCAGCCTTAGCGTCTGCACTGAATACACAATCATCTGCAAACAGAAAATCTTGTGCCAACTCCCCTTCCACTTTAGCCTTGACTTGTAGCCTTTTCAAGTTAAATAATTTACCACCAGTGCAGTAGCTGACATTGATGCCATTTTTATCCTTGTTTCAGACAACACTGCTGAAAACATCATAATAAAAAGCATGGAAGCAAGCCCACATTTCTGGGAAAGTATGAGAGCATCGTCCATTATCCAGAACCCAGGCAAACTCGCTGTCGTAAAATTAACATACAATACAGATGAACTTCTCAGGGAAACCAAATTTTGCCATGATTTTTCACAAGCCCTCATGATTGACAATATCAAGGCCTTGGTCAGATCAATGAATGTTGTATTCAGATCTCTGTTCTGCTTCTGGCATTTTTCCTGGAGTTGTTGGGCAACAAATACCATACTGATTGTTCCTCAGTCCTTTCTGAAGCCACACTGGCTCTTGGGTAGATGACCATTTTCCAGGCTATTCAGACTATTAAGGAGGACTCTGAAAAGAATCTTGACAGCAAGGACTAAGAGAGAGACTCCTCTGTGATTGTCACAGGACACAGAAACCTTTACAAAGATGGACAATGGAGTCACCCTTGAACTCCTGGGGGAAAACCTTTTCTTGCTATATAACCTGGAAAATTTCAGGCAGCTTTCACATGAGCATTGATCCCCTTGCCTTGTAAATGTCAGCTAGAATAGAATCAGCATCAGGTGCTTTGCCACAGGAGAGGAGCCTAATGGCATCCAAAAGTCTTCTTCAGTTGGAAGTTTAACTAGATGGGGACTGACTTCAATCTAAAGTATATGGTCAATGGCTTCAGCATTAATTGCTGATGGTCTGTTGAGAATACTATGGAATTGTTCAGTTCACCTCTCCAGGATTAGTCCTTATCACAAATCAGTGGGGCACCTGAGTAGCTGAGAGGCACATTTTTGTCCCAGAAGATCATTGTCCCAGTTGTCTTCAGGGAATCATGAAAGTGCTTTGGATTGTTACAACCAGCATAAAACTGAAATTCATCTGCCTTCTTATTGAACTAAGAATCCTGCATCTCTTTAAGCTTTGCTTGTATGTCGCTTTTGGTGGAGTTACATGCTGCTTTCTTAGAGGTGGATGAACTATCTTGTTTGTAAACTGTATGGAGTCCTCATTTTTTGTTTAGCAGTTTCTGAATTTCCCCATTGTTTTCATCAAATCAATGCTGACATTTGTGAGTGTTCTGGTGTAGAGGAGTGAATGCAGTGCTGTACGCCAAATCTTTGAAAGCTTCTTACTTTTTTTCTGCTCCATGGTTGCTAAATGTGTGTTGCTTCAGCTTTCCCTCCAAGTTAGCAATGAACTGTTCCTACACAAGAGAAGCACTCCAATCTGTTGACACTAAGGCTTCTTCTGGTAGTCTTCTTGCCTTGGTGCCACCACTTTTGTTGAATATGAATGTTTAGCTTAAAGAGGATAAGTCTATGGTCAGTCCAGCACTCTGTTCCACACATTGCCTTCATCACTCTCACATCCTCTCTCCTTATAATGCACAGTCTATTAAATGCCAATATTTGCTGTGAGGGTGCACCAAGAAATTTTATTGTATTTAGGTAAATGGAGCATAGCCTATGCACAAGGTTGTGACTACAGCTCCCAGTATATTTTCACCTGCTGCTTTGTCAGTTGCTCATTGCCATAGGATTTTGAAGTAGGTAAAAATGGCAAAATGGTATGGGTGATGCCCTTTGATTCACACATAAATTGGATTTAAGTGAGGCAGAGTTGCTCAAAGTTGTTGGCCTCACCCTTTCTTTCAAAGTCATCAAAGTTCAGTAGCAAGACAAAAGTCAAGATGACTGGTGATGCTTCAGAATGCAGTGTATGACCTTGGCATCTTTGATGTCTAAGTTCTAAGCACTCCCCAGTGCCTGCTTCAGCCTCCCTCATGGCTGTTGGAATAAATTGTTCTTATCTGCCTATTCTACTAAGGAAATTTTTCACAAGCTTGGGGTAGAGACCCACCTGACTCACTGATGGATTAAGATGCCTCAGTTACCCTCAACCTGGTTTATCCCATCTGTGAAAATGGTTTACTGGAGTGTGGTCACTATGCATGCTACAGCTTATTGGAGCCACAGCAGAGAATTGATGGATCAGGCAGACACCAAAGGCAGAAAACAGCCCTCACATGAGAGGTGAGGGTCTTCCCTAAATACCCCTAAAGTACCCAAACCTGGCTAGGAATCCCCCATAAAGCATACTAATAAGGGATCATTCAGTCTCTGAAGATTTGCAGTGATAAGCCTCCTGGCTTCCCCTAAGTCTCTGCTGAAGTCTTTTACAAGAAGACTTTCCCTGTGTTCTTTAATGCTAATGCTTCTACTATGAGATTATCTCAAATTTATCCTGTATTTATTGTTATACACAATTGTTTACAAATTGTCTTGGATGCTCCTTGAGAGTGGGGACCATGATTTTGCCTCCTTTGTATCTCCAGTACTTAAAGTGTCCTGATGACACATAGTAGGTGCTTCATAAATGCTTGTTGAGTGACCTACTTACTGATGGGGTGCTTCAATGATGGCCAATGAGATCCCTTTGAACCCTGAAATTCTATGATTTCTGAGGCACTCAAATTTTTGACAGCCCTCCCTTTTATTGAACCAAAAAGATACACTTTCTCATTTCTCTTTATAATTTCCCATTCGTTGTTGCTAGCACTGCCCTTGGGGACCAAGCAGAATAAAACTAATCTCTTTTTCCCCTTTACAATCCCTAGGAGAGTTATAGATAGTTATCTTGTGCTCTCCTGATTTTCCATTTTTTAGACTAAATATTCTATATTCTCCAACTCAACTCATTTAAGCATTAATTCAATGACAACTGAATGTCAGGCACCATGCTAGGTTCTGGGGCAACAAAGGCAAAAAAGAAATCGTCACCTTAAGGAACTTACAATTTAATGGGTGGGAGGGGAAGCATGTGCATAGAGACTGAAATACAAAATACATAAAAGTCATTTCAGGGGAGAAAGGTTCAGATCTACTACAAAGGATGGTTTGTTAAAAATGGGAATGGGATCCCAGAGGACTCAGTAGAAAAGCAGAGAAGAATGAGATTGGTGCAAGAAGATTGTGTGGATGGGTATGTGGGAGAAAGGAGTGGTGAGCAGGGAAGGGAGCAGTAGCCAAGCCAATTTTCAAACCAGGATCACAGTCATTGAGTGGTTGCAAAACCCCAGTTTCACAGACCTTCTCCCCAACTCATGGGATTTAGAGCTAGATGGGATTTTAAAGACATCCCCATTTTACAGATGATGAAAACTGGACTCAGGCAACTCAAAGCGATTTCCCCAAGGTTACACAGGTAGTAAGTAGTAGCACTGGGGCCAACCTGGGTCCTCCATGGCTGAGGCAGGAAGTGTTAGTGACTAAGGCTAGAGGAGCCCGCTAAGGGGCTAGAGTTGCCAGAACAGTAGAAGGAAGAGCTGGAAGTCCCTAAAGAGGACCCATATGGTTGTTTTGCTGTTCTTATAAATATTTCAAATGTCAGTACAGGAGGCAGAGATGGTACCAAGCTGTTTGCTGTATTTTGAATAATTGCTCCCTGACGATAACCAAATATTTGTCATAGCAGAATAACACATTTAAATTTAGCTTCTTATCCTTACCATGTTGGGGGGGTGGTAGTTGTATATTTTTAGATGGTATTTTCTCTTCAGATGTAGACGCACGAAGCAAACAGCAGCCATTCCACGAGGCCGATTTGGATAGATTATAGTCTTTAAAGCTAGAAGGGACCTTTGCTATCCTTGAGCATAACAATCTTGCTCAACAAATAAAAGAAATTGAGGATCATAGAGGGGAAGGGACTACAAATACACAGGTAAGAAGTGACAGCCAAAATTTAAGCCCCAGTCTCTTGACTCCAACTTCAAGGCTCTTTCTACTATGCCTTTTAACATTGGGCAAATTATTTATCTTTCTTAAACCTCAGTTTCCTTATCTGTAAAACGAGGGACTAAATGACCTTCCGCCACTGGCTCTATGATCCTATGTTGACACTCTTTTCCATGTAGTCATACTTGAGGAAGCCATATCAGTAAAGGGAGAGTTACAATCAGAGAAGGAGAAGCTGTTTCTGTGCTTGCGGTCAGGCTGATCAGGATGTTAGTTAATCAGTAAATAAACATTTTTAAATACCTACTAAGAACCAGGTACTGTGTCAAGCCAAGAAAACAAAGAAAGTCAAGATTATCCTACTCTTAAAGAACTAATAGGGGACACAAAGGCAAAGAACTATTTACAAAATAGCTATAAACAGTATAAGTTGGAGAAGATAAAAAAAGAGGAAGCATTACCATTGAGAGGGATGGGGAAAGGTTTCTTGTAGAAGGTAGGATTTTAATTGGAATTTGAAAGAAGTCAGGAGATGGAGACAGGGAAGGAGAGCAATTCAAGCATGGAGGACAACCAGAGAAAAAAGAACTGATAAATAGAAGCATGTATAAAATGATTTTACACACACACACACACACACACACACACACACACACACATTTGTGCCTACTGATAGCCATCTCTAAGGTGGTGGGAAGGAGGGGAGAAAAAAGGGGAAAAAATAAATTTACACAATAACTTTATTATATATTTAAAATGAATAATAACTTAGACATCAGAGATTTGCAATTTTATGTGTGATCATCTTTTTATTATACTACATTATGGAAATGCTTGTTTTAATCCACACATTAAAAGAAATAGACAAAAAATTTTTTTAAAAAAGAAAATGCCTGGAGCTGGAGTTGGAATGAGGAATAGCAAGGGCAATGTCATTGGATTTCAGAGTACATAGGGTCTATGTGGTTGGGGGTGGGTGTAATGGAAATGCAGATTTGAAGATCTTCCCTGCCCCTAGGCCCTTTGATTGGCTTAAGAGACTTTGATTGACTTAAGTGACTCTGAGAACCTTCTTTAATTTGAAAGTATATTCTGCCTCCTAATAGGCTGAATGTGGTTACATGGAGCCTGTGGTAGGAGGCTTGGTTTTCAGGAATGACCACACCTTGATGCTGTGTGATTGGGCAGTGGGTCAAGAGGGTGGTTACATTCTTTGAGCCAGGAGAAGACAAATCCTTGATTAGAGGCCTTGTTGTGTGATTTGACCAGATGAGACTCTGGGAAGCCGTTGAGAGCCCCCCGGCTTTGAAAACCCAGATGTTGATGCTTCCCTCTCTGGTAACTGTGATTTGGTATTGATATAATGGTTGGACAGTTTGGTAGCCTGTCTATTTGATCTGTCTGTATACTCTGAAGTTCGGGGTGCTGACCTTTTTCCCCTGAACTAGGTAATATATGTTTGTTTGATTAAAGTAAGCTTGTTAACCCATTTTGAGTTGCTTTCCTCTTGAAAAGCAGATCTAAGAACCTGTATTGGCAGCCACCCTGGGAATGCTGGGGTGCTTGCTGCTACAGTGGGGAGGGAGGATATATAAGGATATAAGATGAGGGACTTTCAATGCCAAAAAGGGGAATTTATATTTGATCCTGGTGGTGATAAAGAGCCACTGCATTGTACTGAATAGGGGGTGGACATAGTTGGACCCATGCTTTAGGAAGATCATTAACAACTGAGTGGAGAGTGGACCAGCAGATTTTTGCAGTAGTCCAGGTGTGAGGTGAGGAAAGCCTGCAGCAGAATGGTGGCAATGTTAAAGGAGAGAAGGGGTTATGCGGGGGGAAATGTGGCAAAGGTAAAATCAACAGGCCCTTGGCAACAGATTGGATATCAGGGGTGAGAGAGAGGGAGAAATCAAGGATGATTGGTGTGACTGGGAGGATGGTGGTACTCCCAGCAGAAATCAAAAAGTTAGGAGTTGGGAAGGGTTGGAAGGGTTATAAATTCAGTATAGGATATTTTGAGATTAAGATATTCAACAGGGGCGGCTAGGTGCTGCAGTGAATAGAGCACCAGCCTTGGAGTCAGGAGGACCTGAGTTCAAATCTGGCCTCAGATACTTGACACACTAGCTATGTGACCTTGGGCAAGTCACTTAACACCAATTGCCCTGCCCCCCCCCCAAAAAAAAGCAAAGATATTCAATAGACAGTTGGCTATGCAAGACTGGAGGTCAGTATGGAGACTAGAGTTGGATAAGTAGATTTGAAAATCATCAGCATAGAAATGGTAATGGAATTCAGGGGACCTGATAACCAATGAATTAGTATAGAGGGAGAATAAAAGAGGCCCCAGGAAAGATTCTTGGGAGATACTCAAGGTTAGCAAGCATGACTTTGATGAAGATTCAGCAAAGGAGAGTGAGAAGAAGCAGTCAGATAGGTAGGAGAAGAAATAGAAGACATATGTGTCACAAAAACCTAAAGAAAAGGGGGTATCAAGGAGAACAGGATGATCAACAGTTCCAAAGGCTACAAACAGATCAAAAAAGATGTGGTGTGAGAAAAGGTCATCAGATTTGGCAAGTAAGAGCGGGTTAGTAACTTTGGAAAGAGCACTTTGAGTTAAACGGTGGATGGGGTAAGAAGACAGACTTTATAGATTTAAGAAGAGGTCGAGAAGAAAAGAAGTGGAGACGCTTATGGCAGAGGATCTTCTCAGGGAGTTTAGCCATGAAAAGTAGGAGAGATGTGAGACAATAGAGAGTAGAGATGGAAGGGTCAAGTGAGGGTTTTTTTCAGGATGAGGGAGACTTGGGCATGTTTGCAAGCAGTAGGGAAACAGCTAGTCAAGAGGGAGAGATTGGAGATAAGAACAAGGGTAAGATGATAGATGGGTCTAGAAAAGATGGGATGGTATGAGATCACTTGTGAATGTAGAGGGTACCTATCATCATGTGAGATGGGTGAAGGAGGAGATGGTGATAGAAGGCATCCATGAGATTGGAGTTGAGAAGAAGGGAAGAACAGAGAGAACTTGGCAAAATACTTCCATTTTTTTCAGTGAAATCTGTAGTATTATTCCCAGATGGGAAGGGGGGAGAAGGAGAAGTCCTGGGAAAAGTTAAGGAGAGATGAAAAGGTTTGGAAGCACCACTCTGGTGAATGAATTAATTAGGAAGTTGTAAACGGATTGCCTTGTTGCCAAGATGTCTCAGTTGTGATTGTGTAACAAATTTGTAAAGAATCCAGTCACTGTGGTTATATGATTTTCTTCAGTTCTGTTTGTCAGCCTGTGAGTAGGAGTGAAGGTATTAGATGGTGGGACTCATCCAAATCTGAAACTTGGCAGGGCAAAATCTGTGGATAGATTTAAGGGCAAGATAGTTGACAGAAGAGGACAGTGTAGAGAAGAACTGGTTCACTGTGGAGTCTAGATGGTGAAAGAGAGAGAGTGTAGCCAATTCTAGAGTGATAACCTGAGAAAGAACTAAGGGATCAAGGGATCAGAGGTCATGGTGAGGAGGAAGAACAGGATTTGGTGTTGTAAGGTAGAGAGAGAGGTTGTGTTCAGATAAGGGAAATTCAGAGCTCATAAACATGGAAGTGAAGGATTCATGAGTGATTACAAGATCGTGTATATGACCATTTCTATCTATAGGGAAAAGTAGGTCGTGGGAAATGAATGAATTGAGGAACTGGGAGGTGAGAAATCCCCTAATATGAGAGCAGGAGCTGGGGAGGAAAGAAAGACTGTGATCTAGGCTCTGAATTCAATAAGGAAAGGAGAGCGTCCTGGAGGCTGACAATAGCTACCCAAATTTTGATTGGATGATAGATATGACTTGAGTGAACCTTCAAGGAGAAGAGGTTACTGAGTGAAGGCTGTAGAGGAAGAGCCTAGAACCAAAATGGGTGAATAAACAGGGTGTCCATGTGGTTGTTTCATTTCACTTTCCCTGAGGTAATACCAGAATAGCTTGATTTAATGTTGTTAGCTATGTCAGTCTTGTCAGGCAGTACAGGTCAGTGGTCATGGACAAGAGCTCAAGTCTTAGCTCTGGTTCTTAACTAGCTTGTGTGTTTAATACCTATATACTATACATGCAGAGTCCCATTAACAATTATGGCTAAGGAACCTATCAGTGGCCAAGTTGGGATTGTGGTTTGTCCTTCATACTTGAAGAAGACCTTGACACCAGGGAGATAATAACATGATTTGCAACTGACTTTGTTTTGAGTGGGGGAAGGCTTGCAAGGGTCAGATATTCATCAGAATGACTGGAAATGACCCAAGATGCAATGGGAGACACTGGCCCTTTTAAGCTAAGAGCTTTTCAAATTCTCACTGCGAGTGAGGCAAAGCCCATTCAGTGAATAGGCCACTTTAAGAAGTGAGTCAAGGGATGGTCCCTTTAATTAAAAAAAAAAAAATCAAACTGGGAGGGGAAGACCCTGAGGGTTGCTGGCCAAAAAAGAAATAGTTACTCTTTACATTCACTCTGAGGCAGGAAGGCCCCAAAACAGTGGCCAAGTAAGTGATAAAGAATTCAGAGAGAGTTTGGGGAAGTGGTTTCCTGATGCATCTGAGAGTCAGGTGGGAAGGAAAATTTGAAGATTAGGAAGGAAGGCAAGGACATTGCTGTCTAGGAGGGATGTCAGTGCTGGGTGGCTGCCCAGCCCATGCTATCTTGGAGAGGTTTGATAATAGCAGACAGGGCACCAGACTGAAATCAGGAAGGTATTGGTTCAAATCTCACCTCAGATACTTACTTTGTGATGGGGACAAATCGTTTAATTTCTCTGGGCTTCAGTTTCCTCATTTGTGAAAATGAGAGGATTGCACTTTATGATCCTATGCCCTATGTCCCCCAGGAGAAGCACTCTAAACTAGTCCCAGCTGGAAGTACTGAGATCTGAATGTGCTGTCTGCTGCTGAGTATCTAGATGTGGGACTAATTTATGTGCCAATAACAAGTGAACCCCCAAGGGTTTATGGTATCCGCAGGGTACCAAGAAAAGGAACCAGGAAAAAAAAGATTTGGGAGTCATCTGTTTAGAGGTGGTGATTCAATTGTTGGGGCAGTTGAAATCACTGAAAGAGAGAAGGTAGGGAGAAGTCCAAAGGCTCACAACTAGGAAGTGGAAAAGCCAATATTCCCGACTACAAATTCAGCTCCCTTTTCTCTATTCCAAGAGGAAGATGATGGAGGTTCGATGACCCCTTGTTAGGAAGGATATAGAAGGGATTCCTGGGGAGGGGAGGAAGTTTAATTAGGGATCTCTGGAGTTCCTTTCATCTCTGAGAGTGTAATTCTAGTTATTAGACATGAAATGATTTTCCAGACTAAGGTAGAGAAGAGAGTTGCTTATCACTAAGTACTACATTATATAATTCTTAATTGGAGTTCAATAGAAATTAGCGAATGATTCCAGCACAGCCCTCCAGGGAGAGATGGCCTAGAACCTGGCAGACCAGAAGAAATATTTTCTCCTTCTTGAATAACAGGATTATTTCAACCTTCCTAGCACAGGGAGAAAATTAACCTTGGACAGATAAAACAACTGGAGCATGGTTGACTCAATTTAAGTCTCCCTTAGGTTTTGTTTTTTGTTTTTTTCTATAAAAACAAACATATTTATTCAAGGTAGAGTTGACTGCTGTCACATGGAAAAAGGAAGTCATAGGACTCAACTGGGAAATTGCTGGAGCCCTGGATCAAATGGAGAGTCACCTTGAATTGGAACCAGATGATCTGGGGTCCAAATGAAGGGCTATTGTGTGGAGGAGAGATTAGGCTTGGTCTGTTTAACTAGAGGACAGAACAAGAAGCTAGGGAATTACAAAAAGGCAAATTTAAACTTGACGTCAGGAAAATCTTTTTGCTGACGTCAATTTGCTAACCATTTGCTGTTCAATTTTATCTGACTCTTCATGATCCTATTTGGAGTTTTTTTTTTTTTTTTTTAAGCAATTGGGGTTAAGTAACTTGCTCAAGGTTACACGGCTAGTCATTTGATTTATGCGTGGGTGCTCATTTTCTGAGGCCGGATCTGGTCTCGGGTCATCCAAACTCCGAGGCCGGCACTCTTACTCACTGCGCCACCTAGCCGCCCCTTTAGGGCAATTGGGGTTAAGTAACTTGCCCAAGGTTACACGGCTAGGTTTTTTTTTTTGTTTGTTTGTGCGGATTAAGTGTCGGAGGCCGGCTCCGAACTCAGGTCCCTCTGATTCCAGGGCCGGCGCTCCACTCACTGCACCACCTAGCCGCCCCAATTTGGAGTTTTCTTGCAAAGATACTGAAGTGGTTTGCCATTTCCTTCTCTAGCTCATTTTACAAATTAGGAAACTGAGGCAAACAGGGTTAAGAGACTTGCCCAGGGTCACACAACTAGTAAGTGTCTGAGGCTAGATTTAAATTCAGGAAGAAGAGTCTTCCTGACTCTAGGTCCAGCTCTCTATCCACTGTGTCACCTAGATACCCAATTAACAATTAGAGTTGTCCGAAAGTGGAATGGGTTACCTGGAGAAGTGATGAGTTCAGCCTCTTTTGTGAGCCTCCAAACAAGGTATACCTTGGAAGATATACTTTTACGGTTGCATTGGATTATGTCTGAGACCCCTTCCAAGTGATATTCTGTGATTCTGAGTATCTTTTTCTTTAAAGTTTCATTGATGTGTTTTGTTTTTGCAATAAAAAAAAAAATTATAGATTACACCCTATGGAGACTGTTAAATTTTCAGTGTGGGCATTTACAACTCAGAAACTGGCAAATGATACAAATCAGGGCTTGATGTACTGTTTTGTTGGTTGTCTAGACTTAAGAAAGTGATGGAGAAAATGTTACACATGCAGGTTAAAATTAAAAGTTTGTGTGGCACACATTTCCCCCCTAAAAACTCGTTGTTAAACACTCCTGCCACCCTAAGAAAACTGATCACAAAGAAAAACAGATAAATTAAGTAAAACTAATATTTAAGTGACTTCATTTGACAGTTCATGCAACATTCCATGTCTATAGCACTCTCCTTTTTAAATGAACAAAAATCGCTTTTCTCTCCCTCCTGCTTTCCTACCCCACCAGAAAAAAAGGGAGAAAAAAAATTCTTGTAAGAAATATGAATAGTCAAGCAAAACAAGTTCCCACATTGGTAGTATACTTCTCATTTTGTAGCCAAAATCTATCACCTGTCAGGAGGTAGAAAGCTTGTCCTTTCCCCTGGGTCCTTTCCATCCCAACCATTTTTTTTTTGGAGGGAGGGATGTAGGGCAATTGGGGTTAAGGGACTTGCCCAAGATCACATGGCTAGTTTTTTGTGTTAAGTGTCTGAGGACAGATTTGAACTCAACTCCTCCTGACTCCAGGGCCGTGCTCTACACTGCACCACCTAGCTGCCCTCATCCCTATCATTGTTAAGGATGCTTGTAGCAATTTTCTGATGAAGCTTCTTTGGGTCACATTTACTAGAAGGCATCCTGATAGCTTCCTGGTCTGCATTTGTAAACGCTGCTGAGGTTGGGGGGATAAAGAAGACAACCACCCCTAGAGAAAGAACAAAGAGAGTGAATCCCAGATCCCAGATATTGCAGTAGCAGTGAATGGGACTCAGACAACAGAGAGATAGAAAAAATTCGGGGGTAGTTGTCTCAGTACCCTTCCCCATAGCTTGCCTGTAATGCAAGTGGTTTCAGTACTACTTAACTATTAGATAGAAATCTCATCTAGCTTAATTGACTTGGAGACAGAGTTCATCAGATCAGTATCACAAGTGGGTTCAATGTGAAAATGTGCTAAGTATAAACTTTTTCTTTTTCATGGCTTTGAAATTATCTCTGATCCTAGCCAGTGATGACGACGACGACTACGATGAAGATGATGATGATGACATTTGGATAGCACTTACTAGGTTTTTTAGACACTGTGCTAAGTACTTTACAGTTCATCATCTCAATTGGTCATCACAATAATGCTGGGAGATAGGTGTAATATATCATTATGCCCATTTTGCAGATGAGGATACCGAGGCAAACAGAAATTAAGTGATTTACGCAGCTAGTCAATATCTAAGGCCAGATTTAAACTCAGGTCTTCCTGACTCCATGCCCAGGGATCTATCTAGCTCCTATCTCACCAAAGTTTGCTCCTGGTCATAAGGAGGCCTGAACTAATGCAATACTTGGGTGTTTCTGAGAAAGTAATTCAACTAGACATGTCAAACTGATCAAACCAAGAACACCACCTTCACATAAGGATGGCATAATTTAACTGGACAGAGTGGAACAGAGAAATTGACAGAGCCACAGGTGAAAGAGTCAGACAGGCAAAGAGAAACAGTTTCAGAGAATGATTCAGTGCTAATGGATTTGCAGTCAAAAGACTTAAATTTGGGTGCCATCTCTCACCTTTTTTTTTTTTTTACTATATAACCTTAAGCAGATGTTTTTATCCCCAATGAACCTCAGCTTTATTATTTATAAAAAAAGATGATAATAAGTGCTGCCCTGTCTAACTTACAGAATTATTACAAAGGCCAAATGAGGGCAGAGACCTAGAATCTGTCTCTTCCCTGTCACCTGGGTGATAGTACATGCTCAGGAAATATTTGTTGAAATAAATTTACCCTGACTACCCTGAAAGGACCTATAGTTAATGTCCAAGTGGGAGACCTCAATTAGGATTCCTTTGAATCCTTTGTGTCCTAGTGGGGATATGAGTGTCCTAATAATTAGCTATTCTGCTATTGGTCAGAATAACTCTCATCCTCTCTGTCTTCCAGAGTAAGCTTTGGTCTGACAATAATAATGAAAACTAATTCTTAAGTAATGCTTTAAAGTTTTTAATACATCTCAAATAATTTTTTCCTTTAGAGCCTCACAAAATCTTATAGGATAATACAATACATATTATCCCTATTTTACAGATCAGGAAACTGAGGCACAGATATTAAGTACTTGTGTAGAAACCATGCAGCTATTAAGTATCAGAGTACTTAAACTTGTGCTTTCCTAACTACAATTTTGTACTCTATACCCTGATATCTTGCTGATCTCAAGACTACTGTTTAAAAAGATAATCAATAATTACATGCATTATTCTCAAAATTTGAGAGATACTCTACCAAAGTCTTTTATAATACAAATATACTCCTACTAACTAAACTAGTGAAGGATTAAGCACACTAAAAGAACCAAAAACCAATATAATTAAGAATTTTAATTAAAAAAATTTAAATTGAGTCCCTGCAAAAAAATTATAGCAATGTATCCAAAAAAGCATCCACTATAATCAAGTGAGAGTTATACCATGGATACAAGAGTAGTATGGATTACAGAATGGTCTATAAAGTGCAATCCCACTTACACAAGGATGTTTCAACACTAGGAAAACAATTATAATAATTAAACAATTAAAAACAAAAATATCCAAAAGCACATAATCATATAAATGGATTCAGAAAAAAAAGCTTTTAACAAGGTACAACTACCAGTTAGGTTTAAAAAAAATACAAAGGATGGACAAAGAATGATCTCAAAGTATCTATCAAAAACTCCAAATAAGCATTTATACACACACACACAAACACACACACACACACACATCACATCACACACATATATTCAAATTTGAATATACACATGCACATATATAATGCTAGAAACATTTCCAATAAATTAAGGAATAAAGCAAGGATGGCCTACTATTATTTTACATAGTTCTAGAAATTCTAGCAATATCAGTAAGAAAAAGAAATTAAGAGCATAAAAATAAACAGAGACAAAAATTCTCAATTTAATGATGGCATGATGATTTACTTATACAAGCTTAGGGAAGAAGCAAAGAAACAAATGGAGATAATACAGTAAAGACAGTAAAAAAAAAAAAAGGCAGTAGAAAAAAACAACCCCTGTCCCCAAATCAACAACATTTCTCTTGATGAAAGAAACAACCGAATACAAAAAGGATGACAGAAAAGGAAGTCCCATTCAAATAAGTAGGAAATGCATAACATATCTGGGGGTCAATCTACCAAAGTGCACTCAATATTTGAATAGATGTAATTATAAAATGTTCCCTGAAGAATAGAGGGAAGGGCAACTCAAATAATTGAAGTTCTCATGGCTTTTCCATGCTAATAGCATTAAATGACAATATTACTAAAATTAATTTATTATTTTTAATGTTATGTCAATCAAACTATCAAAGAAGATATTTTACAGACAGACAAAATAATAATACAATTCATTTGGAGGAACAAAAGATCTGGAATATGAAGAGAAATAATGAATTTAGGGATTTAAGAGAAATAATGAATTTAGAAATAATGAAGTTAGGGATTAAGAAGAAATAACATTTCCAGGTCTTAAACTACATAAAACAGTAAAAATACCTGGTATCTTTTCATGTCTCTCCTACTCCTTTGTTTGCATTTCAAATTTTCTTCTCTACTTTAGTCTTTTCATCAGCAATGTTTAAATGTTCTCTTCTGTTGAAGGTTCATTTTTTTCCCTTGTAGGCTTATACTTATTCTTACTAGATAAATTATTTTAAATGCAAGGTTTTGCACTTTGCCTTTTGGAATATTATGTTCCAAGATTTTCTCTGCCTGAAGTTAGTTGAAGAATAGTCTTTTATGTTTCTGAAAGTGGTTCTTTAGTAATTGACATCTTTCTTTTCAGTTGTTGCAATATTTTTTTGCTTCGACCAAAAAGCTCTGAATGTCGACTAATACTTTCTTTGGTGCTTTCAATCTAGGATTTCTCCCTTTTTTGCTTTTAATATTATTTATGCTTTCTTTTATCATTTCTGAAAATATGGTGTCTCTGTTGTCTTCAGAGAGAGTCTAGTAATTCTCAAATTATCTTTCCTTGACCTGTTCTTCAGGCCAATTGTTTTTGATAGTAGATACCTTACATTTTCTTCTATTTTTCAATATTTTGACTTTGTTTTAGGATTTATTATCTCCTGGGTTCATTAAGTTCTGTTGGCTCTATTCTACTTTTCAGAACCTATGTTAGGTTCTCTACCTAAGTTATTTATTTGGCTTCTATGTTTTTTCCTCTAGTGCTCTTTTTCAATTTTTAAAAATCAATTGATTAACTAATTAAATTTCCAATTTCATATATTCTGAGTACTCTTATAACCCTCATGGGAAAATTATTTTTTTAATTTCTCAGAAATTCTGTTTGTAGTTTTTATGGAGTTACCCTCTTTTGGGTATTTATTAACTCTTAATCCTAGGGCATTTCTTAACTCATAGTATATTTTCATTATGATGAGTATTTTCTTCTGATTATATCTCTAGCCTCAATTCTAGGTTTTAGACTTTGTGCTAGGGTCAATTTACCACCCCCACCCCCACCCCCCACACACACATGCATGGGATGGTCATGCCCTGATTAATATGACAAAGCTTCCCCATGACCTTATTGGCATCAGATTCCTCCTCCCTGCTCCCAACCAACATGAGATAGACCCAGGACAAAACTTCCCCTGGGACCTGACTGGTCCTGGCTTTCCTTATGCAGCTTCCTTGTTGTCTAGGTGCATAAAAAGTCAAAGCCACATGGAGTCTGGATCTCTCAAACTTGGTGAATGTTTAAAGCTATAGGCACCATCACGTCCTGATATCCTACACACTTCTGGATGGAGATGGGGTGAGAGGCAGGTGGAGAGAAGCTAGGCATTTGTACATCTTTGTTGCATATTCCTACTGTGTTTGAGCAAATAAACCTCTTTTGTTAAATGTTCAGGGTCTTATGATTGCCGCATTTTGTCCCAACATTGAACCCAAACTAAGGGGGCTCTAGTATGAGAACCTGAATAATCTAGTATGAGAATGGCTGCAAAATCCAGTTTGGTTTTATCCCTGATAGCTGGCATTCCTGTCCCTGGTTTCAACCTTCCCTAGCATGTCTGTGCTCAGAGAGTTAGTATGTTTCATGTTCCCCTTGAGTGTCCCTAGTAAGCTCTATAGGCTTCCAGCTCCCTTGGACTATCTCTGACCAGAACTTTGTAAGTTTTAGGGACCCTCTCACATCCTTGGTCAGAGGGCTGTGGACATCTGTGACCCCTAGAACTAACTGGTCAGAGGCCTTTGAATTTCTAGGGCCCCCAAAATGATAATAGGCAAATAGCAAAAGAATGTGAACAAACAGTTCTAAAAAGAATTGCAGTCTATTAACAACCATATGAATAAATTATCTGAATCACTAATAAAATAAATTTAAATTTAAAAAAATTATAAGGTTTTACTTCATTAAAAAAATGGTAAAGATGACAAAAGATGGGAATAATCAATGTAGAAAAAGTTGTAAAAAGATAAGTACATTAATGTATTGTTGGTGGAGCTATGAATTGATCCAACTATTCTGGAAAAAAAATTCAGAATTATGTAAAGAATGTGACTAAAATACCCATACACATTTAGTCAGTCCATGCACTTAGAGTCAGTTATACGCCCCATAGGGTCAATGAAAAAAAAAGACTCCATATACTACACACTAAAATATTTATAGCAGGGCTCTTTGTAGTAGCAAAGAATTGGAAACAGAGTAGATATCCAGCAATTGGGAGTGGCTAAACAAATTTACCTAAGTCATCCAATAAAGTCCTGTCCCAGACATACTTTATTTACTCCTTGGCTATCTTTTCCACAGCTACCTTGCCCTATCCCTTTCCAATTCTTGATATATAATAAAATTAAATCCATTATAGTTCTTGGAAACAATGAATACCTATTTCTCCATAATTAAAATCATCATAACTATAACTTTTCAAGTCAAAATACCCCTGAAAGGAAGGATGGAGGGAGGAAGGAAGGAAGGAAGGAAGGATGGAGGAAGAAATGAAGGAAGGTAGGAAGGAAGGAAGGAAGGAAGGAAGGAAGGAAGGAAGGAAGGAAGGAAGGAAGGAGGGAAGGAAAGAAGGAAGGAAGGAAGGAAGGAAGGAAGGAAGGAAGGAAGGAAGGATGGAGGAAGAAATGAAGGAAGGTAGGAAGGAAGGAAGGAAGGAAGGAAGGAAGGAAGGAAGGAAGGAAGGAGGGAAGGAAAGAAGGAAGGAAGGAAGGAAGGAAGGAAGGAAGGAAGGAAGGAAGGAAGGAAGAAGGAAAGAAGGAAGGAAGGAAGGTCTTTTTGTGTATTGTCTCCCCCCCACCCCCCATTAAATTGGAAACTTCTTAAGGTCAGGCAATGTTTTTATTCCTTGTATCTCCATTGCTTAGCCCAGTCCCTAGCACATGGCTGCTGTTGTTCAGTCATGCCTGACTCTTCTTTGTGACCCCAGGGACCATGTCCATGGAATTTTCTTGGCAAAGACATGGAGTGGCTCGCCATTTTCTTTTCCATTTTTATGCAGGCAAGGGTTAAATGACTCGCCCAGAGTTAGACAGATAGAAGTATCCGAGGTCACATTTGAACTCTGGTCTTTCTGACTCCAGGCCCAGCACTCTATCCACTGTGCTGTTTAGCTGCCCCACCCCCTTCCCAAGCACAGAGTAGGCACTTAATGAATCTTTTTGTTTTATAAATTCTTTATTGGATTGGATTTCAGTCAGATGAGAAATGAGGAGATATTAAATGATAATGGCTAATTTTAGCCTCCTAGAGATATGAGACGGCACCTCCCCCTGCTTCTTGCCAGAGGTGGTGGTAGTGGGGACAGAGGTGTCCATTGGTTTTTAGCATTACATATCACATCAGACTTTTTTAATAGCTTTGCTAAAACCTTTTGAAAATTCTTTATTATGATGAACCATTGGGTTATAAAGATGCTCTTAAAACAGAAGATATCAATAAAGTGTATTTTTAAAAAATAATTATTTTTCTTTGATATAGCCAGACTCACACTGATATATTTGAAAATAAGGGGGGAAAGACTATCATGTCCATGGTGTTATTGTCTCTATCCTAAGTTCTGTTTCAACTCTACTTGAGGGAATAGATAAGGACTCAAGGGATACTGTTAACATAGCAGTTACTGACTTGGTGCTGCAGTCCTGAAGGCCATGCCCTGTGGTGTTCTCTGCCCTTAAAGATTTTAGAGACATCACCACCCAGCTCTGAGCATGAGATTTTCACAGAGACATACACAAGAAGGAAACACAAACACAGGCCAAAGATGACAGAGGTTTCTTCCATCAGTATGTCATTAGACAGATGTCTACTTCCTTTTCCAGAAAATTCCTACACAAGAATGCCATGACAATGGTATGAAAATGGGCAACATAGGGGCAGCTAGGTGGCACAGTGAATAGAGCATGGGCCCTGGAGTCAAGAAAACCTGAATTCAAATCCAGCCTCAGACACTTCACACTTACTAGCCCTGTGACCTTGGGCAAGTCACTTAACCCCAACTGCCCTGCCTTTTTCCTTCCAAAAAGAAAAAAAGAAAAAGAGAAAGAAAAGAGAAAAGAAAATGGGCAACATACCCCTTCTCCACAATATAGAAAGTTCTAGTCCCTTTCACAGAGTCTAAAATTGTCAGGATTTTTGTTTCTTTTGGGGGGGGTTGGGGCAGGGAACGGGTAGTATGAAATAGGCTGGCATTAAACTTTGTCTCATTTCAAACCACACTGAATAGCTTTCACTTGACCCAGCCCAATACTTACTGATTTAAGAATCCTGGAACCTGGAGTTTGTTGTTGTTTGTCCTTCATTCTCCAAGACCAATGACATCAGTAAAGTGCTGTCTTGACTTGCAAGTGAATTGGATTTAAGTGAGGCAGGATTGTCCAAAGTCACCAGTCTCACTCTCTCCTCCCAGAGCCATCTGGGTCTAGTGCCAAGACACAGGTCAGGATGACTGGTGATAGCCCTGGATGCAGTGAGAGGCCCTAGTCTCTGTTTGTCTGAAGTAACACCCATTCAGTAATAAAGGAAAGGTAAGAAATAAGGTAAAAGATGGCCTAGTTTGCCTCTGGAAAAGAATCGATCAAACCTGGGGTTTATGGGGTAACTGGAGTGGCTGTCTCCTAAGTTTATATATCTTTGTAATAAGCTTCATTTAAAATTACATTAGGATGGCCAAGTGTAGTTGAACCTTTAGATGACATGGGATCTTCTAACAAGGTAGAAGACCTTAAAAAAAAAAAAAAAACAGCCTCCCCAGAGCTTCACTGAGAGCTCTCTGCCACAGAAAGGTCTCACCAGGTTTCCTTCATCCTCCTCTTTCCAAAACACTTATTTGAACTTCCACAATAAATGGTCTGGCCTAATGAGGTCATAGGTTTTTCTAATCTATACACTCCCTATGGCAACATTGGAGAAAGAGAGTGAACAGAGACCCCTCTTAGGGCTATTAGCAGCAGCTAATGTTTTCCTCAACCTGATGACAGTAACATATGGAGTTAGGGAGGGTGGGAGGTACATTGACCCAATGACAATCCCAGAGACCTGGTCTCAGGCAGCACCAGGAACCCAGCCTGGTCCAGGGGAAGAATGGAAACCAGGCCACTGGGTGGTGACAAGGAGATCTTTCTTTTTGAAAATCTCTTGCTACCCAAGGAGAGATTGTATTTCACTCCTCCCCACCCCCACCCCGACAGCCCTGGAGCTGCCCTTGTTTCCCTAATTAGTGTATGATGGCCACATTCTCGGGTGCTGGAGGAGGCCATATCACAAGGGATAAGTCCCGGCTTTAATTTAGCTTGGCTAAGGGCGGGCATCTGCCTCCCCATCACCACCGACTGGTTTTAATTGTTTCTCCTTGACAGCAGGTCACATGAGTATTGGCTTTTTAATTAGGACTGAAATTTCTTCCCAACCTTGGGAAATTATTTAATTTCAATATTTCTTTTGCTGAGATCTGGATCCCGCCCCTCTTCCAGACCTTAGTCCTTTCATACAGGCACAATCTCTCCCCTTTCAAGCGTGAATCCCCCATGGACTTCTCCTGCCCTTCCCTAAACCCTCCCAGGTCTTGCTGAGATGCTTTGAAAGGATCACAATGAATATTCAAGTCTCCAAGGAAGACATCAGCCCTTGCCCTACCCCAAATCTGCTGGGGTCCCAAAGTCTCCTGCACTCACTCCATCAGACTAAGCTCAGAAGAACTGTTCCTTTCACCAACCCACTCCCACCCCTAGACCCATTGACTCTTCTCCCTTTCTTTCTAAATCTTATCTGCCCTTCCAAGCTTCTTTCTCCAGGAAGTGCCCTTAGAGATACAGCTTGGCATTGTGGGAAAAGCAAAGTAGACTAGAAGTCAGAAGACCTATGTACTGGCTCCATCACTCACTTCACGACTTTAAGCGTATCATTTCCTAACTCTGAACTCAGTTTCTTCCTCTGTAAAGTGAAGGAGCAGGGCTAGATATCTTATGTAGGTTAGGTTGGAGCTTAGGTTGGAGCATTGTACTTTGAGAGTTAGGAAAACCTGAGTTCAAATCCAGCTCTAGACATTTACTAGCTATGAGACACTGATCAAGTCACTTAACCTCCATTTGCCTCAGTTTCCTCATCTGTAAAATGAATGTAGTAATACCTCCTAGGGTTGCTGTGAGAATAAGATGGCATAATATTTGTAAAAAGAGTTTTGCAGACCTTAAAATGCTATGTAAATGCTTGCTATTATGTTTCCTTAAGGTCCTTTCCAGTTCTAACATTTGTTGAGCCTGAGATCATTCAGGCCAGTCTCTCTCTGCAGATAGGCTGCCACAAAGACAACAAATATTCATTAAGTGCCTGCTGTGGGAAGGCCCTGTGCCAGAGACTGGCGAAGGTACAAAGTTTAGCTAAGACACCATCTGGTCCCTGCTCTAGTGGAACTTAATAGAATAGAGGATTAAGGCACAAACACAAGCTACTATAATATGCAAAGTTAAGTGGTAAGTGCTTTAGAGAGTCCTACAACAGAAAAAGAAAAAGAAAGCTTATACAAGACTGGAGGGAGGAGGTCATTAGCAAAAAACTGAGGAAGCTATGAATCATGAGTTTTAGCATTACCTAAGCTTAAAACAAACAAACAAACAAAAAAACCCTAACCAATAAATAAATAAATAGATAAGCAAATTAATAAATATATAGATGATTGAATGAATGAAAGAATGAAGGAATCAGATTCAGAGAAGGCAAGAGACTGGCCCAAGATCCCATTGCAAGTTAGTTAACAGAGTTAGGACAGGTCTCCTGACTCTTTGTATATCTTCGTACCCTTGAGAGAGTTGATTGTTAAATTTTCATTGTGACCACATACATTTTTGGAAATCAACAAATAAATAATACAAATCAGGACTTGATTTATTGTATTGTTGATTGTCTAATGTCTTAATAAAGAGATGGAGAAAATGTTAATAATATATTTTAAACTTAAACATGCTCCATGTAGATTTGTCTCCCCAAGAGAGCTGGTTGTTAAACATTTACCAACATATCCCAGACCCTGACACTCTCTTTGTCATTGTGTCAAAGACAAATTTTATGGACTTAGTTATTTGTTTATCAGATCCAGCCTGGCAGAACCTTATCAAAATCTTTGATAAGATATGAACCAACAAAATGAAGTAATTTCTCAGGATTCTTCCTGGAGATAATATAAGACCCCAGCTACCATTACATGAATGAAGCCATTCTGATGGCTAAGGTAGATTCAAAGCATTGGCAAGAGGAGTTGTAGGGATTCTGATGAGGGTGTGATTACCCCCAGCTTTGAAATTAGAGTAGTTGACATTTCTGTGGGATAGTGCATATATTCATATCCCCTTTCCACAGAGAAAAAACTAAGGTCCAGGAAAGTTAAATTACTTGAAATCAAGGTCTTCTCTCTCCAAGGTCTTCTGTCTCTAAAGTCTTTCTGCCATACTAGTTTTCCTTACTAACTTATTTTTTCTTTCTAAAACAAATTAATGAAAAAAATCTGAACAGTGTGGGACCCTCAGTTATTCATTTTTACAGTACGTCTAATGATATACTGTTTTCCCTAATTAGGCTCTGTTCATCACTTGGAGGCAGAAAAGAGAGGTGAAGCATACAGCCAGTTGAGAATTAGAGTCTTTAGCATGTTTCAGGCAAAGCTCAACTTCCATTAAGTGACATTAGGGTCACAGTATGGGTTATCCTCCCCAATCCTGGACTAAGAAGGTAGATCCTAAAGCTATTGCCCTACTTGAGCTGGTTCTGAAACATGTATGGGAGAATATTTCAGATCTAGAAGGGCCTTCAGAGAACAGAACATACAATGTTAGAGATGGTTCATTATAAAGATGAGAAAACCAAGGCCAAAGGATGGGAATGTGTGAATAAATGTATGAATGAATGAATAAATAAAAAAATGAATGAAAAAGCATTCATTAAGTGCTTACTGAATGTCAACACAGTAAGTGCTAGAAATCTAAATAGAAAAATGAAATAGTTCCTGTTTTTAAGCTTATGGGAAAAACTATACATGTGTATACACATATATACATGTATGTATAAACATATACCTACATATACTTAATGCATACAATAATATATGTGTATGTATATATGGGGTATGTATGTGTATATGCATGTGTATACATACATATGTCTATATATACAGACATATACACATGTATACACACTATGTATGTGTATGTGCATGTATATATGTGTGTATGTACATATATACACATACACTTTTTTTTTAATTTAAAAATTTTTTTGCCATAGAGTAGTGGAAAAATCTGACCGGGAAGGCCTAATGATTTAACAGTAGGGCAGATGTCAAGGTCCAGGGGTCCTTGAGGTGCATTGGCAGGTCAGATGTCAGTGCCTGGGTCCTGGAAGGTATCGCAGCAGAGTGGACGGTAAGGACAGGGCAAATAATAAGGTCTGCTATTTCTCTGTCTTGATTGCATTTGGTGACTCCCAGCTCACCCAAGCAGTGTGCTGGCTCTGCAGTGTGGATGGCCCAGAAGGGCCTGGTTCATTACCATTGGGAAGCTATAAGCTTACCCCTAGCTAGTGCCCAAGGCTGGATTTGAACCCAGGATGATGAGTCTTCCTGACTTCAGGACCAGTGTGCTATCTATCTACTGTGCCACCTTACTGCCCCCAAACAAGAAGGCTTTGAGTAAATCCAGGACCTGGGAGAGAGAACCCAATATTCCTTGCAATCATCTCCAGCATTTCTAAAGTTATTGGGGTAATGTGACCTCTCACATGTCCCTTATCCTCTCTGGGCCTCAGTCTTTATCCCATTTTGCAAAATGAGCGTGTTGGGCTTGATCAGCTCTGACCCATCTTACTTTGGAAGTCAGTCCTAGGTCTATGGTAGAACTGAGGGCACACCTAGGTCAGAGGGAGCCAGGGCCAAACAGGGCCCAGAGAATGTCTTCAGTTCTCCCTCTCTTCTGTAATGAACCTTCCCACAATCTTTTCTCCTTCACACTTCCTTCCACCGTCTCTCTGCACGTGCTTCTGTGATTTCCTTCTTGTCTCCTACCATGTTCCTCGTGATTTCTCTCCTTGTGTCTCCTTTTTTTCCCTTTTCTTTTCTGTTTCTCTCTTCCTAAGTGTGCTTGTCCTGAGCCCCATTCCTGTTTGCTTTTTCTTTCTCCTTACTCCCTTTAAAAAATCTCTTTCCTTAAGGGAAGAAGGGTGAAAAAAGGGTGAAACTCTTTTCATCTCCTCTCCCTGCTTTCATCTACCTTTTCCTCTCCCCTCCTCTTTCTCCATTTTTTCCTTCCCCTGTTTCCTTCATTTTTCTATCTGAACTTTCCCTTATCTCCACTCCAGGGCTCTCCCTTCCCCTCCTAATCCCCTCCCCCACTGCCTTGCCAGGTCTCTCTCTCTCTCTCTCTCTCTCTCTCCCTCCCTCCCTCTCCCCACCTCTCCTGTTTAGGAAAGAAAACAAGCTCTTTTCATTGCTTCCAGGCAGAGTGGTCTTCAAGGCCCCAGTCAGGGGAGGCCGTTAATGAAGGCATCTGCTGGGTGGTTTCTCCTAAGCACTTGCCTGACCGGAGAAATTCTTAAAAGGAAAATTCTCACATTAAAGCGTCTTTTGAACGTAGTCTGAATGAACAGCTAATAGGTTGCAGGGGCCCAAGCTGAATTATAGGAGAGATGGATTTTAAAAACCTGATGAATCTTTCATTTGGTCTCTGGGCAACATTCCCAGTGTTCTTGAGGAGGCTTAACAGGCCTTGATGGAGGGCGACGTGGGCACTCTGGGCTGATAAATTACCATCATTCTCTCCTCCCCTGCTCTGCCTCCTCCCCTCACCATGAGTTTATGGGTATTATAGACCCAGGAGGGTCATAAAGACAAAATCTGCAATGCTATGTATATAATATTACCTTTCTGGGAGGCCAATATTTACCTTTGAGGTAGCCAGGAGCAGGGTGCTTGCTGGCTAAACGAGCCCCAGCTCTCTCCGTGCAGGGGATGGAACAAGCTTGAGCAGCAATCCTAAACCCTTTGGTCACCTTCAGGTTAACACTAAGTGTATCCTTCTCATCTCTTCAAACGAGCAGGGAGCCCAGGGCCTCCATCAACTTCTGGACTCATGTCTGACAAGTGGGGATGGCTATGTAGCAGCCCTCCTCCACATCATAGTATTCCAGGATAAACCACAGGGAAGGAATTTAGGGATTATCTAATGCAACCCCTTCATTTGACAAGTAAAGAATTGGGCCCAGAAGAGCTCTTTACTCAAGGTTGCAGCTTCAGGGCACCAAATTGGGTGTTCATACTGCATAGGAGAAGGAAACCTGAATTTGGAGAGGTAAAATCTGTCTTCTACTCTTGCCCTGCTACTTACTAGGTGAGTGACCTTAGGAAAGTTCAATAGCTTCTCAGGTTTATCCCTCTATATGATGGGGAGAATTATAACTTCCTCGACTTCCCTTCATAGGATTGTTACAAAGATCAAATGAGGAAAGGTCTATGAAAGTGCTTAGAAAACTAAGAGTTGGGGTTCTTATTAGTGGGAAAGAATAATATTAACCCTCTTCTGATAGTCTCCTCTGTGGAAAGGGGATGGAAGGGAGCCTAGGGCATCTCAGAAGTTATGCCAGAGGAGTTTTGGTTCCAGTTGGTCTTACTAGAGAAATTCTCTGGGCCCTTTTTGGCCCTGGCTCCCTCTGACCTAGTTTTGCCCTCAGTTTTACCATAGATCCAGTACTGATTTCCAAAGTAAGATGGGTCAGAGTTGATAGGCAGAGTGGTTTTGTGTATGGACCTAGTTGTGGACAGACACATGTATTTGTTGTCTGTAAAAGAAACTGGCTAAGTGGAGAGAGACTCACCCACATCACCAGGTTTGGTGGGGACCCTGGATTCTTGAGGTTCTAGAGATTCTATGCCAGTTGGTTAAAAGCTCTGGCATGTTCTGCCAAGCTTCACAACAAAGGTAGTGAGTGTCTGCTGTCCAAGGAACGATCTAGTTGAGCATGGAGAAGCCTATGACCAATAGGCTGGCCCCTAGGGCATGACTTCTGGTGCAATGGACACCCACTAAACAATACATGGAGTCTGTCTTACAAAGACATGCAGCAATAATAATAAATAATAGCAACAAAGAATAACAACTAATATTTATATAGTGCTTTAAGGTTTGCAAGGCATTGTTCATATCCACATTGGAGCCCCATGGCAACACTGGGAGGGACGTGTTATTTTTACCTCCATTTTATACATGAGGAAACTGAGGCTGAGGGAAGTTAAAGGTTTGTCCAGAGTCACACAGCTTCTAAGTGTCCGGGGCAGGATTTGAACTCCAGTCTGACTCAGAACTCTTGTGTAGTGGCTGTTCTCTCCCTAGCTCAAGAATGTACTTACATTGATCAAATCTCAGACCTCTGAAGTTAAAAACACATATCATAAGAGCCAGCATTTGTATGTTGCTTTAAAGTTTGTAAGGTGTTTGACAACCATTAAATATGAGTGAATGATAATATGTCTGATCCTTACAAGTGCCTAGTAAGGTAGGTGCTATTGTTATCCCCACTATATGAGGGAATGGAGGCCCAGAGAGGGGGAGTGATTTGCCCAGGTCACACAGCTAATCAGTTTCTGAGTCAGGATTTGAGCCCAGGTCTTTCTGATTCCAAGTCTTGTGCTTTATCCCTGGCCCACCTAGCTGCCTTCTTAGAGTAGAGTCCCCTGTGATGGGACCTCAGAGACTGTAGGAAAGTCTCTCTGTCACCAAATGCCTCCACTCACTTACTGCCTGATGCCTGAAATTATGCCATCAGAGCATAAGCCTTTTAGTTTCAGGCTTAGATTTCTCAGATACACTCTCTTTCTTTATATTTGGTTGGTCCCTAGAAGTCTGCTGATAGAAAGGCACTTTGCTGTGATTGGTTTTGTCTTGGCTGCACTGGTATGGTCTTCCTGAACCAGGGTCACCTCTCCACCAAGGTGAGGCAGCAGCAGGCAAATGCCAATAAAATGCATGAGAAAATGCTTTTGGGAAATGGATCTTCCTCTAGCTGGGGTGTTCTGTAATCAGGAGCAATGCAGCTTTGGCTGGGGATGCCCCACTCTCAGCTGTATGTGGGGTAAGACTTGAGAAGCTGGCATGCCAATTTCTTCCCGGGGGCTGCTGCCTGTCTTCTCAAGTACTTTTTTAAACGCTGGCATTGTGCCCTCTCAAGGGCTGCTGAAGAGAAAACAGCAATTAAAGCGTTGTCATCCAACTTGTTCAGGCCATTAACTTGTTCAATTTTGCATATAAAATCCACGAGTCTATTTAATGTAGGCACAGCACCTGGACAAGAGCTGTAAATGTAAATCAATACATAATGATATTCTCTCAGTCATACATACTCTGATGGGGGACGGGGACGGGGATTGCTCTCTCTGCTCTCACCTCCCTGCTTCCTCTCCTTTCTCTCTTGGTTGTTTTCCCTCTTCCTTCTCCTTTCCCTCTCTTAAAATAAGTGACCAGACAGGGATGGATCAGTAGTAGGGGGTGAAGAATCCCTACTAATTTCTTTGTGAGCAGATGGCTCACTTCTCATCCTTTAATACTAGCTCATATTTATAATTAGGTTTACAAAGTTTGTGGAATGCAGCACTAAGGAGGGCACAGACACCCAATCTCAAAGGAAGGGGGTGGGGGCTGGAAGCAGCTCAAACCCTACCTCTGACCCGAGATAGTTCTGGGACCCTGGACAACTCACTGACTCTCTCTGTGCTCTAGGTCAGTGGTATCAAACTCAAAAAGAAAAGGGATTCCTATAGCTGCATATTGACTTGGAAAACCACAAATTAACATTATCTATGTTGTTTGATTTTGTTTTATTTATTTTGTCAAATATTTACCAATTACATTGTTTTGGAAGGAATCAGGGTTAAATGACTTGCCAAGGGTCACACAACTCCTAAGTGTCTGAAGGCAAATTTGAACTCAAGTCCTGTGTTCTATCCACTACACCACCTAGCTGCTTCACCAATTATATTTTAGTCTTGCTCCCCAAACTCCATGGGAGTTTGACCACTCTGCTCTACGAAACTTTCTAAAACTCTTAAGTTGCAGACAAGATGCCATCTCCATTGAGAGAAGGAATTTCCTCACCTGGCAGTCCTCTATTGCAACTAAATATTCTGTATTACAAAGAATCTTCCACAACAACAAGCCAAGAAGTAGGTACAAATACAGCAAACCTTTATCAAGTGCCTTATTGTGTTAAACATTGTACTAAGCATTAGGTGGTTCCAGGATGATAAAACCTTTTAAAGCTATGGACATTGATTCCCAGAAAGTCAGTCTGGTCTAATGAAAAGAATGTTGCTCTTACAGTCAGGAACTCAGACTTCCAGGTCTGACTCTGACACTTCATGAATGTGTGACATGGAGCAGGTTACCTAATAATAATAACTCATGGGGGATAGAGGCAAGATGCCAGAGTAAAAGCAGGTACTTGCTTGAGTTCTCCCACAAACTCCTCCAAATACATGTAGAAAATGACTCTAAACAAATTCTAGAGCTGCAAAACCCACACAATGACAGAGTAAAACAAATTTCCAGTCCAAGACAACCTGGAAGGTCAGCAAGAAAGGTCTATTTCAGCAGGCTGGGAGAGAAGTGCTGTCTAGCCTGAGCTGGCCAGAACAGAAAGAGCTGGAGCAGGCCTCAGGCCAATGAATCACTGGCAATTGTAGTGATTTCCAGATTTCTCTCAACATATATATATATATATATATATATATATATATATATATATATATATATATATATATATATATATATATATATAAACACCAAAGATAGCTTAGGAGGTCAGTGGGAAAGGTCTGTCCTTGGTGAGAGAGGAGGGTTGTATGGCCTCAAAATGAAGACAGTGGAGGTGGCACTGGTGACAGCAGCAGCATAAGAGGCTGCTTCCAGAGCTCTCAGCCCACAGACTGTGTGGGGGTCATACAGCCAATCAGAGGGGGATTACAGGGTTCTCTTTGCTGGTGCAAAGGCAGGATTCTCTTGCTTTTCCCTGCTTAGATCTGGGTCATAGTTGTGGGTGGCAGTCTTGGTGGGAGAGAGAAGCATTGGTGTGGCTGAACTTGTGTCTGCAGCAGAGAAGGAATCCTCCTCACATTTCCAAGGCAGAAAAAAGTGCTTATGGTCACTCAAAGAGCAGAACACAGGTCAGGAGAGGAGTAAACACCTCCCCTTTAATCATATTACCTTGGAAAAACTGAAAAATTTACAGGTTCCTAGAAACATCTCTGAAAAGAGCTGCACAAAATCCCTGAAGTGAACCCTCCACACTGGAAGCAGAGTCCTACCTTAACACAGTTAAAAAGTCAAGTATTTGGCTGGGAAAATGAGCAAGCAGCACAAAATCTCAGATTATAGAATCTTACTTTGGTGACAAAGAAGATCAAAATATACAACCAGAAGAAGGCAACAATGTCAAAACTCCTACATCCATAACCTCCAAGAAAAATATGAATTGGTCACAGGCCATGGACGAGTTCAAAAAAGGATTTTGAAAATCAAGTAAGAGAAATAGAGGAAAAATTGGGAAGAGAAATGAGGGTGATGCAAGAAAATCATGAAAATGGGTCAATAGCATGCTAAAGGAGATCCAGAAATACACTGAAGAAAATACCTTAAAAAATAAACTAACCCAAATGGTAAAAGAGGTCCAAAAAGCCAATAAGAAGAAGAAAGCCTTAAAAAGCAGAATTAGCCAAATGGAAAAGGAGGTACAAAAGCTCACTGAAGAAAGTAATGCCTTAAAAATTAAAATGGAGCAATTGAAAGCTAATGACTCTATGAAAAATCAAGAAACAATAAAACAGAACAAAAAGAATGAAAAATGGAAGACAAGTGAAATATCTCATTGGAAAAACCACTGATCTGGAAAACAGATCCAGGAGAGATAATTTAAAAATTATTGATGATCAAAAAAAGAGCGTAGACATCACCTTTCAAGAAATTATCAAAGAAAACCATCCTGATATTCTAGAACGAGGGGGAAAAATAGAAATTGAAAGAATACACTGATCACCTCCTGAAAGAGATCCTAAAAGGAAAACTCCTAGAAATATTGTATTCAAATTCCAGAGTTCCCAGACCAAGGAGAAAATATTACAAAAAGCCAGAAAGAAGCAATTCAAGTATTGTGGAGCCACAATCAGGATAAAACAAGATTTAGCAACTTCTACATTAAAGGTTCAGAGGGCTTAGAATATGATATTCTGGAAGTCAATGGAGCTAGGATTAAAACCAAAAATCACCTGCTCAACAAAACTGAGTTTGATCCTTTAGGGGCAAAATAGATATTCAACAAAATAGAGGACTTTCAAGCATTCCTGATGAAAAGACCAGAGATGAATAGAAAATTTGGCTTTCAAATACAAGATTCAAGAGAAGCATGAAAAGATAAACAGGAAAGAGAAATCATAAGGGACTTATTAAAGTTGAACTGTTTACATTCCTACGTGGAAACATAGTATTTGTAATGCATGAGACCTTCCTCAGTATTACAGTGGTTGGAGGGAATATATACATACATACATACACACACACACACACACACACACACACACACACACACACAACCCAGGATGAGTTGAATATGAAGGGATGATATCTAAAAAATAAAATTAAGGGGTAAGAGAGGAATGTAATGGGAGAAGGAGAAAGGGAGAGGTAGAATGGGGTAAATTATCTCACATAAAAAAGGCAAGAAAAAACTTTTACTTTGGAGGAAAAGAGTGGGGAGGTAAGAGTGAATGAGTTAACCTTACTCTCATTGGATTTGGCTTAAGGAGGGAATAACATAAACAATCAATTGGGTATGGAAGTCTATCTTACCCTAAAGTAGAGGGAAGGGGATAATAAGTGGGGGGGCTTATGATAGAATGGAAGGAACATTGGGAGAAGGGGTAGTTAGAAGCAAACACTTCTGAAAAGGGCCAGGGCCAAAGGAGAGAATAGGGATAGGATGGAGGGAAATATAGTTAGTCTTTAATAACATGACTATTATGGAAGTGTTTTGCATAGCTACACATATATAACCTCTAAAAAAATAACTCACTTTTCTATGTCAGAGAGACATAGCAAGGATAGTGGGAAAAGTACTGGATTTGGAATCAGAGGACCTACATGCTAATCTTGACTCTTCTATTTACTACCTGTGTGACTTTGTGCAATAAATCAATCAACCAACAAATATTTGTTAAGTACCTACTATGTGCCATGCACCAAGCTAGGTACCAAGCAATACAAGTAGAAAAAAATTAAAGAATCACAATTTGCAAAGAGCTTATAGTCTAATGATTGAGAAAATGATATATACATAAGTATATATGGCGTAAAATATACATATATACAGCATAAATACAAAGTGAATAAAATCAAATGTGTACAAAGTATTGAATAGTACAAGGAATTGAGTAGCTTGGGAGGAAAGCCACCAACAACTGGGAAACCAGTGCAGAAGATAATGCTTAAGCAACTTAAGGAAGAGAGGAGCTCTATAAGATGTAAGTTAGGAGGGAGTGTGAGGCAGGCATGGGGGATAGGCTATTGTAAAAATTCAGATATGGGAGATAGAGTGCCATATGCAAAGAACAGAGAGAAGGACATTCTGGCTGGATTGCAGAGTGCAGAGGGGGAGAAAGAAAGGTTAGAGTTTTTAAAGCTAAACAGATGAGCTTATGTGTCATCCTAAAGGCAATAGGAAGTCAATGAAGTTGACCGAAAAGAATAATCACATGGTTGGATCTTCTATTAGGGAAAATCACTTTGGCACTAGGGTATAGGATGGTCTAGATGGGATAATTAGACCAATTAGAAGGCTGTTGGCATAATCAAATGGAGGGGTGATTAGGGCCTGAATTGAGGTGGTAGGTGTGCAAGTGGAGAGAAGTGGGCAAACAACAGATGTGGTGAAGATGGAAATAGCAAGATATGACAGCTGATTACCTATTAGCAGGATCAGGGAGGGTATCGATTCCGGGATATATGCATATATTATCTCATTTGTTCCTCATGAAGGAGGTGTTATTCTTGTTCCCATTCTACAGATGAGGAATTTGAAGCTGCAAGACATGACCAGGGTCACTTAGTGTCTGAGATGAGATTCAAACCCAGGCCTATTTGATACCCAGGGTCCAGAACTCTATACAGTATGCTATATGCTATATTACCTCCTATGGCCCCTCCAGTTCTCAGCTTCCTTATCTGCAAAATGGATACCTCGTGTGGATATATAAAAGAAACCACTTTGTAGGGACTTCAAAGCCTATGGAAATAGTTGTTATTATTAATTGACTTGCTGGGAAGTCAATATAGCTGGGCAGCACACATTTTATTGTGCTTCTTCCTTCCCTCCAAGGGCCAAGTACCCTGGATGCTTCAGACATTCAGTTTACCTTTACTGAGTCTCAGAAGAAAGAAAATTTCATTTCCTTTGGAGAGACAGTTTCATTTCTTCTGACATGTGGCTTCATTTCAATTATTTATAATAAAACTGGAGAGTGTACTAATAAATGTGCCAGAGAGGATGTAACAACAGGCCCAATGTTTTCTGAAAGTAGATACATGGGCTAATTCTCCGCAATTAAATATTGGGAGAAAAGAAGGAGGAAGGGCTGGGCAGAGTAAATGAAGTGGGAAATAGCCATGATCTCATCGGTAGCACTTGAGTACCTTTGGATCTTTACATTCATGAGAAACAACTTTAAAATCACTGCCTCTCAGAGATAGAAAGTACTTTAAAACATAGAAAGTTTGCAGCTGCAAGGGAGGTGAAAATTCACTTTAATTCAACATATACTCAGTACCTGCTCCACTGACTCCACTTATTGGCTGTGTAACCCTGAGCAAGTCACTTCAGTTATCTAATAATATAATTTTCAGAGAAGGTACCAAAATGCATTAGTAGAGGGAATTTCCTCACCTGGGAGCCCTATATCAATGAAATCTCAGGTCCAGTTCCTATCCTTCTATTTTACTGGAACTTGAGATTTCATTAGTGACCAACTTTTTGTGACCCCATTTGGGGTTTTCTTGGTGAAGATACTGGAGTGGTTTGTCATGTCTTTTTCCAGCTCATTTTACAGGTGAACTGAAGCAAACAAGATCAGGTGAATTGTCCAGGGCCACACAGCAAGTAAGTATCAGAGGCCAGATTTGAATTTAGGAAAATGAACCTCCCTGACTCCAGGACCAAGTATAGTAGAGATCCACTGTGCCTCCTAATGACCACACCCATAGACTGGGTGAATGGCTAATCAAATTGAGGCATGTGAATGTAATGAAATAAAATTGTATTGAAGGAAATAATGAACATGATTAATATAGAGAAGGGAGACATATTAACTGATTCAATGTGAAATAAGCAGAACTAATGAAACAATACACTCAATAATTGTACCAGGATAGGTGGAAAGAACAACAAAAAAATCAAATCTGAATGCTGTGAAATTATGGGTATTAGACTTAACCCTAAAGAAGAACTATGAGTACACCACCCTCATTGCTTTGCTGAGGTAGGGAACTAGGGGAGTGGAAAATTACATGCAGTGACAAACTTGGTTGGTGTGATGGCATTTTTGTTGAAATTTGTTTTCTCCCCCCTCCCCCACCTTTTTTTTTTTTAATGAGGGGTAGCTTTCTGGGACAAGTGATGGAGAACATATTGGGAAACATAAGTTATGTAAAGACAAGATATATATGTATATAGAAAAAGATAGATTTTTTAGACTTTGATGCCTCCTTGTAGCATCAAGAGTACCTTGGTTTCTTCAGGAGAGTGCTGGTCCAGTCAAACACAAGAATTGGCATGTCCTTGACTAGCTAGAAAGACTCTGAGTATTGACTTAGTTATGCCTGTTGTCGAAGGGACAGCTTAGCTAACTGTGTGAAGGCTTATCACCAAAGGGATGACCACCTGGTAATAATTTCTCTCACACACAGCAGTTAGTGAGGATAGTCTATTAAAGATTTAAAGATGAGCGGCTAGGTGGCACAGTGAGTAGAGCGTCGGCCCTGGAGTCAGAAGGACCTGAGTTTGGATCCAGCCTCAGACACTTAACCCACACAAACAAAAACCTAGCTGTGTGACCTTGGGCAAGTTACTTAACCCCAACTGCCCTAAAGGGGCGGCTAGGTGGTGCAGTGAGTAAGAGTGCTGGCCTCAGAGTTGGGATGACCCGAAATTGAATCCGGCCTCAGAAAATGAGCACCCACACACAAATAATGACTAGCCGTGTAACCTTGAGCAAGTTACTTAACCCCAATTGCTTAAAAAAAAAAAAAAGATTGAAATAGTGGCTACCTATATCAGCGGAGGGAATATCCAGATTGATGAAGTCAAAAAATCCTGTAATCACTGAAATATGCATCTTAAAAAGGCTGAGAAACAGACAAAGCAGGGACTCATTTACTCCCTTACAAATTCCATCTTTTCCATCAACTGAAACCTCAAAATAGCACTAAATTTTTAAATTTTATAAAAATAAATGTATATTTTCTAGAGAAGAAATAGTAAATTCTCCTTCTAATTCCCTCAGGGTGCAGCTTCTCTTGGGAAGAAGTCCTCTGGGTCAGGGGTCTCAGTAAAGGACAGGAGAGATCATTCTGCCCCTCCCGGGACTGTAATTTAGTTTGCCCTCATCTTCTCTTCAGCATCCACCTCTGCCTTTCCTTTCTCTCTAGAATTAAACCTACAGACTACATAATAACTGTTGATGTCGCCCATACATTCAGGGAGACCTTCAACGTAACATTGAAAGGCTGATTCTTTCCTTGTTTTATGTATAACTCTCCTTAGTTCAACAAGTTTAATCTGGGATCAAAGCCTAAGTCAGGGTTCATTCTATGGCCTGGATTGTTTAGGGTCTGAGTTGAGTCTCAGACTAGGAACTGAATTAGGGTCTAGCCCTGTGTCAGGACTCAGTCTAGAATTCAGCCCTACCTAGTATATTAGAGCTGCTGAAAATTCAGCCTGGAGAAGAGTGGATGCAGGAATGCTGTAATGCTTACCTTAAAATTCTGACTTTTTCTTTGTTCTTTTCTCTGCTCTACAATCCTTTCCAACTCTGACATTCTACACTCTGTGCTTAAGGCCCCTTCCAGTTCTAAATCCTGTAATCCTATTTCCAGTAGGCCAGTCATGTAGGCCTGTCTTGTAACACACTATGCCCATCTCTGGGAAGTACACCCTAAGCTCCTGCTCAGTTTCATGTCATTTGTCTGCAGTCAATGCTGGAAACATATTTATTCCCTTAGCTTGTGAGGCTACATTGGTAGAGATTTATTGAAAAATGTTTGGGAACAAAAGAGTTTAGTGAAACTTTAATTAGGCCTGGATCTGGGGGGGTGACTGTTGCCTTGGACCTAACCCCCCCCATCCCCCAGCCATCAGGGCAGTAATGATGAGAGACAGACAGAATTTCACGATTTGGAAGCAGATTTCATGTTTTCGTCATACCTCAAGTTCCAAAGATAATAGAATTTATTCATAGAATTTACACTCCAGTGGTGTAAATAAATGGTGCTGTGTTGTAAATATAGAATCACACAAAATTCAGAGCTGGAGACCAGGCAATAATTCAGGTAAGAGTTTTCTTCACATCATAAATCAAAGGAACGGCAGTTGTCCCCACAGATGGGATGGTAGCCTCTGGTAATAGATCAGTATGTGGCGATTTTGTAGAAAACTTTAAAATAACAGCCTGGGAAAAGCATCTATCTTAGTTTATTTGGGGTGTGGTGTGGCTAGAAGAGGGAGCTCAGAAAGGCCTTGCCCCTTTTTTTGTTCTTCCTTCTACCCTACAGGGCCACATAGATCGTGTCTAATGTCTCTACTGCATGACATCCTCTCAGAAATTTTATAGTATCACAGACACTCAGTCTTGGATGGGATAGTGCAGAATCTATGTAATCAAAGGTCTGTATCTACTGTATTATCCCTATCAAAAGGTCATCCAGGTTTTATTTGAAGACCTATGATGATGGAGAACTCACCTGAGGCAGCCTTCCCGTTTGGACAGCTCTAATAGGTAGGAAGCTAACAATGTGTATTATTTACCTTCTGTTTAGTTAAAATCAGCCTCCCTGATTCTCACTCTGACATTGCTCCTTGTTCTGTCCTTTAGGGTCAAAGACAACCAGACAAAACCCTTTTGCATATGACAGCCTTTTAAATACTTGAAGAAGTATCTCTCCTCTCCTCTCCTCCCCTCCCCTCCCCTCCCTTCCCCTCTGCTCCCCTCTCCTCTCCTCTCCTCTCCTCTCTTTCCCTTCCCTTCCCTTCCCTTCCGTTCCTTCTCTTTCTTTCCCCTCCCCTACCCTCTTCTCCCCTCTCCTCCCCTCCCCTCTCCTCCTCTCCTCTCTTCTCCTCTCCTCTTCTCCCCTCCCCTCTCCTCCTCTCCCCTCCCCTCTTCTCCCCTCCCCTCCCTTTCCCTTCCCTTCCCTTCCCTCCTCTCCCCTTCCCTTCCTTCCCTTCCCTTCCCTTCCCTTCCCTTCCCTTCCCTTCCCTTCCCTTCCCTTCCCTTCCCTTCTCTTCTCTTCCATCAAATGATACCCCTCATGACCAGGTTTCAAGTAGTCTCTCTTTTGGAGTCACCCTCTGAAAAAGATCCAGCCCTAGAGTTTAGACTTTTTCAAGTAAGACAGGTTCCCAAAGAGCCCAGCTCCTCTATTCCAGAGGAATTGTTCTTGGTCCCAAGTCAGTCAGTCAACAAACATTTATTAAGTACTTAGTATGTACCAGACTCACTATTTGTCAGTCTTTCTCTTTTCACCTTTCCTCATTTCTGACCCCTTAATAATAATTCCTATTCCTATCATACATTGCTGTTCCAGATGTTTTCTTCATAATAGCCCTGTGAGGTTAAGGAATACTAAAATAATTCCCCCCATTTTATAGATAAGAGAACTGAAACCCAGAGATGGAAAATCAGTAGCCCAGGTTTTTATAGCCAATAAAGTTAAAGCCCAAACTCAAATTCCTTGACTTCTGTCTCAAAGATCAGGGCTCACCTTTTGACCCATGAACTGAGACCCCAGGCTCCCTAATGGTTGGAGAAGTTAGAGGTTCCCTTTTATTAAGGGGATTTGTTCTGTGAAGTTTGGATTCAGTCAAAGGGCCACACTAGAGGACCTAGAGGGCCACATGTGGCCTCAAGACTGTAGCTTCCCTAACCCTGCAACCTATCCTGGCCCCTCAGCTTGCTTAGCTCCCTGGGCTCAAGAGTTACAGTGATATTTAATTACTTTCTCCTGCTTGGTTTCCACTCACTTTTTCTTTTACTATATCCAATCTACCTGAAGTTCAAACAAGGATATTCAATGAGGTAGAGAACCATGAAACTCATGAGTGCCCTGGTCCCTTCCAGAGGGTCACACATGCTCTAGATCATTGCTAAAGGATGTGAATGGAAGATGGTGGAGTGGAAACAGCACTTCCAAAGCGCTCTCCCCTACACCACTTCCAAACCATGTAAAAGGGGTACTCTGAACAACTTCTGGAGCTCCAGCACTGACAGAACAACACAGAGAAGCTAACCGCCCACTGAGGACATCCCAGCAGCCCTGCAGGGAGTGGCCAGCACAGCACAGCACAATGCTCTGGGAGCCTAGGGCAATGCTCTAGGAGCTGAACCCAGGCCCATCTGAGATGTGGTTTTAGCCTCAGGGCGACCTGGCCAGCAGCCAGCTGGAGGGACCCCAGAACACCAGCAGCTGTGGCAATTCCAGAATTATCAACACAGATATGCCTAGGACAAAATGAGAGGTTAGTGCCCTATGGACTTTGGGACCAGTATTTGGGGAATGCACCAGCTTCCTCCCCTGGGGGCAAGAAGCAGCTGAGGAGCCATGGCACAGAAGCCATTTTGCAGCTTCAGTGGCAGCTTCAGCTCCTGGTCTGCGAACTATGGGGAGATCCAGCAATCAGTCTGGGGGTTAATTGCTCTTGCTTTAACCTGCTTGGATCTGGATTGTGATCTGGGGGGGGGGGTCTGGGGTGGGTATCCAACTTTCCAGAGCAGGTGGAGGCTTTACAGAGGCCACCCAACTAATACCTCCAGAAGTTGTGAAGACCCCAACGTTTGGGACGGAAGCTCCCCTGTCTGGTGGCAGAGTCCTACTGTGGCAACAAGCCCAAAAGTCAAGTAATCAAGTGGCAACATGCCTAGGCAAAGGAAACAAAATAAACAGAAAAATGCAACATTACACTCCAATTTTGGGGGCAAAGAGGATCGAAGCATAGAACAGGAGGAGGTCTGTGAGGTCAGAACTCCTGCACCAAAAGCTCCAAATGAAAATATGAGCGGGTTACAGGCCACAGAGGACCTTAAGAAGGATTTTAAAAACCAAATAAGAGAAGTGGAGGAAAAATTGGGAAGAGAAATGAGAAGAATGCAGGAAGAGTATGAAATTAGAGTCAACAGCCTGACTGAGGAAAATAACACCTTAAAAATAGACTAACTCAAATGGCAAAAGAGGCTCAGAAAGGCAATGAAAAGAAGAATGCCTTAAAAAGCCGAATTTGCCAGATGGAAAAAGAATCTCAAAAGCTCACTGAGGAGAATCATTCCTTCAGAATTAGACTAGAGCAAATGGAAGCTAGTGACTTTATGAGAAATCAAGATGCTATTAAGCATCTTTATTAAAACTCTTAGGAATATTATAGCCAGGTTCCAGAATTCCCAGATCAAGGAGAAAATACTATAAGCAGCCAGGAAGAAACAATTTCAATAATGTGGAAACACAATCAGAATAGCCCAGGACCTAGCAGCTTCTACTCTGAGGGACTGAAGGGCATGGAATATGATATTTCAGAGGGCAAAAGAGCTGGGACTGAACCCAAGGGTCACCTACCCAGCAAAACTGAGTCTTTGGTTTCAGGGGAAAATATGGTCATTCAGTGGAATAGAGGACTTTCAAGCATTCTTGAGGAAAAAACCAGAGTTGAATAGAAAATTTGACATCCAGACACAAGAAGCAAGAGATGCTTGAGAAGGTAATCAGGGAAAAGAAATCAAAAAGAACTTATCAAAGTTGAACTATTTACATTCCTACATGGAAAAACAATAATTATGACTGATGAAACCTTACTCATTATGAAAATATTTGAAGAAGGGTATATGGGCATATGAGTACATATGTGAATGTGTGCATATATGTTTACAGGTATACATGGATAAAGAGCACAGATTGAATTTGGTGGGAAGGGATGATACTTAAGGGGTGAAGTTAAGAGGTGAGAGAGGAAAGTGGCAAGAGGAGATGGGGAGAGACAAGGTAGGGTAAACTAGCTCATGTAGAAGAAGCAAGGGGAAGTGGCTACAGGGGAGGGGAAGAACAGGAAGGCAAAAAGGCAAAACCATATTGTCATTGAATTTGGCTCAGGGAGAGAATCACATACATACTAAATGGGATATCTCACCCTTCAGGAGAGTAGGGGGAAGGGGGACCAGAGGGGGGGATGACGAAGGGGAGGGCATTCGGAGGGGAGGGGAGGTTAGAAGTACCCACTTTTGAAGAGGGACAGGATCAAAGTAGGGAATGGACCAGGTGGGAGGTGGGATGGGTGGGAGGGAAATATGAGCACTACTATCGTAATGTTTTGCATAGCTATACATGTACAACACATAATGAATTGCTTGTCTTCCCAGAGGGAGTAGGTGAGAAGGGAGGAAGGGAATGAATCTGAAATTTGAAGTTTTAAAATTAAATATTTCAAATGTATATAAATGCTATTATTAATACTATATTGCATGTAATTGGGAGATAAGATGTTCAGGCATTGGGGCACAGAGATTCACTTTGCCCTAATGGTAAAGTCTAAGGGAGCATGGGAGAACATATGGGAGAGAGAAGATTGGATGAGGGGATATCTTGTGGGACTGTTATTCTGGGGTGGTGGGTAGGGAAAAAATGGGGAAAAAATTGTAACTTAAAATCTGGCTGAAATGAATATTGTAAACCAGAAGTTAATAAAGCATTTGTTAAAATTTAAAAAAAAAAGGATGTGAATGACTAATGAGTTTTGGTTCATCCCTTGGTCTGCATAATGGGGGAAGGCTAAGGGAGTATCATAGGGGGCTGGCAACTGAACCAGGAAGAGTCTCCCACTATATGGGCCATACGGAATGAAAAGAGATAGATTCTGGTCCATTTCGAGATGTCCTCTTTCTTAAAAACAATGACAGCCTTATCTATTGGGTGGATCCTCTATGGAAGAATCATTGAAAGTCATGGAGATGAATCATGCAAGAGAAGAATGTGGGGAATGGTTTGTATAGACATTAATGGAAAGGATATCCATTTTGATGAGACCAGGGATCTATAGAAGAATCAAAGTATTTACTTGAATTTTTAAGTGTATTTTAAGTGTAACCCCTACTCCACCCTTGCACCCCTTACCCCTGCTTCTGTTGGGCTCTATGGGAGTTGGGGTGCAGGGGGACCATTACCACTTACCCTTGGTGGATGCTACTACTATTGTATTTAGCTGCCATTTGCCTTTGACTGTGTGGAAATTAGAACAGCAAGTGGTTAATTATGGGAATTGAGTGAACCATACTGATTCCCTCATGAGGTTCAGTTCTGGAGCTAGCTCAGTTTCCTTTCTATTCAATTATGGGTCTAGTCCAACTTCTGTCTTATGAGAAAATTTTATTCAATTATAAGAATAGTGAGAAAGGCTAATTGCATTGTTTGAACCTAGCTTTGCATGACTGGGAAACTGGACCACCCCTGTCTGCTGCTTAGAGACATTTAACTAAGGGCCTAGGTGATGCTGACCAGAAACCCAGTCAGCTCTGAAGACTTATACAAGGAGTTTCCTCACAATTATACATCTCAAGCAACCCAGATGTCTTATCTGAAAACTTCCCCATGCTGGTCAATCAGTTATTGTTTCCATGTTCCTTTGACTGAATACAGAATCTTAAGTAGAGTAGGACACATATTTTTCTGATTTCAGGGAATTGCATCTGTTCTCTCTGGCTCTTAACTTGGAAAATTTCTAATCTTTCATCCAATTATAAATCAGATTATTTCATGTCCTGGTTAATTGTGTTAATTAATTCATCTTATTTTATTAATCATTTTTAATGCATAAAAGTCTGTCTCCCCCAAATTTGGGGTCCAGTGTCAAAGCTGAAGGGCCTGGTCCCAATTTGTTAAGCAATTGACATACATTGCTTCATAAACTGGTATGCTCAGAAGCTCAAACCTTTGTTTCCTCAGTCATCTCATCTTTCATCCACCACAACTGGCAATGGAGCCTCTGGATGTCCCTGACTCACCAGAGCACCTGGATAGTTCCATTCGAGAATACTGCTTTGTTAAAAATCAGAAAGAAACAAACAGGAGAGAGAGGCAGCCAGTTCTCATATCTACAGTGATTAGGTGAGAGATACGGTCGATTCCTTTCCTGATCCAGGTCTCAGGGAGGTAGTTCAAAGTAACATTTTCTCTTTATAAGCCAAGAGGCAGAGAGACAGAGAAAGGAGAGGTGTGTCACCCTTTGTGTGGATCTGCCAGTTTCTGGCTCAGCAGGCCCTGAATCATCATTTCTCCTACTTTTATAGCCATTTAGAGCATAAGATTTTTTTTTTTTGCCATGTCACAGTAACAGCCCTTCATTCATACACAGAAATAGGCCCACCACAAACTTCCATGTGCTTGCTTAGATGAAGCCGGGCAAAGAATATCTGTGTAGATTTCAAGGCATGGTCTACCTATCTGATTTGGTAATTAGTCCATACAATCAAATAGCATAATTGTAGAGAACTCTGTGACCCTGAGCAAGTCACTTAACCCTATTTGCCTCAGTTTTTGATCTATAAAATGAACTGGAGAAGGAAATAGCAAATCACTGCAGTATGTTTGCCAAGAAAAACCCTGAATTAGTTCGTGAAGAGTTAGAAATAACTGAAACAACTGAACAATAACAAAAAGGGACTGATGGTCAAAGCACCACAGGAGAGCCAGGGTTAGCTGAACAAGGACCAGAGTAACCAATACTGACCCAGGAAAAACTAATAAAATGATTACACGTGTGGTCAATCTCAGTCTGAAAGCATTTATTAAGCAATTACTATGTTCAAGACATTGTACTAATCCCTAAGGATATGGAAAAAGGCAAAAACACAGTCCCTCCCCTCAAGAAGCTAACATTGTAATGATGGAGATAACATGCATAGAAGATGTATGCAAATAGAAAGTAATCTCAGAGGAAAGGCACATTTAGTGGAGGTAGAGGGATCTGGGAAGGAAAGACATCCTGCATAAAGAGGAATTAGAGCTGAGTCTGAAGGGAAGCCAGAAAGTTGAGGTAAGGAGGAAGAACATGGTAGGCATGGTGGATAGTCAATGAAAAGGTATGGAGCTGGAACATGGATGCCTTGTTCAGGGGACAGAAGTCCAGTGTGGATGGATCATAGAGTATATGGGATGAAGTAATAAGAAAGAAGATTGATTGAGAGGTAGAGGTAAGCAGGGGCCAGGATATAAAAGGTTTTAAAAGTCAGAAAGGTGTTTTCTAAATTTTGTTTTGTTTTGTTTTTAATCCTGGAGGCAATGGGGAACATCTTGAGTCCAAGTAAAGAGGTTACATGTATTTTAGGAAAATCATTTGGTCTTCTGAGTGGAAGACAGATTGGAGTGGGGAAAGATGAGGTAGGGAGACCATTTAGAAAACTATTAGAGGGGCAGCTAGGTGATGCAGTGAATAGAGAGCACCTGCCCTAGAGTCAGGACCTCCTGAATTCAAATCTAACCTCAGATACTTTACACACTTACTAGTTGTGTGACCTTTGGGCAAGTCACTTAATTCCAATTGCCTTGCCTTCCCCCCTCAAAAAATTTTTAAAAGAAAGAAAGAAAATTGCTAGAATAGTTTAGGCAGGAGTGAAGATATGACCTAACAGGTTGGAGAATATGTGGGATGAGTGAGAGTGAGAATTTGAGCCTGTGAGACTGCAAATGGTAGTATCTTCATCAGTAGTTGAGAAGTTCAGAAGTTAAGGGAGTTTGGTAGGGGGAGGGCAAAGAAAATGAATTCTGTATTGGACATGTTGAGCCTGAGATTCCTATGGTACATCCTATGGTATGTTGGGATAATGAGACTGTAGCACAGGTGAGAGATACGCTAGGGCTGTACATCTGTACAGATTTGGGAACCATCTCCTAATTAAATATACGAAGGTTGATGAAATCACCACAATGTGCTATTGTTCAGTTGTATTCAACTCTTGGTGGCCACATGGATTTGTCTGAGTGCTTTTCTTGGCAAAAATGTTGAGTGATTTGACATTTCCTTCTCCTGGTGCCCCCATTTTACATATGAGGAACTGAGGCAAATAGGGGTTAAGTGACTGGCTCACGGTCACACTGCTAGCAAGTGTCTAAAGCCAGATCTGTACTCAAGTATTCCACATTCCAGTGATGGTGCTCTATCCACTGAACCACCTAGCCCAAGCCAAATAGCATGGCATAAAAAGAGAAGGGTTCAGGATAGAGCCTTGGGACCCACCCATAGTTAGGGGGTAAGTTGAACTAGCAAAGGAGACTGAAAAAGAAAGATAGAAGCAGAAAAGATCAGTACCATGAAAACCTAAAGAGAAAAGAAGACCCAGTGATTGACAGAGTCAATGCTGCAAAGAGGACAAGGAAGACTAAGATTGAGAAAGGGGTATTCGATCTGGCAACTAAGAGATTGTTAAGAACTTTGGAGAAAACAATTCTAGTTGAAAAATGAGATCAGAAGCCAGGGAGGGATTAGAAAAGAGGAGAGGAGACAAAGTAGAGGCACAGAAAGTAGATGGCTCTCTCAAGGAGTTTAGGGGAGGCAAGACGTAAGGCAATAGCTACTTGTGGTGGACGGAGTGTTTTTGGAGGAGAGGGGAGACATCAGCATGTTTGTTGGTTGTAGGGCAGAAGCCAGTAGTATACAAGGAGAGATTGAAGATGAGAGTAAGGATGATAGTGGGGGCATTTGGTGGATACATTGGGAGGGCATGGAATTGAGGATGCATGTAGCAGAGGCTCCCAAAGTGGTGATCACAGGGGGGTGGTAGTAACCTCAGGGGCAATTAGGAGTCATTGGATAAAAACAAGGGGGCAGTGGAAACATAAAAAGAGAAGAAAACTGTGAAAAACCATCCATACGTGTTTCATCTATCGTGTAACAGAGTTAAAGTCGGAGTGACTACATTATCTTCCAAATACACACACAAAATATAACCCATCACTGATCAAGTCCACTGACTGGTCTTAACAAGCAAGTTTTGGCAAGCAAAACTGTTTCACATTGTTGGGAAGTCAGGTATGCATTAGCAGGAAGATATGTATGTAATGACTTGTTTACAATATCATACTATACAGTTACATGATGTAATATCACATCATCAACATTTCAATGCAGGAAAAAGTCACAAATTTACAATAAATTATTAAATTTAAGGTGTGTAATTTTTAAAAAATATATTTGTTAAATGATGTGGATTTTTAAAAAAAGTTAAAGGAATGAAGAAAGTAGACATCCAGAGAGGCACTGAGTAATTTTTTTTAAGGGGGCAGTTGGCCAAATAAGTTTGGGAACTTCTGGTGTAGAGGGTACATGTTGTCCTCTGCAAAGAAAAAGTCTAACTCTTCATCTAAGACCAGAATAAAGGGGATAGTGGAATGGAAATGTCTGAATGATGTGAGATGAGGAGAATGAGGAGCTCTCCACAAATTTCCTTATTTTCTGTACTGGGGAGGAAGTGCTATGAAGAGTTTGAGGAGTTATGAAGAGGTTGGCAACATCCACTATGGAGAGTGGGATAGTGACTCAATTAGGGAGCAATAGAATGTTTGCCTTGCTTCAGTGGAGTTTCAACTGAGATCAAATAACATGTTTATAGTGTATCCATTAGTATGTGAATAGGAGCAAAGGTGGCAGAAGGTAAGAATGATCCAAGGTTAGGGTTGTAAAATACGAGATCAGAAATAGAACAAGAAAAGAAGGAATTCAAGAGTAGGAGTTAGGAGATGAGTTGGTTCTACAAGGAATCAAGAGAGTAAAGTGAAGAGAGCATAGCAAGTGTATGTGGCAAGAACAGAGGAGCAGGGGCATTCTGAACTTTGTTGTTACTGTTCAGCCATTTTTCACTCATTTCCAGTTCTTCATGACTCCATTTGGGGTTTTCTTAGCAAAGACGGTGGAGTAGTTTGCCATTTCCTTCTTCAACTCATTTTATAGATGAAGAAACTGAGACAAACAGAGTTAAAATGACTTGCCTAGGGTCACACAGTTAGTAAGTGTCTGAGGCCAGATTTGAATTCAGGAAGATGAAGCTTCCTGACTCAAGGCCCAATATTTTATCTACTGCACCACCTAGCTGCCAGTCTCAACTTTAGGGATCATTTAGTCCAACATCCTTTATTTTACAGATAGGGAAATTGAGGCTCAAAAACATTAAGCAAATTGTCCAAGATAACATGTCTAGTAAGGAGGAGAGCCAAAACATGAACACGAGTCTGATGACTCCCAAAGTGGTAGCCTTTTCACTAATTCATGCCGCTTTGCTGAACATGCTCCAGATTTTCAATGACCTTCCTAAAAATGTATGATATGCAGAGCTGAACACAGTGTTCCAAATGTGATCTCCCCAGGGCAGAGAATAGCTGGACCATCCCCTTTCTCATTCAGGACAACATGCCTCTATTCATGCAGCCTGAGGTTGCATTAGTGGATTGCAAGCTTTTTAGGGCTTTGCAAGATCAATATAAGTCAATAATGTGATATGGCAGGCAAAAAAGCTAATGTGACTGACCTTAAGCTACATTAAGAGAAGTGGCAGCCCCAGGACTGGGAAGAGAATAATTTCTCTGTCCTCTGCCCTGCTCAGGCAACATCTGGCTGAACTATGTGCACGTCTGGTGCCATGTTTTAGCTAGAGTGTACCAGGATCGGAAGAACCTTTAGATTTTGCCATAAAAGAACTCATTGAAAGAACTGAGGAGTTTAGCCCCTCCCCTCCCCCCAAAAGACAGAAGGGATATGTGAGAGTTGTCTTCAATTATTTGAAGGATAGTAATATGAAACAGTGTTTAAACTTGTTCTGCTTCACCTTAAAGTTGTTGTTCAGTCTTCATTGACCCCATTTGGAATTTTCTTGGCAAAGATACTGGAGAGGTTTACCATTTTCTTCTCTATCTCATTTTACAAGTGAGGAAACTGAGGCAAACAGGGTTAAGTGACTTTCCCAGGGTCACACAGCTAGTAAGTGAAGCCAGATTTGAGCTTAAGACAATGAATCTTCATGGCCTTAGAGGGCTAAATGCAAAGAAATTGCATAGGATTAGAGATTTAGAGTCTGAAGGAACACTAAAGATCATCTAATCCAACACCCTTGTTTTACATATGAGGAAACTGAGGCACAGAGGAATTAAATGATTTACCCAAGTTTACAGAACCTAAGTTACCCAAGCTTGAGTTACAGAACTGGGATTCAAACCACGGTCATCTGACTCCAACCCCGTCATTCTTTCCAGTAGGACATAAGACTGATCAGAGACGAACGTATTGGTTCAAGTTAAAAAAAAAAATTAACAATTTAAGAGTATCCAAAGGTGGGATGGGCTGCTTAGGAGTTAGTGGGTTACTCTAAACCAGTGGTCTTATTGAATATATTTAAGTATGAATTGAACTAGCAGTCCTCTGAGGTCACTTCTATTTCTAAATGCTTTGATAAGTTTTTTTGTTTGTTTGGGTTTGGGGTGTGGTTGGGAGGGTGTTATATCATCATATTGTGAATATAACAATACTGTAATTTTCTAAACCCACCCACCCCCAGATCCTTTGTATGGGAAAGTAGTTAGCAGCGAGGTGGCAAAGCATATAAACGAAGTCCTGAGTTCAAATCTGGCCTCACTCATTATCTGTGTGACCCCAGTCAAGTGACTTAATTGCATGGTGCCTCAGTTTCCTCAACTGTAAAATAAGAATAATAATAGCACCTATATCCCAGTGTTGTTATGAGGATCAAATGAGATATTTGTGAAGTGTTTACCATAATAACAAGTATTTAGCCTGGCATATAGCAGGTGCTTAGTAAATTCTTGTTTCCTTCCTTCCTTCTATATCTAACTCTTCTTGTACTTGTACACTTGAATTTGGGGATCTATGTGTGGTACTTAAGGTTTTTTTTCCTGTAAAATCCCATTAAACCCCCTCCTCTCCTCATTTCACCTCACTAAGCTGCTTTCTGCCATCATTTCCTCCTCTGTTCCATTTCATATAATGAGGTAGCCCTTCTCCTCGCTGAGGTTAACCCTTTATGTATTCCAGTGATCTCATTCCATCACATCTTCTTCGGCAGATTACACCCTCCCCTCTATTTTCCTTTCTTTTTCTCTTATCTTCAATATTGCCCTCTCTACTGGCTGTTTCTCTTCTGCCTACAAACATGCCCATGTTTCATCCATCCTCAAAAACCTCTCAGTTCATCCATCCGTCTCCATTAGCTGCCATTCAATATCCCTCTGCCATTTTGTGGCTAAATGCTTTGAGAAGATCCTCCACATCTTTCTTTCCTTTCACTCTCTTCTTGTTTCACAGTCAGGCTTCTGACTTCATCATTCAACTGAAAATACTCTCTCTAAAGTTGCTGAAAATCTTAGTTACCAAATCAAATGTCTTTTTCTCAACCCCCATCCTTCTCTGACTTCTCTGCAGCACTGTCGCTCATCCTCTCCTTGGTGCTCCCTTCTGTCTAGGTTTTCAGGCCACCACTCTCCTCTGGTTCTCCTCCCACCTCTCTGCCCACTCCTTCTCAGTCTCCTTCCCTGGATCTTCATTTAGGTCATGCCCACTAATGGTGAGTGTCCCACAGTGCTCCCTGTCTAGAGCCCTCTTCTCTCCTCTCCTATATTATTTCTCTTGGTTATCTTATCAGTTCCTATGGATTCAATTATCTATATGCCAATGATTCTTGGATCTACTTATCCAGCCCTAACCTCCCTGCTGACTCCCAGATTCACTGTCAGTCAGGCATTTGGAACTGGATGGGCCACAGGCATCTTAAATGCAGCCTGTCCAAAACTGAATTCCTTATCTTTCCCCAAAAAAACCTTTCCCTCTTCCTACTTTCCCTATCCTATAAAGGGCATCATCATACTCTGTCACACAGGCTCACAATGTAGCTGTTATGCTCAATTTCTCCCTGTCTCTCACCTCCATATCTAACCGATGGTCAAAGTCTGATGATTTTACCTCCATGATGATTCTCACATACACTCCCTTCTTTCCTCTGACTCTCCCTCTATTCTGTTACTCATGCCCAGACTATTGTAATAGCCTTGCTGCTTGGTCTCCATGACAGAAGGCTCCAGTCCATCTTCCACTTGGTTGTCGAAGTGGTCATACAAAAGTCCAGATCTGACCATGTCACCCTCCTATTTAATAAACTCCGGTGGCTCCCAATCACTTCCAGGATTAAATAGAAAATACTCTGGCCTTTAAAGTCCTTCATACCCTGACCCCCCAACCTTTGACTTTCCAGTCTTCTTATACCTCACAACTGCCACCTGCCAAAATACACACATACTGTTTGATTGACACTGGTCTCTTGGCTATTCCTCACATAAAACACTCTACTGCATGACTGGGAATCTTCACTGGCAATCCCCCATACCCGAAATGATCTCTCTTCCGGCTTCCCTGACTTCCTTCAAGTCCCAGCCAAAATCCCAATTTCTACAGGAAGCCTTTCTTGATCTCCTTAGTCCTAGTGTCCTCCCTCTGTTGATCATTTCAAGTTTATCCTGTTTATTCATGTTATCTCCCCTATTAGACTGTGAGCTTTTTGAGAACAGGGATTGTCTTTTACCTTTCTTGGGATTCCCAGTACTTACCACTTACTTAATAAATGTTTATTTACTCACTACCTGACAAAATCACATATACTTAGGCTACCATAGTGAAATGGGACTTCCAAATCTAACCCTTCTCTCCAATCCTTCATAGCCTGTCTTATCCTCCAGTAACCTTCTTCAAAACAATGACAACCAAGCTCTCATTTTTAGGTAGTATTTCATAGTGGGAGAAAATACTTGGAGGCTGAAGATTAGGGTTTTAAATGAAACTCTACTAGCCAGGTGACTTTGCACAAGTCAACATCTTCTCTATGAGTATTAGTTTCCCCATCTATAAAATGGGCATGGTGCCTTGCAGACTTATTGTGAGGATCAGTTTGAGATAATGTTTGTAACCTGCTATGTAAATATCAGCTACTGTTACTCCAGGTCAATCTGGCCTCTTCACTGTCCTTGTCCTGCTTGTTCCTGCTTATTTCTGTCCTATGACCGTTGCTCATGCTGTTGATCATACATGCCTCTTGTCCTCCCTATTCCTGTCATTTATCCATACTCCAACCGTCCTCCCATTATCATCTCCTTCAGGAAGTTTACCCTAACTATGCCTTGGTCCATCAATGACATGACTATGATATCGTAGAGTAATAGAAAATAAATTGAACTTTGAGTTCATAAGTCTTGGGTTTGAGCACCAGTCTCAACATTAATTACTGTGTGACTTTAGAAAGTCAATGCCTTTCTCTGGGCCTCAGTTTCTCCCTGTGTCAAATGAAGAGGTGGGGTTGATTCTTCTCACTTTATGGGTTTCCAATGAACAGCTTCCATAAATAAAAATCTAATGTTGAATTTAGGGGGATAGGGTAGTCCAGTGGAAATGTACTGGCATTAGGAGTTAGAGAATCTGTTTACACTCTGTTTATACCACAAATTCACTGTATGTTTGTGGATGAGTTGTTTCTTCTCTTTGAGACTCAATTTTTCCTCCTGTAAAATGGGAAGAATAATCCTCTCCTTGCCACAGGTTCAGGTCTGGTGGGAAGAGATAATAGGCGAGATGAACTTGGGGAAAATTAGAAATTTTCATCAATGTTAAGAGATGATCAATATTTGGAAAACTGGCCCATTCTTTTAATCACTAAGTAAAAATAAATACCACCCCACCCCCATGAAGTTCAGGAGGAAAAATATTTCCATCAGGAAGGATGGAAAACAGGAAGTTTTTTTTTTTCATATGAAAACATTAAGAGAGGAAGACCTCACTCTGGGAGCACTGGCAGGAAGGAACCTGGCTGGACCCCTCCTGGGGACTTCTTTTTCCGTTTCTCTGTTTTCTGCCCCCCTGCCTGACTCCCTTCACTTGCCAACTCCTGGAGAGTTTCTTTGTCTCTCATGCTGCCATCTGTCCACAATGGGCCCAGCCTTGATACTCATTTCTTTCTTCCATTGACTCTCCTAAAGACAGAGGTAAGACTTCAAAACAGCCTACTCAAGTGCATTCAAAGGAAGACAATATAAACTCACAGTTCTCAGAATTCTTGAGTTAATAGAAAATAAATATCTCCTAGATCTCCTTCCCCTTCCTTCCCTCCTAGCCTCCATTAAGTCTTCCATAGGTTCCTGGGCAGGACCAGTGAATTTTGTTTTTACTCTACTAAGTTGTCTGAGTTGGAGCTCCACTGGTGGCCAAACCATCTTGCTTCCAGAGAAAGACTCTGCATGTCCTCTCCCAACTGAGGTTTCAACCAAACTCATCCTTCGATATTTCCATCTTACATACTTAAAATCACAGAATGTCAGACCTGGATAGGAACACAGAGCATCAGACCTATAGGGACCCTTTGACCATAGAACATGGAATGTCAGAACCAAATAAGAACTTAGAATCAGAACAAAGAATGTCAGAACTGGAAGGGGACTTAGAATATGAAATCTTAGAAGGGATTGCAAAGACTGCCTAGCCAATCTCCTCCCAATTAGTACAACCCCCTCAGTTTATAAATGAGAAAACTGAGGCCCCAAAGAGAGAAGTGTTTTGTCCAAGGGCACATATAGTAAGCCCTAGGGCTGGAACTCAAGCCCAGTACTTTAAATAAATGCTCTTTTCAATATATCATGGGGCTTTCTGGGCGCCCCTTTTGTTTTTCCCCAAACTAGGTTCATTCCATGACCCTCCCAAGTTGACCTAAGTTTTTCACATCAACAAGGTTCTATCCATTTTAATAAGTCATAACACATCTCTTCCTCCTTTTCTATTAAGAAAATTTCCTACAGGTTTTTAGTACCTCATGTCCAGTAACATGTGGCCATAGAGTGACATAAAGTATTCTAAAAATCTTGGTACAGTTTTAAGCTTTAAGTTGTAAAAGGTTTTACACCAGCTAAACATCAATTATTGTTATGATTCCATGTTACTCTATAGGGGTGTGCCTGTGTACTCTTGGATATGCATATGATTTGATTTAATTTTATCAAGTTTAACACCTTAGAAAGCTTGGTTTTAACCATCGGATCCTCATAAAAATCCTGGGATTGTGTGTGTGTGTGTGTGCTAGTGTATGTGTGTGTGTGCTTGTATTGTGGTGTATGTGTGTGTGTGTGTTTGTGTGGATTATTATCCCTGTCATAACAGTTGAAGGAACTTAGACTCAGAAAACTGTAATGCATTCATTCATTCATTTGTTCATTTAACAAGTATTTAATAAATACCTATTATGTGCCAGATGCTATTCTAGCAAAGACAGAACAAAAACTGCCCCTGCCCTCAAGGAGTTTACATCTTGGGAGATAAGAGAGTGAGTAGGGAGGAATAATGTATGTACATGCACATACATACACATATGTGTATATGTACATTTGTATGTATACACATATTATACCCATACATATATATGTATACACACACATATATATGCATACACATATCTGCATCTACATATATCAATGGAGCAGCTGGATGTATATAATATATGCATGTATGTGTGTGCATATAGACACCCAACTGCTCCATTGTTCATATATATGCACACATGTATATATGTATGCATATATGTATTATAAAAGTATGTGTATATGTGTATTGTATATATGTGCATGCAATATATTTATACAGATATACTTAAACATATATATGTATACACACATATACATATCTATAGCTACATCTAGATATATCAAAGGGGAAGCTAGGAACCACAGGGGATAGAGTGCTGGGCCTAGAGTCAGGAAGACTCATTTCTTTTCATTCAAATCTGGTCTCTGACACTTGCCAACTGTGTGATCCTGGGCAAGTCACCTAACCCTGTTTGCTTCAATTTTCTCATCTGTGAAATGAGAAGAAGAAGGAAATGGCAAACCATTCCAATATCTTCACCAAGAAAATCCCAAATGGGGTCATAAAGAGTCAGACACAACTCAACAATAATAACAACAACAAAATGAGTTAGTATAGGAAACCTGTGGACTGCTTCTCAGAATAATGTTTTAGAATTCATTAGATAAAATAAGTATGATTGCAAAAGAAAACAATTATATGGAATTGAAGTTATAGAATTGTTTAAATTAATTCATGGGACTCAGATTAAGAACCCCTGGTCTAGGACCAGTGAGAGAGCACACATACATAGTCCCTGCTGCTGGGGAGGCTGAAGCTAGTGAACCATCTGCATTCAGGAGTCCTGAGCTACAGGAGGATTAGAGCTGATCAGGTATGCCTGTTAAATCTGGCATCACATGATAATCTCCTAGAGGTAGAGGGCCACTGGGCTGCTTAAAGAGGGGGAAACTCACTTAGGTAGAAAAAATGGAGCAAGTTAAAGCTTTTGTGCTGATCACTACTGGGATTAGTCCTCTTAGGGACTGTTGTATTTCCAGCCTGGGTGAGATAGAGAGACAGACAGACAGACAGACAGATAGACACACACACACACACACACACACACACAGAGGAAGGAAGGAAGGAAGGAAGGAAGGAAGGAAGGAAGGAAGGAAGGAAGGAAGGAAGGGAGGAAGGAAGGAAGGAAGAGGAAGGAAGGAAGGGAAGGAGGGAGGGAGGAAGGAAGGAAGGAAGGAAGGAAGGAAGGAAGGAAGGAAAAGGAAGGAAGGAAGGAAGGAAGGAAGGAAGGAAGGAAGGAAGGAAGGAAGGAGGGAAGGAAGGAAGGAAGGAAGGAAGGAAGGAAGGAAGGAAGGAAGGAAGGAAGGAGGGAAGGAAGGAAGGAAGGAAGGAGGGAGGGAGGGAAGGAAGGAAGGAAGGAAGGAAAGAAGAAACAAAAGAGGGAGGGAGGAAAGAATGAAGGGAGGGAGGGAGGGAGGAAGGAATGAAGGGAGGGAGGGAGGGAAGGAAGAAAAAGAAAGAAAGGTCACAGGTCCAAAGTGAACTCTAAAGGGGACCAGAAAGCCCAGCTAAGACCCTTTATTGCTGTTGTTATTGTTGTTAACATTACTATTTAATTTAATTTCAAAGAAGCATAGGTAAGATATAGACTTTCTGCTTACAACCCCTTCCCCCAACCCAAGACCAGAGGAAATCTTCTTCAATCAACGTATAAATGTCGCTTTTTTGAATAGAATAGGGAAATTGCAAACCAGATGCATTATATAAAGCAATTATGGAAATGGAAGAATAAACTAAAATCCTATCTCACCACTGTAGGCAGGAAACAATGCTATGTCCTTGTCAGGGAACTAACTGCATGTGATGTCAGAGAAAGGAACCAACTATAAAAGAGAGGTCCAGAGAGGTCTCAGAGGGATCTGGGGGAGACTAGACAACAGAACTGCCTGCAGTCTTTTAGACAGTCTCCCAGCAGATGAACCCTTCCTCACTTTCTCTAAAGCATTGTCCCTATCACAGCCTACTTTAAAAAACAGCCAGGATAAAAGCTTATTACAAGGCTCCGCTCAGGAGACACACCTTCCATGAACTATTCCCCAGTAGCCCCCATACATAAATGACATATTTCTCCTCAGATTTCCCTCCAGTGTTTCCTCCTGAGCTCTGCATGGTCCCCTTCACGTTCAACTTGATTTGCATGCAATGTAATATTCCCCCAAGTAACTGGTCAGCTTTTTGGGTCAGAGATTGTGTTATTTTCCATTTTTGTATCCCCAGGGAGCCCTTGATAAGTGTCTGCTGGGTTGCATTAAATTCAAAAATGGTAAGTATCTACCAGTATTTAGAAGTTTGTCTTGTGGAAGAGAGATTAGTTTTGTTCTGCTTGCCTCCATAGAGCAGAAATATTGTAGGACCAAAGAGTGGAAGTGTGACAGAGGTAGATTTCTGTTCAGCAGAGGGAAATATTTCTTAATGGTGCTTGGAAAGTGGGATGGACTGTCTCAGGGGATTATGCCTCCCTGGGAATATTTAAGCCAAGGCTTGGTGATCAGAGGAGTCATGGACCATAAAGAAGAGTATTAATGTTCAAATAAAGTTCCCCCCATGAAGTCTCTCTCAGCTTCTCCAAAGCAAGTCCCATTTCAGTCCACTTCAAGGTTTACACCCCCTGGGTAGCTGAGGTGGTCCATTGCTAAGGACCTCAAAGAGACTTTGCAGAAAAATTCAACAAGCCAGCCAGGCAATGCTAAAAGCAAGAAGACTTAGGAGGTTTGACTAGAGACATCCAGAGAAATAAGGCAGATGAGGACATGGACACATCCAGAAAACAAAGCACAAAGGGTATGTAGCATTCAGTCACAGTCACAGGGCAGGACCAGGACCTAAGAGTGAGTTGGAGCAGGAAGATAGAATCCACAATGGAAAGGGGGTAAACTGCCCCCTGAACATGACCAATCATTGCACCAAGTTCTCACTTTGGTTCATTGACATTACAGGAAGCAGGGAGTGAAGCTCAGGGATCTAGGAAAGTGTGTTTTATGGGAGTCAGGGTCTTACTGGTGAGTTTCTTACCTCTGACATTACAAGGCAGGGGTATGTCAATCACTGAGTTTTCAAGGAAGAGAAATTCCTGAGATTCAACCTAATTTAGTGGCTGGAGAGCCAGCCTCCAAGCAAGGATAGCTTTCACTCCTGTCCCACTTTGACACATTCTGGCTGTGTGGCTCTGGGCAAGTCACTTAACCACTCAGTGCTGTAGGCAATTTTCTAAGACTATAAATTTTATTGAAGATGCCAACCAATCTTGGTAGAGAGATTTCTCAATGTCAGTGAAATCTGAGGTCCAGTTCCCATCTCCATGAAAATTTTTAGCATGTCAGGTTTCTAGAAGATTCTAGAAAAGTGAAGGGGGTTCCAGAAGAAGAAGAAAGCAGGACTTGGACAAAGACAGTCTAGTCTGTCAGAGAGAGTAAAGATTCCTCCCTTCCCACCCACCCACTCAACCTCACTCCCTGCCAAAAAAAAAAAAAAGGATTTCCCCCCAGAAGACACTATTAATGCTGTAATACAATTATACCCATTTTACAGATGAGAAAGCTAAAGCTCAAAAGGGGGGACAATGAATTGTCCATGATCACAGAGCTAGTAAGCTTTGTTTAATTCAGCCCTCCTGGACTCTGATGCTAATTTTACCTTCTTGGGCATTTCCACCTTGGAATTAGCAACTTGTTACCTGGTGACACGGTTGTAGTGCTGTCAGAGGATGTGACAGATGTCATCATTGGACCCCAAGGGCAGCAGATTTAATATTCTGTCTCTAAACAAAAAGTGTACATTACATTTGTACCACATTTTTATTTGAATTTTTATTTCATTAAATATTTCCCAATTACATGAAAAAAAATTTGAACAATGATTTTTAAAAAAAAAATTTTGAGTTCCAAATTCTCTCCCTCCCTCCTGCTCCCTCCCCATTCCTTGAGAAGGCAATCAATTTTATATCAGTTCTACATGTGAAGTCATGAAAAACATATTTCCATATTAGCCATGTTGCACAAGAAAACGCAAACCAAATAAAACAATAAAAATAAAGAAAGTTTTAAAACAGCATGTTTCAATCTGCAATCAGAGTTCATTGGTTCTCTCTCTGGAGGTGGGCAGAATTTTTTATCATGGATCCTTTGGAATTGTGTTGCAACATTGTCTTGATTAGGTTGTTAAGTCTTTCACAGTTGACCATCCTTATGATACCACAGTTACTGTGGACAGCGCTCTCCTGTATAGCACATTTCTTAATGAACCATAGAGGAAAGTGTTCCTGATCCCCACACCTATGTGAATTCTTCCCTACCCTGCTATTAGGCATGGCTTCTAAGTCTGGGGCAGTACTGGGTACTTGCTAGAGAGCCCAGCATCTGGTAGAAATAACTGCTATGAGTTGAGGCTGCAAGAGCTGTTATTGTTGAGATTGATAGTCTACACTTAGAATATCTCATTGGTTGCTTTTAGAAAGTGCTTGCTTCTAACATCATCACAAATTCCCCTTGTTGAAGGTGCATTGTTCTAAAATGGGCCATTTGTCTCCCAGGCTCAGCACGCACCCCTTCAAATGCTCCTGGGAAGTGTTTATTAAGCTATTGTATGTTATTTGGCACAAAAAATAATGCATAGAGTCTATGTAGAAAAGTGGAGGCAGAAGTGCCAAGAAGTGTTCTGAGATAGGGAGAGTGTGCACTGTCCAAGGGTATCGTTATTTAGAGAGCTCTGACAGCATTCATACTCTTTCAACATGGAGAAAGAACTGCCTGTCACTGGCAGTGGCAATTGGGGTGAGCCTTTCTCTGGTCCAGACCCAGTCACTTCCCTAGTTAGTGGCAGCTTGGCAGTGCACTGTCTCCCCACCCAGGTGAGATGTCCAGGGTTTCTCCTATACCATGAGACCTCATGCTTCTTATGTCTGAGATCTCTTTTTGTGGTTTCTTACCCTCAACCCTAATCTTAGCTCTGGGCACTTTTTTGTGGAGCTTTTCCCATGGGCTCCAAAATGGCTAGTTATGAGTTGCACAAAAAAGACAAATTTCAACTCGGTTAAAGGAAATACTTTTTAACAATTAGTGTTGTCTAAAAGTGGGATGGATTGGTTACATAGCTAGAAAATTCCCATCAGTGGAGGCCTTCAAGCAGAGGGTGAGTATTACCCAGACCAGGCTAGAGCAGATTCCTGTTTTCTGATGAGGAGCAGCTAGGTGGCACAGTGGATAGGACCCTGGGCCCAGAGTCAGGAAGACCTGAGTTCAAATCCAAACCCAGACATTTACTACCTTTGTGACCCTGGGCAAGTCACTTAATCCTGTCTGCCTCAGTTTTCTTATCTGTAAAAAGGACTGGAGAAGGAAATGGCAAACAACGCCAGTATCTTTGCCAAGAAAACCCCAAATGAGGTCAGGAAGAGTTAGACACAAAACAATTGAAGACTCAGATGAGAGGGATGTAATTATAGACTCAGCATTTGGTGGTCTGGGGTCTGAGTGTACATTCCAATAAACTGACCCTAAGTTGTAAATCACTATGAGACGAAAACTGATTTCTGTGACTGAGCATTTCTATAGCCACTTTGGAAGGCTAGTTGAGATAGAGCTTCCTTTAGAAAGGGTTAGCTGCCACCAGAATTAGTGAGGGAGGAGGAAAGGAACAAGCCTTTATTAAGCACCAATTATATGTGAGATGCTATTAGATATTTTACAAGTACCTAATTTTATAAAATTTTGCTAAGAGCTTTACAAATGTTATCTTATATCTCATCTTGCAACTACCCTGGGAGCTAGGTGCTATCAAGGTCACATAGCTAGTATCTGAGAATGGATTTGAACTTAGGTCTTCCTGATCCTATCTAGTGATAGAGTTCATACTCTAGCCATTCTACCACCTAGAGAGTGGTAAAGTTTTGTGAAAGGGTAAAACAGCAACAAATCCCATTTTTATCCCCATTTCTATATAAGGCTAAGGTTTCCAAAGCATTATTGTCCTAGCACCCTCGTGGGAAAAATGGCTCAGAGATTTAAAACCTCATTTTACAGAGAGGGAAACTGAGAAGAAGGAAGGAAAAATCACTCGCCTGAGACCATAGAGCTAGTAAAAAGGTTTAGAATTTATATTCAAATCAAGGTCTCAACTTCAAATCCTAAATTCCTTCTTTTGCTCCAGATTGACATAATTAGGTACTACCTGGGGGTCAATTATATTCCTCAAAACAAGACTACACCCTAAAAACTTGCTGCTTGATGGTTTGCTTAACCCAAGGTCTAGATAATCCTGTTTCAGTATCCAAAGCATCCCACTACACATTTTTACTCTTGGCCTATGTACTACGTGACAGAGGAAGATGAGCATTGACTTTATTAATTAACATCCTGTTTACAGTTCTATTGAAAACAAATTTGCTTAAAGCAATGACTCTACCTCCTTGAGAACCATCTTTCTTGAAAGTACTGATGGAGTGTGGGCTCCTGATGGGAAAATCTAAGACTGCAATTGACACATACTTGGGAGATTCCATGATAATCCATTGAGATAAGATGTCCAAAAGCATTTTGTGGATTGTAAAGCATTGTCTACTCATCAGGGATTCTTATTATTGACAAGCTCATCCAAAGGGAAGTGAACAGGATGGAGATGGGGCCATGAAAAAGACAATTGAAGGAACAGGAGAGGTTTAATCTGGAGAGGAGAAGGGTTCGCAAGCCATGACAGTTGTCCTCACATATATGAAGAATAAAAAATTAGGAGTAAATGTTGAAGTGGTAGAAAGGTAGGTTTTGGCTAAAAATAAAAACAACTTTCTAATAATCAGCCTTGTCTGAGAGTGGAATGAACTTCTCTCATATAGTAGTGAGTTCTTGAAAGAAATATTCCAATGGAAGTTAAAGAGATACTTGTAGAGGTGTTCCAGCTAGGGTTGGATTGGGTGCTCTCTAAGGTCCCTTCTAAGCCTAAGATCCTATAGTTATTACTGAGGTTTTGGAAATAGACATCTTTGATGTCTGCCCAATCACTTTCCTGCCATCTCTCTCTGGTCACAAAAAAACTATAAAATAATTTGGCCTGAGGCTATCAGGAGCTGGAAGTTCCCATACAACCCCCTTTCTTCTTCATCTGCTGGTCTCTAGCTTTCTTCCCCACATTGGTAAGAAATGAGTTCATAGACTAATATGAAAATAAGTTGAATCTAATGCATGTGTAGAGTCCATATCAGATTGCAAGCCATCTTGGTTAGGGAGAGAGGGGCAAAATTAAAACTTATGGAAATGAATGTTGAAAACTAAAAATAAATAATTTAATTAAAAAAAAAAGAAAGAAGCTCACAAAATCATAGCTGGAGCAGTCATCAAAACTGCTTGGTACTGGCAGAGGAGTAGAGTAGCGGATCAGTGGAATAGATTAGGTTCAGGAGACCCAGCAGTTAATGAATCTAGTGTTCGATAAACCCAAAGACCCCAGTTTTGGGGATAAGAATGCACTATCTGACAAAAACTGCTGGGAAAACTGGAATACAGTATGGCAGAAACTGGGCATAGATCGTTATCTAACACCGTATACCAAAATCAAGTCTAAATGGGTGCATGATCTAGGTGTAAAGGATGATACTGTAAGCAATCTGGGAAAACAAGGAATAGTTTACCTGACAGATTTGTGGAGAGGGGAAGACTTTAGAACCAAACAAGAATTAGAGAGTGTTATAAAATGCAAAATGGATAATTTTGATTACATTAAATTGAAAAGCTTCTGTACAAACAAAGCCAATGTAACCAAGATCAAGAGGGAGGTGGGAAATGGGGAAAGGATTTTTACAACTTGTGTCTCTGATAAAGGACTCATTTCTAAAATTTATAGAGAATTGAGCCAAATCTATATGAATACAAGTCATGGGCGGAGCCAAGATGGCAGAGTAGAAACAGCTCATCTAAGCCACTCTGCCCCCAGATTCCCCCCAAACTATGTAAAAGGGGACTCTGAACAACTTCTGGAGCCCCAGCACCCACAGAACGACACAGAGAAGCTAACCTCCTGCTGAGGACAGCCCAGGAGCCCTGCAGGAAGGACCAGCGCAGCGGTCTGGGAGCCTGCAGCGTGGAACGCGCAGAGTGCAAGAAGCGGAGCCGAGGGGAGCCCAGGTCCGTGTGAGCCGAGGTTTTAGCCCAGGGCGGCAGGGCCAGCAGCCGGCTGGAGGAACCCCAGAACACCAGCAGCTGTGGCGACTCCAGAATTATCAACATAGACATGCCTAGGACAAAGTAAGAGGTTAGTGTCCTATGGACTTTGGGACCTGTATTTGGTCCCAAATGTGTCGGCTCCCTCCCCTGGGGGCTAGAAGCCGCTGAGGAGACACGCCATTTTGGAGTTTTCAGAGGCAGCTCCAGCTCCTGGGCTGCAATTGTAGGGAGATCCAGCGATCAGTCTTGGGGGGGTAATCGCTCTTGCTTTAACCTCCCTGGATCTGGATTGTGATCTAGGGTAGAAGTCGTGGGTGGGTTTACAGCTTGCCAGAAACGGAAGTTGCCCCCCACATGTTCGGGACGAAAATTCCTCTATCTGGCCTTAAAGCCATAGTGTGGCAACAAGCCCAAAAGTCAAGCAATTAAGTGGCAACATGCCAAGGCAAAGGAAACAGAAAAATGCAACCCTAGACTCCTATTTTGGGGGCATAGAGCGGGAAAAGGACTGTGAGGTCAGAAGTCCTGCTCCAAAAGCCCCAGGGGAAAACATGAGTGGGTTGCAGGCCATAGAGGACCTTAAGAAGGACTTTAAAAATCAAATAAGAGAAGTGGAGGAAAAATTGGAAAGAGAAATGAGAAGGATGCAGGAAAAGTATGAAATGAGGGTCAACAGCCTGACTGAGGAAAACAATACCTTAAAAAATAGACTGACTCGAGATTCTCCACAAACTATGTAAAAAAGGACTCTGAAAAAATTCTGGAGCCCCAGCACCCACAGAACGACACAGAGAAGCTAACCTCCCGCTGAGGACAGCCCAGCACCCTGCAGGAAGGACCAGCGCAGTGGTCTGGGAGCCGGCAGCCCGCAGAGCGCAGGAGCCGAGCCGAGCCCAGGTCCACGTGAGCCGAGGTTTTAGCCCCAGGGCGGCAGGGCCAGCAGCCAGCTGGAGGAACCCCAGCACACCAGGAACTGTGGAGATTCCAGAATTATCAACATAGACTTGCCTAGGACAAAGTAAGAGGTTAGTGTCCTATGGACTTTGGGACCTGTATTTGGGGAATGCGTCAGCTCCCTCCCCTGGGGCTAGAAGCCGCTGAGGAGACACGCCATTTTGTAGTTTTCAGAGGCATTTCCGGCTCCCAGCCTACAAATCGTGGGGAGATCCAGCGATCAGTCTTGGGGGTAATCGCTCTTGCTTTAACCTCCCTGGATCTGGATTGTGATCTAGGGTGGAAGTTGTGGGTGGGTTTACAGCTTGCCAGAAACGGAAGTTGCCCCCACACGTTTGGGACGAAAATTCCTCTATCTGGCCTTAAAGCCATAGTGTGGCAACAAGCCCAAAAGTCAAGCAATTAAGTGGCAACATGCCAAGGCAAAGGAAACAGAAAAATGCAACCCTAGACTCCTATTTTGGGGGCATAGAGCGGGAAAAGGACTGTGAGGTCAGAAATCCTGCTCCAAAAGCCCCAGGGGTAAACATGAGTGGGTTGCAGGCCATAGAGGACCTTGAGAAGGACTTTAAAAATCAAATAAGAGAAGTGGAGGAAAAATTGGAAAGAGAAATGAGAAGGATGCAGGAAAAGTATGAAATGAAGGTCAACAGCCTGACTGAGGAAAACAACACCTTAAAAAATAGACTAACTCAAATGGCAAAGGAGGCCCAAAAGGGCAATGAGGAGAAGAATGCCTTAAAAAGTCGAATTTGCCAGATGGAAAAAGAATCTCAAAAGTTCACTGAGGAGATTCATTCCTTCAGAGTTAGACTGGAGCAAATGGAAGCTAATGACTTTATGAGAAATCAAGATGCTGTTAAGCAGATCCAAACAAACGAAGATTAGAAGGCAATGTGAAATATCTCATGGGAAAAACCACTGACCTGGAAAATAGATCCAGGAGAGACAATTTAAAAATTATTGGACTACCTGAAAGCCATGATCAAAGAAAGAACCTAGAAATCACCCTTCAAGAAATTCTCAAGGAAAATTGCCCTGATGTTTTAGATCCAGAGGGCAAAATAGAGGTTGAAAGAATCCACCAATCACCTCCTGAAAAAGATCCCAAAAAGAAAACTCCCAGGAATATTATAGCCAGGTTCCAGAATCCCCAGATCAAGGAGAAAATACTACAAGCAGCCAGGAAGAAACAATTTCAATATTGTGGAAACACAATCAGAATAGCCCAGGACCTGGCAGCTTCTACACTGAGGGATCGAAGGGCATGGAATATGATATTCCAGAGGGCAAAAGAGCTGGGAATGAACCCAAGGGTCACCTACCCAGCAAAACTGAGTATTTTGTTTCAGGGGAAAATATGGTCATTCAGTGGAATAGAGGACTTTCAAGCATTCTTGAGGAAAAAACCAGAATTGAATAGAAAATTTGACATCCAGACACAAGAAGCAAGAGATGCCTGAGAAGGTAATCAGGGAAAAGAAATCAAAAGGAACTTATCAAAGTTGAACTATTTACATTCCTATATGGAAAAGCAATAACTGTGACTGATGATATCTTTCTCACTATGAAAATAATGGAAGAAGGGTGTGTGGTCATATGAATACATATGTGAATGTGTGTGTATATGGTTACAGTTATATATGGATAGAGGACATAGGTTGAATTTGTTGGGAAGGGAGAATACTCAAGGGATGAAATTATGAGGTGAGAGAGGAAAGTGGCAAGAGGAGATGGGGAGAGACATGGTAGGGTAAACTATCTCATGTAGGGGAAGTGGTTGCAAAGGAGGGGAGAATAAGGAAGGCTAAAAAGGCAAAACCACATTCACATTGAATTTGGTTCAGGGAGAAAATGACATACATACTAAATGGGATATCTCAACCTGCAGCAGGATAGGGGGAAGGGAGATGACAGGAGGAATGATGGATGGGAGGGCATCCTTGGGGTGAGGGGAGGCTGGAAGTACCCACTATAGAAGAGGGACAGGATCATGTAGGGAATGGACCAGGTGGGGAGTGGGATGAGTGGGAGGGAATTATAAGCAGCCTTGCACAATATATCTACTATGATAATGTTTTGCATAGCTAGACATGTACAACATATACTGAATTACTTATATCCCAAGAAGGAATGGGTGACAAGGGAGGAAGGAAATGGATCTGAAATTCAAAGTCGTAACATTAAATGTTTCAAATATATATATAAATACTATTATTAATACTCTTTTGCCCATAAATGGGAGATAAGATGTGCAGGCATTGGGACACAAAAATTCATCTTCCTCTAATGGAAAAGTCGATGGGGTATGGGAGAAGGTATGGGAGAGAGCAGATTGGAGGAAGCGATATCTTGTGGGACTGCTATTCTGGGAGGTTGGGTAGAGGAATAATGGGGGAAAATGATTGTAACTCAAAATCTGGCGGAAATGAATGATGTAAAACAGAAGTTAATAAAGCATTTAAAAAAATAGACTAGACTCAAATGGCAAAGGAGGCCCAAAAGGGCAATGAGGAGAAGAATGCCTTAAAAAGTCGAATTTGCCAGATGGAAAGAATCTCAAAAGTTCACTGAGGAGATTCATTCCTTCAGAGTTAGACTGGAGCAAATGAAAGCTAATGACTTTATGAGAAATCAAGATGCTGTTAAGCAGATCCAAACAAATGAAAGATTAGAAGGCAATGTGAAATATCTCATGGGAAAAACCACTGACCTGGAAAATAGATCCAGGAGAGACAATTTAAAAATTATTGGACTACCTAAAAGCCATGATCAAAGAAAGAACCTAGAAATCACCCTTCAAGAAATTCTCAAGGAAAACTGCCCTGATGTTTTAGATCCAGAGGGCAAAATAGAGGTTGAAAGAATCCACCAAACACCTCCTGAAAAAGATCCCAAAAAGAAAACTCCCAGGAATATTATAGCCAGGTTCCAGAATCCCCAGATCAAGGAGAAAATACTACAAGCAGCCAGGAAGAAACAATTTCAATATTGTGGAAACACAATCAGAATAGCCCAGGACCTGGCAGCTTCTACACTGAGGGATCGAAGGGCATGGAATATGATATTCCAGAGGGCAAAAGAACTGGGAATGAACCCAAGGGTCACCTACCCAACAAAACTGAGTATTTTGTTTCAGGGGAAAATATGGTCATTCAGTGGAATAGAGGACTTTCAAGCATTCTTGAGGAAAAAACCAGAGTTGAATAGAAAATTTGACATCCAGACACAAGAAGTAAGAGATGCCTGAGAAGGTAATCAGGGAAAAGAAATCAAAAGGAACTTATCAAAGTTGAACTATTTACATTCCTATATGGAAAAGCAATAACTGTGACTGATGATATCTTTCTCACTATGAAAATAATGGAAGAAGGGGGTGTGGTCATATGAATACATATGTGAATGTGTGTGTATATGGTTACAGTTATATATGGATAGAGGGCATAGGTTGATTTTGTTGGGAAGGGAGAGTACTCAAGGGATGAAATTATGAGGTGAGAGAGGAAAGTGGCAAGAGGAGATGGGGAGAGACATGGTAGGGTAAACTATCTCATGTAGGGGAAGTGGTTGCAAAGGAGGGGAGAATAAGGAAGAAAGGCAAAACCACATTCACATTGAATTTGGTTCAGGGAGAAAATGACATACATACTAAATGGGATATCTCAACCTGCAGCAGAATAGGGGGAAGGGGGATGAGAGGAGGGATGATGGATGGGAGGGCATCCTTGGGGTGAGGGGAGCTGTACCCACTATAGAAGAGGGACAGGATCATGTAGGGAATGGACCAGGTGGGGGGTGGGATGAGTGGGAGGGAATTATAAGCAGCCTTGTACAATATATCTACTATGATAATGTTTTGCATAGCTAGACATGTACAACATATACTGAATTACTTATATCCCAAGAAGGAATGGGTGACAAGGGAGGAAGGAAATGGATCTGAAATTCAAAGTCGTAACATTAAATGTTTCAAATATATATATAAATACTATTATTAATACTCTTTTGCCTATAATTGGGAGATAAGATGTGCAGGCATTGGGACACAAAGATTCATCTTCCTCTAATGGAAAAGTCGATGGGGGTATGGGAGAAGGTATGGGAGAGAGCAGATTGGAGGAAGCGATATCTTGTGGGACTGCTATTCTGGGAGGTTGGGTAGGGGAATAATGGGGGAAAATGATTGTAACTCAAAATCTAGCAGAAATGAATGATGTAAAACAGAAGTTAATAAAGTATTTGTTTAAAAAATAGACTGACTCAAATGGCAAAGGAGGCCCAAAAGGGCAATGAGGAGAAGAATGCCTTAAAAAGTTGAATTTGCCAGATGGAAAAAGAATCTCAAAAGTTCACTGAGGAGATTCATTCCTTCAGAGTTAGACTGGAGCAAATGAAAGCTAATGACTTTATGAGAAATCAAGATGCTGTTAAGCAGATCCAAACAAATGAAAGATTAGAAGGCAATGTGAAATATCTCATGGGAAAAACCACTGACCTGGAAAATAGATCCAGGAGAGACAATTGTAAAATTATTGGACTACCTGAAAGCCATGATCAAAGAAAGAACCTAGAAATCACCCTTCAAGAAATTCTCAAGGAAAACTGCCCTGATGTTTTAGATCCAGAGGGCAAAATAGAGGTTGAAAGAATCCACCGATCACCTCCTGAAAAGATCCCAAAAAGAAAACTCCCAGGAATATTATAGCCAGGTTCCAGAATCCCCAGATCAAGGAGAAAATACTACAAGCAGCCAGGAAGAAACAATTTCAATATTGTGGAAACACAATCAGAATAGCCCAGGACCTGGCAGCTTCTACACTGAGGGATTGAAGGGCATGGAATATGATATTCCAGAGGGCAAAAGAACTGGGAATGAACCCAAGGGTCACCTACCCAGCAAAACTGAGTATTTTGTTTCAGGGGAAAATATGGTCATTCAGTGGAATAGAGGACTTTCAAGCATTCTTGAGGAAAAAACCAGAATTGAATAGAAAATTTGACATCCAGACACAAGAAGCAAGAGATGCCTGAGAAGGTAATCAGGGAAAAGAAATCAAAAGGAACTTATCAAAGTTGAACTATTTACATTCCTATATGGAAAAGCAATAACTGTGACTGATGATATCTTTCTCACTATGAAAATAATGGAAGAAGGGGGTGTGGTCATATGAATACATATGTGAATGTGTGTGTATATGGTTACAGTTATATATGGATAGAGGGCATAGGTTGAATTTGTTGGGAAGGGAGAATACTCAAGGGATGAAATTATGAGGTGAGAGAGGAAAGTGGCAAGAGGAGATGGGGAGAGACAGGGTAGGGTAAACTATCTCATGTAGAAGAAGCAAGGGGAAGTGGTTGCAAGGGAGGGGGAGAATAAGAAGGGAAAAAAAAGGCAAATCCACATTCTCATTGAATTTGGTTCAGGGAGAGAATGACATACATACTAAATGGGATATCTCAACCTGCAGCAGAATAGGGGGAAGGGGGATGAGAGGAGGGATGATTGATGGGAGGGCATCCTTGGGGGGAGGGGAGGTTGGAAGTACCCACTATAGAAGAGGGAAAGGATCATGTAGGGAATGGACCAGGTGGGGGGTGGGATGAGTGGGAGGGAATTATAAGCAGCCTTGTACAATATATCTACTATGGTATAATGTTTTGCAAAGCTAGACATGTACAACATATACTGAATTACTTATCTCCCCAGAGGGAATGGGTGACAAGGGAGGAAGGAATGGATCTGAAATTCGAGGTCTTAACATTAAATGTTTCAAATATATATAAATACTATTATTAATACTCTTTTGCTTATAATTGGGAGATAAGATGTGCAGGCATTGGGACATAAAGATTCACCTTCCTCAAATGGAGAGGTCGAAGGGGGTGTGGGAGAGGATAGGGGAGAGAGCAGATTGGAGGAAGCAATGTCTTGTGGGACTGCTGTTCTGGGAAGATGGGTAGGGGAAAAACAGGGGGGAAAATGGTTGTAACTCAAAATGAATACAAGTCATTCCCCAATTGATAAATGGTCAAAGGATATGAAAGGCACTTTTCAGAGAGAGAAATTAAAGATATCTATAAACATATGAAAAAATGCTCTAAATCACTATTGATTAGAGAAATACAAATCAAGACAACTCTGAGATACCACAGCTCTCCAGTCAGATTGGCTAAGATGACAAAACAAGAAAGTGACAAATGCTGGAGAGGATGTGGACAAATTGGAACACTAACACATTGCTGGTAGAATTGTGAACTTATCCAACCATTCTGGAGAGCAATCTGGAATTATGCCCAAAGGACTATAAATAATTTCATACCCTTTGACCCAACAATACCACTTCTAGGGTTATATCCCAAAGAGATCATAGAAGTACGAGGAAGACCCATATGTACAAAAATATTTATAGCAGCCCTTTTTGTGATTGCAAAGAATTGGAAACTAAAGGGGTGCCCATCAATTGGGGAATGGCTAAACAAGTTGTGGTATTGAGTGTAATGAAATATTATTGTGCTATAAGAAACGAGGAGGTGACGGATTTCATAATTACCTGGAGAGACTTATACAAACTGACGCTGATCGAGAAGAGTAGAATCAGAAGAAATTTGTATACAATCACAGACATATCATATGTGTGATGACCAACTATGACAGACTGGACTCTTTTCAGCAATGCAGTGATATAAGTCAATCCTGAAAGACTCAAGAAAGAGAGAAATATGACAGCCAGAGATATAACTAGAAAGAACTGAGCCTGAATCCTGATGGAAGCAAACTAAATGGTCTTTTTCTTTTCATTGTTTGGTTTTATTTCTTCTTTACCATCTTTCATCCCACCTAGTACAATACGCCTTTGTAATTGGAATAATGTCTAATATGAATGTATTTGCAGATCCTATACTGGACTATATGCTGTGGTGGGGAAAGGGGAGAGGGAAGTAAAGAGAATTAGAAAATCAGGGAACTATGGAATTGAATGTTGTTAACTGAAACTAAACTAATAAATTAATTTAAAAAATAAAATAAAATAAAATCATAGCTGAATGAGGCCTCAGAGGTCATATAGTTTAACCCACCATTTCATCAATTGACATACTGAAAACCAGAGAAGGGAGGTGATGTTTGTCCAAGGCTGCTTTGATAGTGAGCAGCAGAACTGAGTTTAGAGTCTAGGTCCACTGGCTCCATATGCATTGCTCTTTCCTCTGTAACACTGTCTTCTACAGGACTTTGGACAGCACCTTCCCATGCCTTACCTCCTGTAGTACTTCTGGTCTGCTCCCCTTGCCCTGCTCTTAGCATTTACAACATAAAGCTGGTATTCTGTGGAGGGAAAGACTCCTAAAACATGGAGTGGGATAGGAAGGGGAGGAGGGATAGCATCAAGCAATCACTCAATATTTATTAATCACCTACTCTATGTCTAACCCATTGTTATAGATGAGAGAGAGAAGATGAAAAACTGGGCCCTTCTCTTCCTTACCTTCCCCAATCTCCCTTTTTAGCTTCCTTCTTTTTTGTTGTCTTCTCCCATTAGATTGCGAGCTCCTTGAGGGCAGGGACTAACTTTCTTTTTGTATTTGTATACCCAATGCTTAGCACAGCTCCTGGTACATAGTAGGTGCTTAATAAATATTCATTGACTGATTG
>WOXC01005226.1:0-48216 GCA_011680675.1 Gymnobelideus leadbeateri | reverse complement strand
TAGTTAGCATCTTGGAACCAGCTAAAGAATGTCTGTGCTTACTCAAATTTGGGAACAGAGAACTTCCATTATATTTTATCATGCTTGTCTGCAATCAGGTTCCCTAGCCTCTTCCATGTGGGGGATTATATCCATTAAAGTTGATGGAGTCAGCCTTCTCTTCTTTTCCCACCAGGTTGTACTTCATCATGCCCTCTAGAAACTTCATCATTTTGCTGGATCACATGTAGCTTTGGGTTGCTCCCTCCTACTGCTGGGATATGGTAGAGAGCAGAGAGCTCCTCCCTAATCCTCTCTTTAAGTGAGGCATCCTGACCAGCTCTCCCCAGTTACCTGCACTTCTTTGTGCTTTGCCTCCACACTAGGTGCCCTTTCCCCAGTCCTTTACAGCTTCTTTTTATGTGCTGCCTTCCTCACAATTAGTAGGTGGCAGAGTTGGTTTTGGAACCTATGATATCTGATTCTAAATTTAGTACACTGTATACCAAGCCTGACTCCTTTTCTGAGATTGATAACATCAAGATAAGTGATCTGGAGTGATTTGCTGCTTATAAAGGGCAGTAGACTGTGTGTGGTCCATTTGCATTTGAAAGGGTCTGGAACTGAGTTCTTCCTTGTTATTCCGTCTTTTCAGTCCTCAGTCTCTCTGACTCTTCCTGACCCTAATAGGAGTTTTCTTGGCAAAGATATTGGAGTGGCTTGCCATTTGCTTCTCCAGCTCAGTTTTATAGATGAGGAAACTGAGGCAAACAGGGTTAAGTGACTTGCCCAGTGTCACACAGTTATCTGTGTGTATCTGAGGGCACATTTGAATTCGTTTTCCTGCCTTCAGACATGGCACTCTATCCACTATGCCACCTAGCAGTCTTAATGGAGCCAATTAACTTTTCCTAATGTTTTGATGAGAGTTTAAATACAAGGAAACTAATTCTGGAGTGAGGAGGGAGGGAGGAAGAAGAGAGAAAGAGAGAGAGAGAGAGAGAGAGAGAGAGACAGAGACAGAGACAGAGACAGAGACAGAGACAGAGACAGAGAAGAAAGAGAAACAGAGGGGATTCTCATGCAAGATCTCTATGCTTGCTCACAAGTCCCCATTGATTATGTATATGATGTATGTGTATTTGTATATGTATTAGAGAGTGCCCTAAATTTTGGGTAAATGACCTAATGGAAATCTCCTTACTACACTACTCCAGTAAATGCTTATCCTATAGGGTAATTTTGTCCTGTGGCTATCTTGTAAAAGGTGAACACAAAGGCAGGGGCCAGCACAGTTTTAGAAGCATGGGCTCAGAGAGTACTTTAAACATGGGATAATTATCTTTGAGGTAACCCAGCCTGTGAGTAAAAGTTGGGGTGGGAGAGTGCCAGGGGTGTGCTGGTTAATAACTGACTGTCCCCATGAAACACTTTAAAGTTTAATCTGCATTATTAACATTTTCTCCATCACTCTGTTGAGTAGAGAGATAATCAACACAGATCTAAATCAAGTCCTGATTTTTGAGGTGTAAATACTCATAATGAAAATTTTAAAATTAATTTGATTTGGTTCAAGCACACCCCTGAGAGCAACCCAAAGGGGTGTTAACAATAATATCCAGTTATTTCTTGATTGTCTCTAAGAAGTTAGTTCATTTGGAGGAGAAGTGGTGGCAAATACCAAAGTCTCCATTTAACCTTGTCACCTCAGGAGATCCTGGGATATCTCCTCCAGCTGCCAGTTCAGAGAATGTATTTTGGGGAGATATGAGTTAACTTGATATTGACTGAAATGACATCATTGGAAGGCTGAATCTATTCGTTCCCTGTCCTTCATCAATCTTGTACTTATTTTGTATATGCATGTGTATATGTATACGTACATATTTATATACATGTTGTCTCTTTTGATAAAACTCCTTGATGGGCAATTTGAGGGTAATGTAAATCCCAGCACAGAGGCAGTGTGAGGGCTCAGTTGAAAGATAATTGGGTCTGCAATCAGGAAGACCTAAATCTAAATGTGGTTTCAGACACTTATTAGCTATGTGACTCTGCAAGCGAGTCTGCCTCAGTTTCCCCAATTTTAAAAAGGGGACTAATAATAGCACCTACCTCCAAGGGTTGTTGTGAAGATCCAATGAGATAACCTTTGTACTGTTAAACACAGTGTCTGGCATATAGTAGATGTTTAATAATAGTAATACCTGTTTCCTTTACCATTCCCATCAACTAGTTGTTCATTCTTTTCAATTGTGTCCAACTCTTTGTTACCCTTTGGGATTTTCTTAGCAAAGATACTGGAGTAGTTTGCCATTTCCTTCTCCAGCTCATTTTATAGATAAGGAAACTGAGGTAAACAGGGTGAAGTGACTTGCCCAGGGTCACACAGCTAATAAATGTCTGAGGCCAGATTTGAACTCATGAAGATGAATCTTTCTGATTCCAGGCACAGAGCTCTATCTACTGCACCATGTAGCTGCCCCTGTCTCCTAGTAGGTTCTTAATAAATGTTGATTGGTTGATTACTAGAAATCGTGTAGTGAATGTATCTGAAGAAAAATAGAAAGAATTTTGGGTTACCTCCTGTTTTAGATGACAGTTCAGATATCTTCCATTCATTGGCTTAGATGGATAAGAGCAGAGAGACACAACATTGTAGGGAAGGAAAAATTTCTCTTTTGGAGAATGAAATATGTATGTGATTGAATTGCTAGCTAAGGGAAACTTCATGCCTAAATGCACAGACTGGTTGAAAAGCACATCCCATATTTTAAACTTGTCTCACCAAGATTATTCCAAGCATATGTAAATCACTCAAAGTAGGATTAAGCTTTTTCTACAAAGCCAAAACTTCCTGAGTAATTGTTTTAGTTTTCCTGCTGACACTAAGACCTTTAATATTAGCTCTTGCCAAGTACCATCTTGCAGAGTCCATTCAAATGGATCATAGTATACTAGACTTTGAACTAGAAAGGACTGAGAGGTCAACTAGCCCAACTGTGACCTTTTTTAGACAAGAGAACTGAGGCCACATAGATTAAATGATTTGGTCAAGGTTACCTAGAAAGATTCAGAGCTGGGATTCCAACCCAGGTTCTCTGATGTGTCCTGCAAATCTTCTGAGAGACTAAGAAGTGATCATGTTAGTTTTAAGAAACAAGAACCCTTTGTGGTTTGTATAATTCCCTATATGTTTCCAAAGGGTGCTCTGCCTTATTTCCCTGAGAGCAGGTAAGTCTATCTGGTCCTTGATTTCAATATAAGCTGATCTGGCTGAAGCCAGCCACCTACATGGCCTGAAATGATCAAGCAGCATTTCCTCAAAGAACAGGACTTGCTAGGTGCCATGGCACAGCCACTTGAAGAAAAGTATTGTCAAATCAATAAATAAATCCAATCAACTTTGTCAATGGACAGGAGGGGAGGGAAGCTCTTGAGTTCTCAAATGATTCTACCAGGAATGGGAGGAAAGGTCTTTGTAATTAACTTTGCAGTTTCATTTTACTGGGTTGCATGTTTTCATATAACCACAGCCCTAGTGAATAAACAGTCAAAGCCTGGGCTGGTCTCTATGGATAAAGTTGCTAGAATTCAGATACTTCTGAGATCATCCAATGTACCAAAATGGATTAATGTGCTTATTTTCCTGAAGCCCTGCCAACATTTATAGTTTTTATCTTTTGGCCATCTCTGCTCAGTCTGATAGGTGTGAGGTGGAGCCATAGAGTTGCTTTAATTTGCATTTCTCTAATTGTTGGTTATTTGGAACACTTTTTATACAGCTATTGATAGTTTGGATGTCTTCCTTTGAGAAGTACATAATCATATGCTTTGACAATTTATTAATTGGGTAATGGTTTTCATTCTTACAGATTTGGATCAATATCTTAGGTATCTTGGAAATGAAATCTTTACCAAAGAAATTTGATGCAAAGACTTTTCCCCACTAGTTACCTATTTCCTTTCTATTTTTAGATATATTGGTTTAGTTTGTGCAAAATCTTTTCAATTTTATGTAACCATAATGGTCCATTTAACCTTCTGTGATATCTCTATCCTGTTTTTGGTCATAAATTTTTCCCTATTCATAGATCTGAAAGGGATTTCTTCCTTATTTCCCTAATTTCTTTATAATGTGACTTTTTATACCTGAGTCCTGTATCTGTTTGAAGATAATTTTGGTAAATGGTATGAATTGTTGGTTTAAATCTAATTTCTACTATTCTGCTTTTTGGTTTTTCTAGCAATTTTTGTGAAATTGTTAGTCCTTCACCCCAGATATGTCTTTGGGTTTATCAAACACTAAGCTACTGGGTTCATTTGCTTCTATATGTGGAGTGTCTAATTTATTCTATTGATCAACCTCTCTCTTTTTTTTGAAATCAGTACTAAATCATTTTGATGATCATTCCTTTGTGTTACTGTTTCAGATCTAGTACTATTAGACTATTTCATCCTGCTTTTTTTTGTTTGTTTGTTTACTCTTTAGATTTCAAAATTATTTTTATTATTACTGTGAGATTCTTGACTTTTTGTTCCTCCAGGTAAATTTTGCTATTATTTTTTCTAGATCTATGAAGTAATCCCTTGATGAGGCAAGTATTTTCTTATTAATGTGGTTAGAGGTACTCACCTTCTCAGATAGTGTACCAGTGGTATTGAACATGGAACCTCAGAACGTGTTTCATATATCAGTGGTGTTATGGGTACCAGCTTGAATTTGTGGAAAAGTGGTATGGTCAGGATAGGATTTCTTTCTCTTGGAGAGACCATTCCTTCAAGTTTTGTACCTTAACAACAAATTATGAAGACTGGATGACTGAATAAAATAGCTGTACTTAATATTAATTTCATACAGAATCAAATTCTTATAGTTTTACCTTTTTTCCTTTGTTCATATATATATGCACATATACATATATAATATAGACAATCAAATATAGTACAGAGAACTGAGTGCTGTACTGGTATTCAAATATTGTCCCTTCCCTGACTACCTCTGTGGCATTAACAACAACAACAACAACTAACAACTAACATTTATATAGTGCTTTCTATGTGCCAAACAGACCCTCAGTTTCTTCATCTAAAAATTAAGAGGGTTGGACTCAATGATATCTAAGGTCATAGCTGACTCAATTTATGATCCTTCAATATTAGCAATTTTTCTTAATAGCTGATAAGTTGATTTTTATCACACACATACACACACACACACAAAGAGAGAGAGAGAGAGAGAGAGAGAGACAGAGAGAGAGAGAGACAGAGACAGAGACAGAGACAGAGACAGAGACAGAGAGACCTAGAGAGACATGTTAAAGGAAAAATGAATCCAACTATTCACTAAACAGAGTTTCTACTATTTTCATTGTGACTTGAATTTTGGAGATGTACCATGGTATATTTGTTGTTGTATTTTTTTTTAACATTTTATAGATGTTTATTCTATTTACAGTAATAAAAACCTATGAAGTTCCATGTTTTAATGTATAGTGATACAGTTGCAATGCAAAATACAGTTTGTAGAAATTTCTGTCAAATAAATCTAAACACCTTTTTTGCGTTTGTATATTTAAATTAGAAACATTTTAGTTTTTGTTTAAAAACTTACATCACATTAGATGTTTGAACTTTACACCCACAGCTAATTTAACATTCTATAACTCTTCATACAAATAACTAAGTTTCTGATGGCTTTAGAACTTAAAAATCGGTGCTTTATAAATTGTAAAATCTGTAGTGATGTATAGTAGAGTAATAGACTCCAAGAAGCAAATAATAGTATTTTCTAATTTATATTTGCAAAAGTGGTTTGTGAAAATATGAAAAGTTATCAAAGTGTATTAGTAGAGTTAAATAAATTAGCAAGTTATTCTCTATTTCACACTTTAGCACTATAAAAATAGATGAAAAGAAGCAGTAGATTGTATTTCACAGTGAAATGTTTTCCACTTAATTTGTAGTATTTCAACTTATATCACTTTTCCTCCATCAACTTTATGCAAATATTTTTCTGGTTTTTGTGGTAAACTTTTAAATACACCATCAGTCATGTAGATTAACAAATATCAGCAGTTCTAAGCTAGGTACATTTTGCTTAGAAATTACTGAAGAACCAGCATGGTATATTGGAAGGAAGGATGGAATTGGAATCAGAATATCTACTTCTAATCCTAATTCTGACAATTACTAGTTCAGTGACCTTGGGCAAGTCAAAACCTCACCTATCTATATAAGGAGGGGATTGGATTAGATGATTTTTTAAGGTCTCTTTCCATTCTAAATCATTGATCTTATGATTCCCTCAATCTTCCTCAGTTCCTGACTTGGGGGACTTTAGAGTCCAACGTTTAGCATTTCCCTTGTCCCTATTCCCTGCTTGGAAAGAGCAGCCTTAGTCTTTCTTTGGGCTAAAGAGAAAGTAAGTGGTAACTCTGGCCCATAAAGTTCTGAGAAACATCTGGGTAAGGAGATGGGAGTTGCAGTGAAGGTGGTATTGGGGAGGAGGTTATAGGGGAATAGAAAGGACACATAGAAAATGGGTGGTAGTTCTTTCCTGCCTGCCTGATTCAAGTAAGAAAGACATTCTGTAAACCTCTGTGTGGGGGGAGAATCCTCAGGCTTCAATCTCTCTACATGAACTGGCATTTAGCCTTAGAATATAAGCCTTTGTTCTTGGCTTCTTTGTGTTTATTCTTTCCTCTCTTAAATGTAAGAATATGGAACTAAGCTTCAATATGAGTTTTGAAAGGTTAGGCTAGTGAGATGCCATAGGTTTTCAAGTCAGAATCCATTCCAAATTTTGCAGCCCACCAAGCCTGGTGAAGAGCAAAGTCCCAAATGATCCAGTATAGCAACGGGATTAAAACAACCAAGGGGGTCAGTGGGGACATAGCCCTTGGCAATGCTGTATTTGGAAGTAAACCTGGTGAAGAGGATGTTTTGTAATAACTGCTTGGCAGTTGAGCCCACTCTACCCAGGAATCAAAGTGGTGTAGGGGGAATGTGTTCTCTGACTTGAGAGAAAGATTTGTGACTTGTGTTATTGCTATATAGTCTACATTAGTAATTATCACTTTGTAAAAGTTTAAATAAAAAGAAAGAAAAGAAAATGACCCACAAATCACTGGACTCCAGGAGTCTTGAGGCAGAAAATGAAAGAAGTAAAACCTCAGCTTAGTTAGAGGAGGGAGGGGAGCACAATGGATCAATTGAGGGGGCCAAAGGTTAGAATGTATGGTCTTTTCTCCCAGTTTCTCTTCTTTGAGAGAAAAAAAGGGCAAGATCCCAGAGCCACACAAGACTATAATTGTCTGAATTAGGTTCTCTCAAGCTGATGCCGTCTCTCACATCTTGATCAACTCAGTCCAGGCCTTCAACACAGAGATAAAATCTACTGGGCTTCCTCCTAGAGAACATCTGCAGAGTACTAGTGCTTAGTGGGGTACTCTCAAATGATCACATGAGAGGTGGATCCCAGGCCCTATAGGGGTAGAGAAACTCTGATTTGAAGGTCTTACATAAGCATCTTGTTAAAAATCTATCTATAAATATCCTTTCAAGAAAGCTGGGGCTGGGGGTGGGAGCAGGGTGGGGGTGGGGTGGGGTGGGGAGCAAGATGTAGAAGGTAAAGGTACAGAAATGGGGAGTGCCTTTGCCAGTCCCTTCCCATCTTGGAATAGGCCTGACCTAACTGTGGAAGGCCAGGACAGAGAATAGCTAATACAAAGCATAGGTTCAGTTGTTTTCAGAATACCATACCTGTACCTATGATCTCTCTTGGTCTTATTACTGTGATGTCTTGGTCCCATTGACAGATGCTGATTGGTGGGTGTGGCCCACTCCAGTGCATTTGAGTCTGCATATATCTTGTCATGCCTACATTCTGGAACCCTGGGGCTCATCTTTTAGAAAGCTGGTTCTGTTGTTGGCTATGTCAACCCTGAACTGGCTGACAGGAGGCAGGCAGAAATGTGATTAGTTAGGCCAGTCAGCCCCCATCTTCAGAGGATTTGGCTAGAAGAAGCAGAGGCTGGCCTTTGTCCTTCAGAAAACATGCTCCTTTGTCCCTAGTAGCTGCTAGGAATACAACTTCACTAATCACAACTAGGTCAACCCTGGCTTTCTTTCTCCAGGTAATCAGAAGATCATCTGGTAGGAAGAAGCTTCAGACTACCTCTAGCTTCAAATCCTTCACCCCACTACCTGCTAATATCATCTCCTTCTTTAGTTCTTTAGCTAAAGAAGATTTGCCTTTAAGGCAGGCCTTCAAGTATACATGGAAAAATTTCAAGACCATCAAAAGTCTCTCTAGTCTACCTTCTCCCTCATGGCTAAGATTTTTAAGGGGGGGGGGGAAGCTTTTCATTCTAAAATTAAAGATGAAAGGTCTCAATTTTCAAGTATCCCATAGAGGAGCAGTGAAGTTGACAGATTTATTCACATTAAAGTATACATGATTAATTGATCAGTCTTTGACCTGAAGAGGTCAGGGTGGGGAGAACATTAGAGCCCTGTGTACTTGAAGGTGGAGAAGAAGCACCCAAAGGACAGGGGAAAAGAAGGCCAAACAAGATGAACTATGTGGCAATCTTATAGTCTTGTGTAAATCTGGATAACTTTTTCCAGTTGTGTTCTTTCAAGTGTACTTAGAGGATCAAAAGATATGCATGAAGCTATTAAAGGATCTGAGGGCAATGAGGTGGTACAATGGATGGAGCTGCCAGGCCTGGAGTCAGGAAAGAATTACAATCTGACCTCAGATATTTGCTAGCTGTGTGACCCTGGATATGTCACTTAACCCTGTTTGCCTCAGTTTCCTTATCTGTAAAATGAGCTGGAGAAGGAAATGACAAACCACTCCAGTATCTTTGCCAAGAAAACCCCAAATGGGCTCATGAAGAGTTAGACATGACTAAAAAATGACTAAACAATATTTAAGGATCTGAACATTGCTAATAATTGCTAACTCTCTATGGCCTCATTCATCTTGAGCGGATCATAGAGATTTGGTTAAGGTCTCAGATTCAGTGTTGGAAGAGACCTTTGGAGCCATCTGATCCAAACCCCTAATTTTAGAATCTCAGAGAAATTCTTTCCTAAAAGTGTATGCTATAGCTGGCCTTCAAATTCAGGTCCTTTTACTTCAAAGCCAGTGACTACTCTTTCCACTGCATTAGGCTTCCCCCATCCTGGAACAGGATTCTCAATATTTCTGCATTCTATGCATCTCCCTTCCACACAATGGGAAGACACCTTCTAATATTAATTGCTTCACCTGCATTATCTGCCCTTACTTCATATAATTTCCCATATTGCATTTCTAATGCTGATTGTCTCTGGAGAAGGAATTTATTAAGGACTGTTTATTTTCTTTGTTTAATGAGGACTTGACCTTGTTGTTCTTTACTCTCTCTGCTGCAAAAAAGTTTTAGCCAAAGAATATTGGGAAATAACCTTATTTAATGACCTGTTTTTGACGCAATGAGGGCGACTCTTTCTTAGGACCACAAACCTTTCACCTGAAACACAAACACGCCACACTTGAGCTTTCATTGTCAGAGAAGATTAAAAGTCCACCAAATCATTTTACTTGGAAAAGATTTTGTTGTTGACACAAGCACCAGGAGCCTAGAGGCTTGAGCAGTGCAGACGTGTATTTACAGATCCATCACTACCCAAGTATGCTGTCATGTTGAAAAGTAGATGAATGATGTGTCTGATCTGGAGCAAGTTCATAAAATGTGCCCAGTACAACCTCAGCCTTTGGTGCATTGTTTATTAGGTGTTTAAATGGAAAGAATCCACCAGGATCATAAAAGATGGAGCTCATTTCTTAATTAGTGCTTACAAATGGAAGAATAGCACACTAGGCTTCTCTGGTATTTCCTAATTCTCCCCCCGCCCACCCCCACCCTGCCCTTGGTATATGTGATTTTTAAAAGGATTTTTCTAGGTTCATCATTTAAAGCAATATTAACGTATATGTGTAAATCTTAGCTGTGACTCTTATCGACATTGGCTGGCTAATATGAATGTTAGCCACCCTTCATTGGCTAATCCTAATGTGGGTTTGGGAAGTCATTAATTTTGTCTTTAACAGGCTACACTATCAGTTTCTTGCTAACATTATCAGGCTAATCTTTGGAACATTTTTTTCTCAGTATGGTTTGCTTGGTGATGAAATTAAGCAACTAATGTGGTACATTTGCAACCAGTTCTAACTTTAGTCATTAAATAATTAGGTACCATAACAGTGTAACTTTTTGATATCGGCTCCACTGATGCAAATGCTACTGATTTGTAATTGTTGATCGAAGCCAACAGGTAAAAGCAAATAAAAAGTGTAAAGAGAACAGCAGGGAGATAAACTACTTAAGAGAACAGTATGTTTTCGAAAGCTCAGGAGCCTTTTAGAAGCACCCATTAACTTCTAAGAAATTAGTATGATAATGACACATTCTTTTTATATTCATTTAATTCTTTGATAGAACAAAGTAGCACTTTAAGACATAGGATAGCATATTTAGAAGAAAATTTAAAGATAATGTACTTACCTCATTGTACAAATAATGAAACTAAGGCCCAAAAGGGTGAGATAATAATAGCTAACATTTATATAGCACCTACTATGTGCCAGGTACTGTGTTAAGTATAATAATAGCTAACATTTATATAGTGCCTACTATGTGCCAGACACTAAGTATGATGATAATCATAGCTAACATTTATATAGTGCCTACTATGTGCCAGGCATTGTGCTAATACGCTTTACAATTATTATGTTATTGGATCCTAACGACAACCCTAGGGGGTAGGTGCTATTATAATCCCCATTTTACATGAGGAAACTGAGGCAGACAGAGGTGAAATGACTTGCTTAAGGTCACATTATTAGTAAATGTCTGTGGCCAGATTTGAACCCTGGTTTTACAGACTCCAGGTCCAGCACCCTATCCATTGCTCCTCCTATAGTTGCCAAAGTAATACATACAGCCAACTGGTAGCCAGGCTGCATATATGATTCATTCCAGATATTATGACAACCAACTCTTCCACAATGCCATGCTGTCTCATTGTTAGTTTTGTTCCAGTTCCTTTATGCCTTCAAAAACATTCAATTAGCTTTCTTTTTAAAAGAAAAAAAAATTGCAAAAACAAATGAATATGTTTTTCTCTAGTCAGATAGGGCTTCCCCAAACTTATCAGTGACAAGACAACATCGTTCAGCAATCTACAAACTTTTGTTTGCTTTTTCCCAATTCAGTCAGTGTTTACTAAGCCTAAGTGTGTATAGAACACAATGTTGGGTGGAGAGGCAAACATAGAGTTTAGGCAATATGCTGTCCTTGCTCTCATGGAGTTTAGAGTCTAGTAGATGGATAGAATGCATGTCTAACTACTTATAACACAGAATTAAAACATGCCAGCAGAGATTTACAGGAGGTTGAAGGGGAGAGGTCACTAGTGATTGGGGGGATCAGTGATGGTGGATTAAGATGATAAAGCATGTCCTATATGATAATCTCAATTCTAACAATAAACATTTAATTAGTGGTTCATAAGGTTTAATGTTGGAAAGGAATTTAGAAGTCTTATAATTTTATAGATGAGGACATGAGTCCCAGAGATAAAATTATTTTCCCAAGGTCACATGGGTAGCAAGCAGAAGAGTAAGGATTCAAAATCGATTCCATGTTATGATGCTGCTTTATTGTTGTTGTTGAATTGTTTCAGTAGTGTGCTATTCTTGGTGACCCCATTTGGGGTTGTCTTGGCAAAAATACTAGAGTGGTTTGACATTTTTTTCTTCAGCTCATTTTACAGATGAGGAAACTGAGGCAAACAGGGTGAAGTGACTTGCCCAGGGTCAAACAACTAGTAAGTGTCTGAGGCCAAATTTGAACTCAGGAAGATGAGTTTTCCTGATTTCAGGCCCTACACTCTGTACACTTTGCTACCTAGCTACCCTTATGATGTGGTTTTACAACATACAAAGCTTTTTTCTCCCTTTCATAATGACCTGGGAGGGAAGCTATGGGAATATAATTTCCCTCACTTTACAAGTAAGGAAACTGAGGCTCACAGAGGGAAAGTAACCTCCCTCATACATGATTAAAAAGTGATATTGTAAATCAAAGCAGAGCTCATAAACTCATATCAGATTACCATCCTAAACCACATAGAGGAGGCATTGGTTCCCTGAAAATATAAACCATCATGTAATAACCAGCCATTTTTCTCACTTTCATTCATTTTTCCCCCAATGGGCAAAACCTCTGATGCATGATCCTAACTGATATTTGAATACATCAAATTTGCTAGTAGAAAAATATGCATTTACAGCTAACAAAGGTGTATTCCAGGTAATCTCATAATATATTCAGTTCAAAGATGTTGGGACTGATCAATTATGAAAGAAGCAAGTTTATGGGCTTTATTCTTTTCATGCTTTTAAAAACTTCAAACAATGTGTATGAACAGCAAGAAGTTTCCAGGCTAAATTTCTGGTGGTCACAGGAGTAGTTTCAGTAATAAATCTCTAGACCCCCAGCTTTCACAGAGTATCTTGAAATATTCATTCTACTTCTTTCTATTCTTTGAGCTTAATGGATTATTTTTTCTTGGTAGAAGATCCAATTCAATTAAATAAGCAATTATTAAGTGTCTTGATTATGTAAGGCCCTCTGATGGGCTTGAGGGTTGTAAAGACATAAAATAACAGTCCTTGTCCTTAAGAACTTTACATTCTATAGATCAAGAGTAGATGACATCTAAGGTCTTCCAGAATTCCTCAAGCCTACAATATGACTCTATCACTTTTGGAGCTAAAAGAGCCTATAGAGTTCACTAAGGTCAATTTTCTCTTTTTATGGATGGGGAAACTAAGACCCAGAAAGGTTACACAGTTAGAAGTAGAACCAGGACCACAATGCAAGTTTTCTGACTCCATATTCAGTATTCTTTTTTTTTTCTATTACAGCCTTCTGTCTTTCTTGGATAGTTAATAGATCATTCAGAAATCTTATAGTTAGAATATATCTGGTCACTAACCCTCAAGCAGAGGTACTAAAAAACTGAATTTTCAATTTAAAGGAGAGGCAGTGAGGATGAAAGAGAGAAGTGGATGATTTGAATAACCCTTAAAACTCGAATGAAAACTGAAATTTATATTTTTCCCTTTAATTTAATCGTACTGTTACAGAATATAATATTATCTATACACCTGAGCAAAGCAAAAAAGAAAAAAATGATAAACACATCAATCTAACTTGTTCTACAATTTATGAAGATTGCCCTGGGCCTTAGCATCTGTTGTTGATGACTGAGATATTAGTTGTATTTTGCAGATCTGTTTCCCTGTTTCCTGGTTTAGTGGTGCTTTGTCTGTCTTTATAACTGAAGACATGACCATTGGGATATTTAGTATCTTACCATATCAGAACTAGAAGGTACACTAAACCAGGAGTGGGGAATCTGAGACCTTGAGGCCACCCCTTCTAGGTTCTCAAGCGTGGCCCTTTGACTGAATCCAAATTTCACAGAACAAGTTCTTTTATTAAGGGGATTTGTTCTGTAAAGCTTGGATTCGGTCAAAGGGCCACGCTTGAGGACCTAGAGGACCACATTTGGCTTTGAGGCTGCAAGTTCCCCACCCCTGAGCTAGACCATCTAACTCTAATCCTGTGAAAGAACACAAATCTCCTCTACATTGTGCCCAACAGTTATCTAGCTTTTGCCTAAAGACTTCCATCAACAACCATGACAACCTTGTGTCCATCCTTGACTCTTCACTCTCCCTCACACCATACATCCAGTCAGTAGCCAAGTCATTTTTTTGCCTTCATAAAATCTCTTGTATATGTCCCCTTCTCTCTACCCATAGTCCCCATCCTAATTCATACCCTGTCATCACTTCTCCCCTAGACTACTATTACAAGAACCTTCTAATGTGTCTCCTTGCCTCATCTTTTCCTATTCTAATCTGTCCACCACTCAGTTGCCAAGGTGGTTTTCTTAAACTTTAGGTCTGACCATGCCACTCCTTCCCCAATTCAGTCACCTCTAATGGCACCCTATTACCTCTAGGAACATATATAAACTCCCTACATTGCAGAACAGCTTAATTAGATATCACAGATATTCAGTACAAGAAAGAAGAGGGAGATAATTGTTTTGGGAATGCATGAATGGGGTCTCAGGATACCCCCAATGGGAAAAGTTCTTAAAATTTAGATGAGATTAAAAAGTAGATAGTGGTAAAGGAGGGTTGGTTTTGGAATTAAAGCTTTTCACAATCTAGCTCCTTCCTATCTTTTCAAGCTTACTATACATTATTCTGCTTTAAGAAAGCTATGATTTGGCCATACCAGCCTGCTTGCTACTCACACAAGATGCTCTGTCTCCTGTATCCTTGGATTTGCACCCACTCTCCTCTCTGCCTAGAATGCTTTGGTGCCTTCCTTCCTCTTAGAATTCTTGGCTTCCCTCAAGACTGCCACCTTCCTTCCACAGGAGGCTTTTAAAAAATTATCCCTGATTTCTGATGCTTTTTTTCTCTAAAACTATCTTCCATCTATTCCGTATATATTTTGTATGTATCTATTTATGTACATGTAGTACATATGTAAACTCTTGTGGGAAGGGAATGTCTTGTTTTTTTTTGTTGTTGTTTATTCCTAACCCCATCTCTTAACTCAGGGCTTCCTATATACTAAGCACTTAATAAATGCTTGCTGATTGTTTGTGGAAGAATCCCCTTTTTGTTGAATTGGCCCAATTCCACTTTTATGTAGCTCTAATTATTAGGATTTCTTCCCTTTTATGAAGCACAAGTCTGTCTCTGCAACTGCCCTTCATGTTCTCTATAGATAGAATGGTTGTAATATGTGTGAAATACTATAGTTGCTGATACTAAAGTCAGCTTTATTTTTATCTTACTTTTATATGTCCCCTTTCTTCTGGTTATTATACAGGCCTCCTTTGTATAGGTAAAATGTTCCCCAAAAGTTGATTTTTCAGATTATTTTAGGGAGGGGATAGGTGGATTGGTAGCGGTAGTATCTTATTTCCAAGAGGGACTCTATAAGAAGTTATCTTGAGAGGCAGGCTACATAAAAGTTCTCCCTGAAAGCTCATGAGACTTTAACAAATGGCATTTAGTAAGGCAAATCCCATACCTTTCCAGTTTTGTCCAGTGCCCCAAACCTCCTGAAACCATAGGAAATGGTTGTAGAATTCTAGCAGCTGCTATTAGATTTACTATATCTTTGATTAAGTTGTAGAGGAAATCAGATTCTCACTTGTGCCTCCCCATTTGGCTGCTGTTATAGCAATTTGTCCCTAATTCTTTGATTCATTAGCTAACTCCAATTCTTTGTAGCTCTTCTGGGGGATTCTCTCTCATTGCTCTCATTAGAGTGGGGGAAATGTGTTTTATAACCTCTTTCTCTATGCATAGTTTATCTTGAGATATTTGCAGATTTGAATGCTGGTTTAGTTTCAGATTCTCCTGTTATGTAAATGGTAGTAGGTCTTAATTGAATTGATTAATGACATTACCAATTTTTCTCAGTTGAAGTATGTTGATTTTCTTTTTCCTTTATTAAATATGCCTTAAAGTAGCCTATGGTCTGCCTAGCATCTAGTCTCTCCTCATCCAAAAACTTCTCCAAATTTTAAATAATCTAAGAAGTGGCTCAGACAAAATGGTGGACTAAAAATTTTCCCACACATCACTGACAATTATCCTTTCTGAAGTGTTCATGCCAAAGCTAACTTTAAAACACACACACACACACACACACACACACACACACACACACCCCCCAAAACACTATAAGTAGAGTGACTAGTATCAAAAGCAGTGTACCAGTGTCCCCATTGATATTCTCTAGTTATCTGTAGACCTCTGGGATAGTCTTACAGATAAAATAAGTTGTTACATAGGTAGTATGATTTCCAGGGAGCTGGGAAGATCTCCCATTCTCTTCAAATATCTGTCATCAGATCACGTCTGCTTAAAACTATATGGTTCGAGGTATATTCCCTTAGCTTCAAGATTTATTCTCTATTCAAAATTTAAATGGTGAGGAGGAGTGAGGAGGCATTTGGACAAGGCTTAACAGTCATTTACACCTCAGGGTGAATGAGTTTATAGAATTCACTCTCTAGGGCAAGGTTTACTGTAGGAGACTATACAGTTATCCATCCCTTCCACATTGCAGGGTTTAGGGTGTGGCACCCTCGCAATCTGGAAAATCCATGTAAAAATTTTGGTACTCTTTTGTACCAGAGAAGTCTGAGTTATGATAGTATTAAAAGATAAAATATTTGACATTATAAAATACTATACATATATTTTATGCATTTCTGACTTTCTAAACTTTTTTCTGTGGTGTATGCTGGCCTTTAATTTGTTGTCTGCAACTTCTGCATAACTCCCCCCAAATTCTCATTTCATTTCTTATGCCAACCTGTGATATATTGAAACCATGATGGGGGAAAGTCAGGATATGGAAGGGGTAATTGCAGAAAGATTGATACCCCTAGGCTCTGAGGGCATAGGAAAGGAAGATCAATCTTGGGGGTAGGCTGGAAAAAGGATGCTGAAAAGGGAGGTTGAAATTGAAGGCCTCAAAAAAAATTGACCTATTTTTGATTTTGTGTAAGACCAGTTACCTGATTATCTTTCTGTCTATCTATCCATCCATCCATCATCTACCTACCTAACTAAGGAAGTTTGCTATGTCTTAAAAGGGACATGTGTGTGTGTGTGTGTGTGTGTGTGTGTGTGTGTGTATAAAATCCATTGTTATAATTAATACATTGAAATATGCACTTAATTTTTTCCCCTCATTTCTTCTACTTGAGCTCTAATTGGATGTCTCATCATGATGCAGATATAACTCTGGACTGTGAGGGGCTATATCAGGTCCTAATCAAGCTAAAAGACTTCAGGTATGAATGGAATGTGTTTCTCATTTGAAGAACAGCTTAGCTAAGTTTAGGAGAGACCAGCCACTAAAGGTGACTCACCAGATGATGAAGCATTTTTTTTTTTGCCATAGAACTTCATGAAAATGATGTCCTTAGCATACAGAGGTTGTGGTCTACCCTAGTAGAGGAAAGACACACATGGATGAAATCCTAGATCTTTGGTCATATGACAAAGGTGATTTGCAATTTAAGTTATTTTAAGGCCTTGACATTGTGCCTGAGGTGTGAGAAATGGACTGTCAAGGAGGGAAAGGGGGACAAAATACTGGTTGGGTCGTTTCCTTTCCCTTTATCTTCAGGCTGGTTTTGACTTTGGTGGGAGGAGGGAGAGAGGGGGCTAGGACAAGAAAGGCAAATGGAATCTGTAAATAGAGCTCCTGTCTCAGATCCCTGAATGAGAGAGGAAATATTCCTGTTTCCTGGAATGTGATCTTTTTCTCCCCCTTCACATCTTCATGCTTACCTAAATTCCTCTCCCATGCTGCTGTGCAAACATTAGACTGACTGAATTTTGTTATTCTTCTAGCTCTTTGCTCTTCCTCATTAGACTTGTGTAGAATGATTACACAGGAACAGTGTGGAATACCAGAGCATGGGCTCTTTCCCTCTTTTGAACAGAGGTTTCAGTGTTGGGCCTTGTGATGGAGGTCTTCCCCTTGGGGATAGTGTCTTAGGCTTACTTCCCACTTCCTGTTGCAAGGAAATCTTTGATTACACTTATCTGTCTGCCAGACACATAGGATATCAGTTTTCAAATGCCTAGACCTGGATTAAAATTATGCCTGGATTAAAGATTCCAAGTACTTTTACCAGGAAGAAGAATTACACTTGTGTTCTACATTTGCGGGAGAGATACTTTCTTTAGCCGTGGTGATCACAGATTTGATCTGCCAAGATCCTGCAGATCCAGGTCACCTAACAGAAACTGATGTTATGAATCTCTAGGGGCATAGTTGCAGTCAAATTTCCAGAAGGTAGTTTAGAAGACATCAGCAGATCATATGGAGGTTGTGCCTTTCTATAAGATACCTCATAGGAGTTAGAGGTGAAAGAGACCTTTGGAATCAGCTAGTCCAAATCCCTCATTTTACAGATATGGAAGCAAAAGCCCAAGAACTGAAATGACCTGCCCAAGATCATACAGTTAGAAAATAGCAGAGTTAGCATCTGAATCCAGGAAAGGATACAGGGGACTGACAGGAGCAGAGTATCAGATAAGGAAGGTCTAGTCAGAAGGGTACAGTGGATTGAATATTGGTGTCAGCAAGAATTAAGTTTAAATTCTACCTCCAGACATTTGCTAGCTGGGTAAGCCTGGGAAAGTCGATGTTAAGCTCAGTTTTTCTCCTCTATAAAAATGGGAATAATAAATTGCACCTGCCTCCCAGAATGTTAAATGATATATTATTATTATTATTATTATATAAGTATTATAGAGCTTTACAAACCTTAAGCTGCTATGTAAATATGTATGTAATATGCTACGTAAATATGCTATGTAAATACTAGCTAGCTAGTAGTAGTAGTAGTGATGATGATGGAAGGAAATCAAGACAATCAAGGCATGAAAGTGTCTGGCATAATAGAAATAAGGATTGAGGCTAGTATCACTGGCAGCTCAAAGTGTATATTCAATATAATCTGATTTATGGAACATCCTTGTGTACAATAAGATACTTCTACCTGCTTTTGCCTCCTCTCTCCTATACCTTTGCTGTGGTGGGGCCCAGATACTTCAAAAGGCAGGTAGGAGACCACTATAGTTATATGGGTCACATACTTCCTAAAGGTCAATTGGGCAAATGCTCGATTGTCTTTTGATGAAGTCCATCCCAATGTTGTTCTTTCTCTTCCTGCTAACATGGATAACTATTCACATCAGGAGAAATTGTGATGAAATAGGTCTATGAGAAATGGAAAACCTACAAATTTTAGTCACTGGTGAGTTTTGCTAATATGAGTAAAGGGATAATGGGTTTCTATGCCCTGAGAACTGTTTCTTTTACACTTCTCTCTCCCACCTTTCCCGGGAGTGTGTCTTTAGTATTACCATCTTTTCAGATAACAATTTATACTGAGTACTACTGTGTTATGAAATTAAGAAATCTCAGGGTACAAACTATGCTCAGGGAGGTGACTTCTATACATGTAACTTATTCAACAAATCTAGTCTATTGTAAGCACTCTCCTAAGATGGGGACAAACAAAAACAAAAACAAAACAAAACAAAACAAAAAACCTTATCGCTAAACTCTCCATAAAAACCAGACACTGTCAGAAACCCATGGAACATCCAATTGGCAAACTTCTCTTGTAGAGTCTGGTGCATGAAATTGCTTTAAACTTCACTACAAAACTGTGTTTCCAGAGTCCAGCAACTAACACTTGACTGGATACAAGTGAAGCTTACCTAATTGGTCCATCTGGGGACATTAGCTTATGTGCTATCCATACCAAATATGTCATGATCATACTTAAACTCCATTGTGATGAGAAACATTCATATTTCTCAAAAAAGAAAAATAATCTTTTCTGGTTGTTGGTAGTTCTGAATGTTAAATTGAAGTACATTGATAAAATTATAGATAGAGCAGAGCATCTTATTAGCCTGAAGGTCGGGGGCCTGAACATGTGATCTCTTGAGTGTCCTGTCAGTTCTAAGATCTGTGGTTCAATGACTTTTTAAAAAAAATTAAATTTTTATTGATGTTTTATTTTTACATCATCTAAATATTCTCCTGCATCCCTTTTCCTTCTCCTCCTAAAGATCTACCTATGGCAAAAAATATTTTTAAAAGAAAAAGAGAAAAAAAGTCAGCAAAGCTAATCAATATATTGAAAAAATCTGAAAATTAGGACATATACCCAAGGACCTCCAGCCTCTGCAAAGGAGAGTAGAAGTTATCTTTTAATTCTTTGAAGCCATATTTGTTCTCTGTAGCCCTGCAATATTCACTTTTGCTTATTTTGTGGTGGTCATACTCTCCATTGATCTTGCTGTGGTCATTGTTTATATTGCTTTCTTGGCTTTGCTTGCTTCACTCTGCATCTTTCCATGTTTCTCTGTATTCATTGCTTTCATCATTTCTTATAGCACACTAATATACCCTTACATTCACATACCACAGTTTGTTTAGCCATTTTCCAGTCAATGGACACCTTTCTTTCTAGTTCATTGCTACTGTACAAATTGCTCCAATAACTATTTTGATGTATATGAGGACATTCTTTTTATCTATGACCTTATTGGGTGTATGCCTTGCAGCAGTATCTCTGGTTCAAAGAACATGCCATTGTAGTTACTTAATTTGCATAATTTCAAATTGCTTTCCAAAATGGTTGCACTAATTCATAGTTCTATCAGCAATGCTCTTGTGAGCCTCTTTCCCCATAATCCTTCTGGTCTATTTGCATCTTTTGTCATCTTTGCCAATCTGGTTCTATGATTTTTCTATCAGATTTCTCAGAACATGAAAAGATAGGGTAAAAACCCAATATTGTTGCTCAATGAATCCAGGGCAACCAGCACCATTTGTTGATTTATGTGGAAGATTGAAAATGGACACTTTCCTCAGTGTCTTCCCTTGAAGCCACTGCCCCCTGCCCCCACCCCCAACCACAGAGGTGATTAATGTCCAGACACAACGCATTCAGGGAGGGAAAGGAAGACTGGCTTAAATGTCTTCCAGGCAGATTAGAATTACTTGGGTTGCTTAAAATCATAGGATCAAATTCATAAAAGACCAGTTTGGCCTCCCAGGAGTCACAGCACCTATTCTCCCATCTCATCTGACAAGACAGCACTTTTGTTGGTGGTGGGTTTGTCTATGTTGCTATTATATATGTAACAAAATTGGAGATGCAAAAGATGTTATGATAGGATTTGGGACTGAATTCTACTCAGGGCAGTGGTAGAGGGTATCTAAGGAATGAATCATTGCAGAAAACTTGGAGCAGCAGGTGGACTCGGGCTTGATCATTTTTTGGTTTTGAGGAATAAGGACATGCACATATGGCAATAGAGACAGCTTGTGTGTGTGTGTGTGTGTGTGTGTGTGTGTGTGCCTTTTGCAGGGCAATTGGGGTTAAGTAACTTGCCCAAGGTTGCACAGCTAGTTTGTGTGTGTGTGTGTGTGTGTGTGTGTGTGTGTGTGTGTGTCTGAGGATGGATCCGAATTCAGATCCTCCTGACTCCAGGGCAGGTGCTTTATTCACTGTGCCACTTAGCTGCCCCTAGAGACAGCTTTTCAGCAGAGATGTTCTGGGTCTCAAGAACAGAGGCAAGGCACAGTGGATGCCGAATTCTTGTATTGGTCTGATCAGCCACAGTTGGACACTATAACTTGACTCTAGCTTAGTGATGTCATTTTGGTCCTCTTTGAGAATAAAGGACAACAATCAGTTCAAATCCAGCCTTAGACATGTACTAGTGTGTGACTCTGGGCAAGTCATGTACCCCTGTTTGTCTCAATTTCCTCATCTATAAAATGAGCTAGAGAAATGGCAAACTATTCCAGTATCTTTGCCAAGAGAACTCCAAATGGGAAGAGTTAGATATGACTGAAATCATTCAACAACAATAACAATAACAAAGGATATAAACAGACTTAGATGTATCTGGATGGAGCTAGGCACATCTGTGAGGAGCTGTCAGTAGAGCCAGCTGTCACAACTGAGAGACTGAAAGGGAGGGTTGACATAGGTACTATAGTTTGAAAAAAGTACCAGCTGTTCCACCTGTGTGTCATTTTTGACTCATCAGCTGTCACCCTGAAGAAGTTAGTCTTGCATTCTATTTACCAGAATTTGGGTTGTTTCTGATGCTAGTGATCTGACAACCAATGTACTTCCTCTTGATTTTTAACCCCAAATCCATTTCCACATTGCTTGAAAAGCCTATTGTATACAGGATGCTTTTCTAGCTAGTATACCTTGTGTAATACCCTGAGGAATGCAATCTCTCCAGTTCTGAAGATCTTAATATTCTAATATACACACACGTATTTGAAAAAGTCTCTCATATGATTCTTCATTTAATTAATTTAATTTCCAAATTTCTAATTTGGAAATTAATTTAATTAAATTTCATTAAATGAAAGAGATGTGTCCTAATTGCCAAGTTAGGTAGAGTAATAGTTAATATACCAAAAGAATGTTGTTTAATAGATGTAATATACCAAAAAGATGTAATATACCAAAAGAATGTTGTTTAATAGATGAATGTCAACAGAAAGGAAGATGTCTAATGACATGCTGAAAATTCCTCTCTTCAGCCCTATAGTGTTCAAAATTTTCACCAGTGACTACAATGAAGGACATAAAAGACATATTCACCCAATTTGAATATAATTGCAAAAACTAGGAAGGATGGGCAATAGCTTGGATAACAAAAATCAAGAATAAAAAATATGCCAATAAGCTAGAATTATGATCCCAAACTAATAAGATAAAATGTAATAAGAATACAGGCAAAGTTCTCAACTTTTCTTTAAAATACAAAACACAACTGCATGAGTGTAGAAAGGGAAGACTTGCCTCAATGGCAGTTCATGTGGAACACATTTGAGGATTTCCAGTTGATCACAAGCTCAAAATGATCCAACAATTTGATATATCTGATCCAAAGTTGACATAATTTCATGCTAAATTAGTAGAAACATGGCATGTAGACCAATCCAAGAAATAATCCCATTGTGTTCTTTGTTGGCCAGACAACATATGAAATATTGTGCTCAATTTTGATCTCTATAATTTACAGCAGGGAATATTAACCTTTTTGTGTCATGAACCCTTTGGGAAGTCTGTCAAAGCCTACACATTGCTTTTCAGAATAATGTTTGTAGCCTACATTCATAATTGAAAGAAATAGTAAATTTCAGTTTTGGTTGGTAAAAAAAAAAAAAGTTGTTGAGTCACATCCAGCTCTTCTTGACCCTATTTAAAGTTTTCTTGGCAGAGATTGTCTTAAGTAGTTTGCCAATTCCTTCTCCAGCTCATTTTACAGATCAGGAAGGAGACAAATAGGGTTAAGTGACTTACCCAAGGCCACACAACTAGTTAAGGGTCTGAGGCTAGATTTGTACTAAGATCTTCTTGACTCGAGGCCTGGGTTCTATTCACTGAGCCACCTAGCTTTGGTAAAAATAAAGAAGCAAATTTTTCTCCTCCAAGTTCACAGACCTAAAATCTGTTTACAGAAACTTTGTGAGTCCGTGGACCTCAGGTTAAAAAAAACAACAAACCCTGATTTTGAGAGTAATCGGCAATTTAGCACAGTTTCAGAAGACAGCTTTAACTAGTATGCTGAAAATCTTAGAAGCTACATTTTTATGGGCAATGATTATAAGAAATTGGGATTTTTATCTTGGAGAAAGGAAAGGGTTAAGTGACTTGTCCAAGGTCACAGTCACAAGCTAGTTTTGTGTGTGTGTGTGTGTGTGTGTGTGTGTGTGTGTGTGTGTGTGTGTGAGGTCGGATTTGAACTCAGGTCCTCCTGACTCCAGAGCTGATGCTCTATTCACTGTGCCAAAGACTCCTATTTTTAAAAACAAAATGGTCAAATGTTGTGTGAAGCATGCCAGGACAGAAGATACTATATCGAGATTTCAGTATTGATGCATTATTCATGAAAAAGGCATTAAAGACTTTCCAGAATAACATGAATCATGATAAAGGTATATTCCAGGGCCTGTAACTTAGAGACTTTTTCAAAAAATCTCATTTGTTCTGTGCCCTGGCACATTCTAGACTCCTAGGCAGAGGTGGAGCCTCTAATAATGACTAGGGTTTTTTCCTGAACCACCCTGGGTTTATTCAACAAGTAGGAGCCACAGTAGTGCTGGGACTATATACACCTTCTGACTCTCAAGGTTTTTGTCTTCCCTAACTTTAAAAATAAAATTATTTTAAATTTATGGAATAAAACAAGCATTTCCATAACATACTATAATTAAAAAAGATGATTGCACAGGAAACTACAAATCTATTATGTAAAATTTGCTATTCCTTTTAAATATGTAATAAAGTTATATTGTAGATTTCTCCTTTTCCTTTTTCCCTTTTTTCTTCCCACCCCTACCCCCCATCCTAATTTTTAAAGGGAAGATTTCTCTATATTCTTACTAAGGATCTCTCGTTTCCTTTTCCTGCTGTTTCTTAGTCTTAACCGTATGTGGATACTTTCCATAACTATCTTTTTGGGTGATTAAATAATATAGATTTCAGACATCTGGGCAATGTAATGACGGTCTTTTTATGCATAATATTTATATACAGCCTTCTTGAAATTTCAGGGATGAAGCACTAATTAATCTGTTATGTTTAAAGAATTCAACAAATTACATAATTCTTGCTTTAATTGACCCTATTAATGCTTGGTTTGAAACTCTTAGCTCCAAGCTGCATATTTGCTTATGAAAGAAGGGTTTTGTAACTTAAAAGGGAAACAGACATAGAAGTCTCTGAAGGAAATGCTGATGCGTAAATTATTTAAGACATAGCAGCTGTCAGTCATTAAAAAGGGAAAGAGTAGCAGGGGCTATTACATTACACTCCTCATTACAACCCATTAAGAACAGTCTCGCTTACTATAAACCAACACAGGGACACATGAAAGAGAGTGCCATTTATAGAAGGTACAGGTTTATCACTCAGACACTTATCCCTGAAAACAAGAGACACTGAGGTTTTAGTCCCAAATGCCTGTAGGTCCTATTTACCCGCTGGCCTGGACCTGAATTGCCAGGGCCATCTTGGAATCCCCTCTGTGACCCTGGACTGAAGCTCCAGAGGGTCTCTGGACCAATTTTGCTTGAAAGATCCATACTTTTGAAAGACCCAAACCTTTAAGGTTTACTAGATATCTGTTACCAGCCCAGTTGAGGCTTATGTGTGAAACTTTTTTCCCCAGGGTTACATTTTTAAACATACCTAATTTGTACCTTGGGCAAGAAGGAAGCATTAAGAATTTAGCCACGCTTTTAAACAATGGTTCTCAAACTCAAATGACTGAAATTTGGTCTAATGGTAGGTAGCTCTGGCATTGGCCCTTATATTACTGACTTATGAGACGTGAATTCTCCAGCTTGTTTCTAGTGATTTGTAAATAACACTCAGCTCACCCCCTAGACTTTCACTCTAAGGTTAATTTCAAATGGACATCTCAGTGCCATTAAAAAAACCTTATTTTTGTCTTTTTACATATCACCTTTGTTTTCAAATACATCTCAGAAAGCTTTACTTTGTAACAAGTAATAAAAAAAAAAGAAGAAAAGATTCAGAAAAAATATCAAACACACCAAATGTATCTGATAATTTATTCAGTTTCTTTAAGTGGTAACTGGCCTTTTGGTTACTTCACCAACAAGAACTTCCATCTCTTGACTTCGTATTCTCCCTGGCTGGTCCCCATTCTGGATGTCCCTCCCTTCTCTGTTTAGCCTACTGACTTAACTGACTTCCTTTAAGTCCCAGCTAAAATCCCAGCTCCTACAGGAAACCTTTCCCAACCCCTCTTAATTCCACTGCTTTCCTCTGTTAACTATTTCCTATTCATCCTGGATGTGGCTTGCTTTGCATGTATTTGTTTATTCCCTTTTCCCGTCAGATGTTAAGTTCCTTGAATGCAGGCAATTTCTTTTGACTCTTTTCTTATGCCTCGTGCTTAGCAGTACCTAGCACATAGTAGATCGTTAATAAATGTTTATTAACTGATATAATAAGAACTAGATACTAAAAATAAGAAAGTTCAGTATGTTTCCAGTTGCCCACTCCAGTGATAATATGGATATAATATAGTAGGAAATGTTATGGTATGATATATAGTATCACACAACATAAGATAACATAACAAGGTAATGTAACATAACGTTATATAATATAACAATATATCATAACTCAACATGACATAATATAAATATAATAAATAGAGGCAGCTAGGTGGTGAGACTCAGGAAAGCCTGAGTCCAAATTTGGCCTCAGATACTAGCTGTGTGACCTTGGGCAAGTCACTTAGCCCTCAGATTCCTCAATGGTAAGATGGGGATTATAATAACATCTACCTCACAGGGTTGTTGTGAGGGCCAAATGAAATAATATTTGTGAAGCCTGTAACACAGTGTCTGGCACATAGTAGGCACTTAAAACATGATTATTCCCTTTTCTTTAACTTCCAGTAATAATCATGCATGCTATATCACCTAAGACACTGCTTTAACAAAATGTATATATATATTTAAACACATAAATTGCTTGTTGTCACCAGTTTAGGGTCACTGGAAATAACTGAGGTTATTCAGCCTGGTGGAGAAAAGAAGAAATGTCTTTGGGAAGACATGCTAGCTGACTTTCAATATTTGAGGCATTCTCATTTAGGAAGAAGGATCTTATTTTATTTATTGGCAGAAGGTAGGAGGAATAGATAAAAACTGAATAGAAGCAAATTTGGACTTGATGTAGGGGAGGAAAAAAGCTTCCCAACAATTAGAATTACCCCAGAGTGAAATTTTTCAAAGTTAGGCCTGCCTCTTGAGGTCATGGGATTCCTTCCTAGAGGTCAAGCAAAAATTGAATGACCATTTTTTTAAAGGTGTCATAGAAGGGATTCTTCAGGTATAAATTATAGTACGTGGTTCCTGAGACCTTCCGAATTCTTAGATCTGACATTTCTTTTTAATTTTGTTACTTTCTTGGACTTTCCAGAATTTATAAATTATATGTGTTGGCTTTTTTTCTTGGTTCAGTCATTTTCACTCATGTCTGGTTCTTTGTGGCCTCATTTGGGGTTTTCTTGGCAAGGATACTAGAGTCGTTTGCTATTTCCTTCTCCAGCTCATTTTACAGATGAAGAAACTGAGGCAAATAGGATTAAGTGACTTACCCAGGTCACATAGCTAGTCAGTGTCTGAGACCAAACTTAAACTCAAGAAGATGAATGTTTATGAATGAATGAAGATGAATGAAGTCAGGAGATTTCAGGCCCAGCAAATAGTTATAAACTATATTGAGATAGCAAAGGTTGATAAGGGGACCTCTCTCTTGCTATTTGATTCATCCTAATCTGCTTAATGAGTTTGTAAAATGTAAGGGGCAGGTAGTATTCCTCTTTCAGACTTTGCTATGAATGCTTTGGGAACCTCAACTTAGTATTAGCAAAGACAATGGACTATCACTTTAAGGTGCTTCTAGTCTGCCCACTCATTGAGGTGGATATGGTCTACTATGTTTATAGATTTCCTAACATTGAACCAATTCTACATTCCTGGTATAAAACTTATCTGATCTCAATACACAGTCTTTATGATGTGTTCCTGTGGCCTCTCTTCTGGTATTTCATTTAAAATCTCTATGCCTATATAGATGAATAATATTAGTCTATAGTTTTCTTCCCTTGATTTGCTCTCCCCTGGTTTAGGTATCCAGACCATATTTGTATCATAGAAGGAATCTAGTAAGATACTTTTCCCTCCCTCGTCTATTGTGAACAGTTTACATAATATTGAAATTAATCATCCTTTGAAAGTTAGAATTTACTTGTAAAGATACCTGATCCTAGACGTTGTGGTTTTCTTTCCCTTTTTTCATTTATAGCTTTTTAATTTTTTTCTAACATTGAATTATTGAAATTTTCTGTTTCTTATTCAATTAGTCTTTGTGTTTTATATATTTCTAGATATTTAAATTGTGTTTTGCAGGCATATAATTGGTTTATAATTTATTTTTGTTTCTGATTTTTAATTATTGATACTGTCAATCTAGTTTTCTGGCTTTTTTTTTTACAAAGGATATTAATTGTATTGAAATAATTATCCATCTATATCTATCTATCTATCTATCTATCTATCTATCTATCTATCTATCTACCTATCTATCTATCTATCTATCTATCTATCTATCTATCTATCTATATATCTATCTAGTATATACAGCCCAGGATCAGAACCCTTGGAATTATTTTTGTTGTTTTTTTCTTCATGTTTCAAAAATTAATTAATTTTAAACATTCTTTCCTTTTTAAGTTATGAGTTCCAAATTTTCTCCTTCACTCTTACCCATCCCCCACCCACTGAGAAGACAAGCAATATGATATCAATCACACATGTGAAATCATGCAAAAATATATCCATATTGGCCATATTGGGGGGAAAAGCAAGAAAAATAAAGAAAGTGAGAAAATAATGCTTCAATTTGTACTGAGTTTATCACTTCTCTCTCTGTAAGTGGAGAGCATTTTTTTTATTGTGAGTTTTTTGGAATTGTCTTGGATTGTTGTATTGATCAGAGTAACCAAATTCATCACAGTTCATCACCACCACAGCATTGACATTATTATGCACAATGATCTCTTGGCTATTCTCACCTTACTTTGCATCAATTAATATAGATTTTCCCATTTTTTTTTCTGAAACCACCACCCCCATCATTTCTTACAGCACAACAGTACTCCATCAAATTCATATACCATAACTTCTTCAGCCATTCCCCAATTGATAAGAACCCCCCCAACTTCCAATTTTTTACTACCACAAAAAGAACAGTTGTATTTTTGTACATATAAGTCCTTTCATTTTTCTTTGATATCTTTGAGATATAGACCTAGTAGCTATATTGTTGGGTCAAATGTTTATGTACAGTTTTATAAGCTTTAAGGTATAGTTGCAAATAATTCTTCAGAATGGATGGACCAATTCACTACTCCACAAGTAGTTCATTAGTATACCTATTTTTCCCTCATCCCTTTAAGCTTTTGTTATTTCTGATAGGTGTGGAATAGTACCTCAAAATTGTTTTAATTTGCATTTCTCTAATCAGTAATGATTTAGAGCATTTCTTCATATAACTATAGATCACTTTGAAAACTGCCTGTTTCTATCCTTTGACCATTTATCAATTGGGGAACAGCTCTTATTTTTATAAGTTTTAATTAGTTCTATACTCGGTATTTATTTGAGAAATGAGGTCTCTATCAGAGAAATTTTCTGTAAATTTTTTTGATATTCTTTCACTGTCTATGGGACCTTTTAGCATAATATAGTTTCCATTATTATCTCTTTTAATTAGGCCTATTTTTGTTTTTCCTTTATCTGAGATCATGATTGCTACTCCTACTTTTTTTTTACTTCACCTGAAGTATAATAGATCCTGCCCAGCTCTTTATTTTAATTCTGGGTGTGTCTATTTCAAGTATGTCTCTTGTAAACAACAAATTATTGTAGTCTGGTTTCTAATTCATTCTGCTGTCCACTTCTGTTTTATGTGTGAGCTCATCCCATTCATATTCACAATTATGATTACTGTGTATTTCCCACTATCCCATTTTTCTGTTTTTCTTCTCTCTCTCTCTCTCTCTCTCTCTCTCTCTCTCTCTCTCTCTCTCTCTCTCTTTCTCCTCTCCTCTTCTTCCTCAAATACATACATACATACATACATACATACATACATATATATAAATACATTTTTTATGTGAGAAAATATTTTTAGATAATTCTCCCTTCTTTTCCCAGTTCATCCTTTTTTCTTACTTTATTTTTTTATTTTTGGAAATTATTCCAATATAATTGACTTACACCCATGTCCTCTGTCTATATAAACTCCTTTATACTATCTTAATAATGATAAAGACCTTAGATATTACATGTATCATCTTCCCTTATAGAAATATAAACAGTTTAACTTTATTGAGGCCCATATGATTACTCTTTTATGTTTACCTTTTTATGCTTGAATTTTGTGTTTGAATGTCAAATTTTCTGTTTAGTTCTGGTCTTTTCTTGACTGTAATCTTAGCTCCTTTGACTTCTAGAATATCATATTCCAAGTATCTGCTTCTTTAGTGTGGAAGCTGCTGAATCTTATGTGATCATGACTGTGGTTCCATGATATCATTTTAGCTGTTTGAAATATTTTCTCCTTGATTTGGAAAGTCTGGAATTTGAATATAATATTCCTGGGAATTTTCATTTGTGATTTCTTTTGGGAGGTGATCAATGGATTCTTTCAATTTCAATTTTACCCTTTGGATCTAAGATTTCAGGGAAATTTTCCTTGATAATTTATTGAAAGATGATGTGTAGGCTCTTTCAGGTCACACAATAATTCTTAAATTATCTTTCCTCAATCTTTTCCATGTCACTTATTTTTCCTAGGAGATAGTTCACATTTTCTTCTCTGTTTTCATTCCTTTTATTTAGTTTTATTGTTTCTTGATGTCTCATGGAATCATTATATTTTACTTGGCTAATTCTAATTTTTAAGTAGTTATTTTCTTCAGTAAGATTTTGTGCCTCTTTTTCCATTTATCCAATTCTGCTTTTTAAGTTGTTCTCTTTAGTGTATTTTTGTGTCTCTTTTGCCATATCATTTAAGGTGCTATTTTTTTCAATATTTTTTGAACTTCTTTTTGTTTTTAACCAGTCTAGCAATTCTCCTTTCATAATTTTCTTGTATTATTCTCTTTTCTTTTTCCAATTTTTCCTCTACCACTCATCTATTTCTTTAACTCTTCCAGGAATTATTGCTGGCTTTGGGTCCAATTAGAATTTTTCTTTGAAGTTTTTTTTGGTAGTTGTTTTCACATTGTTGTCTTCTGACTTTATGTCTTGGTCTTCCCCACCAATAGTGACATTTTATGGTCAGATTCTTATTTTGTTGTTTGCTATTTTTTCCAGTCTATCTTTTAGACCTTAAACTTTATGTTAAAGTTGGGTTCTTTTCACTTCTGGGTGGGGATGTAGTGTCCCAAGCTTCAGGCTTTTTCACATTGCTGTTTTCAAAGCTAATTTCAAAGCTAATTTTCACTGCTTCCAAAGTGTTGTGATCCAGAGAGAAGTATGGTCATTGCTCTCATGGTCTGCACTCTGGTGTTTACCTAGGAAGGACCCCTGTTCCCTATAGTCAAAAGTGCTAGCATTCGGCTTTGGTACTATGTCCAGGGCCCCTGCTCCTTTGAAACAACAGTGCTCCTCTCTGCCCTGGAACTGACCCAGTACTGCATATGGGAAATAAAATTGCCAACCAGAGCTAGCTGTACCCTGTGCCAGTGAAATGTCTCCTCAAAGCTCCTTCTGATCAGTTGTCTGACCCCTTTACTATCTCTGGGCTGAGAGCTCTTGGAAGTTGCTGCTACTTCAGCCATTGTTGCCACTGCCATGTGTGGGCTCAGGACAGACCTCACCAGTGCTACAGACTTCTCTTAGGTCAGAGAAAAGTCTCACCTCGACCTTTTATTGACTGTGCTGCTCCAAAATTTGATTGAGGCATTTAAAAAAGGTGTTTGAAGTGGAATGTTGGGAGAGTTCAGCTGGGTCAGTATGGCAATAATGAACTGGGAAAAGAAGGAAGGGAAAGGTAGGATGTGGAAATTGCTTTCACATAAAAGAAGTATGTAAGGAGTAGCTTTTGTAGAGGAAGGGAAAATGAGATGGGAGGGTGGTTGGCATACCTGGACCTCACTTTCATCAGAATTGTTTCAATATATATACTCAGTTGTGTACAGAAATGTAACTTGCCCAATAGGGAAATAGCAGGAGGAGAGGACAAAAATTAAGGAATAGGTGAGGATGGCAGTGATAAAGGGAAGGGCAACCTGCCATCTTGGCTCTGCCCCTCCTCTTCCTCTTTTTAAACCAGGCAAACTAAAGGTTTGCACATTTCATTATCATTTAAGGAAAAGTGCCTCTAGTTTTATGAGTTCATTTTTTGTTTTCAATTTTACTAATCATTTCTTTTGATTTTTAGAACTACGTTTGTTGAGTTTTTGAAAATTTGTTGGTTTTCTAGGTTAGGTTGTATAATAATTTATTTCTCCTTTCTCCTTTCTCGATGATGGAAGTGTTTAGAGATAGAAATTATTCTTTCAGCATTGCTTTGGCTACATTCCAAAGGGTGTGCTATATTTTCCCATTATTGTCATTTTTTGGATGAAATTTTCTATTATTTCTATGGCTTGTTTGATTCATGGGTTTTTAGTATTTTATTTATTCTCCAATTAATTTTTAATCTAATACTATCTTTTGGTAAGTAAAGTATGTACTCTTTTCTGCATTCGTTTCTCAAGTTTTTATGACTTTGTATATAGCCAGCATATGTAAAGGTATCACATTCTACTGAGTAAAATGCTTACTCCTTTCTCTTCCCTGTAATCACCAGATATCTATAATATCTACCTTTTCTAAAATTCTCTTCCTTTTTAAATTTATCTTTTGACTGTACGTATTTAGGTCTGAAAGGGATATATTGAAGTCTTCCAGTATTGAAGTTTTACCATCTATTTCATCCTGTAATTCAATTAACTTTTCTTTTCTTTTTTTTTTTGGAGGGAGGGAGGTAGGGCAATTGGGTTAAGTGACTTGCCCAAGGTCACACAGCTAGTTAGTGTTAAGTGTCTGAGGTTGGATTTGAGCTCAGGTCCTCCTGACTCCAGGACTGGTACTCTACCCACTGTGCCACCTAGCTGCCCCTCAATTAACTTTTCTTTTAAGCACATATGTGCTATGGTTTTTGGTGTGTATATATATATATATATATATATATATATATATATATATATATATATATTTCAGAATTATTAATTAATTATCTGTGGTGCCTTTAAACACAATATGTTTGAACTTTTAACCATTTAAAATCATAGATGTATTCATTGTTGTACTGACATAAACATTGTTGCTTTCTTTGAAAATTCACCTCAGGTCTAAAAAATTTTGCTTGCAGCCCTTTATTTTAAGTCCTTCAGAATCTTGGTTTATTGTTCTCCATTTTATAGGTGAGTTTATCCTATTCAAGTTCACATTATGACTGTTTATTGTGTATTTCCTTCCATTATGTCCTGTGATGATAATGACAACAATAATAAATGCCTACCATCTAGAACGTTTCAAAACTTTAAAGTTTTTCATTTGTATGATCTTTTAAAATTTTTTGCTTCATTTTTTCTAGGTATTTCAGTAGACTTTGTGGCAAATCTCTGATCTTCTTTGAGGCTTTGATTGTAGATGATGTGGAGACATTGTCTTTGGAGTTTGTGTCTTGAATATCTTTGGCTCCATAATATTTCTTTATTATTGGTGTTTTCTATGCTTTTCCAGCCTTATTTTCTGAACTGAAGTTTAGTATCAATGCCAGGCTCTGTGTACTTCTGAAAGAAATTGTGAGGCCTTCTTTGGTATTGATCTGTATTTTTCTGTGTTCTAGATAATAAGTATTGTGTTTCTCAATGAACTTAAAAGTGACCCCACTGGTAAGCACAGTATTGTGGGTTGTCTTCTAAAGGCTATAAAAGAATGGTTTTCAGGGGCAGCTAGGTGGTGTAGTGAATAAAGCACTGGCCCTGGAGTCAGGATGACCTGAATTCAAATCCAGCCTCAGACACTTAACACGTACTAGCCATGTGACCTTGGGCAAGTCACTTAACCCCAATTGCCCTGCCTTCCCCCCTCCAAAAAGGAAAAAAAAGAATGGTTTTCAAGGTGGTCTCTGCTAGATCCAGTGTACTCGCTGGTAATTTCCCCCTCCCTAGTCCTAGCTCCACAGTCTTCTGGCTGCAGTTTGAGGTCTGAATGGCATGTTTCAAGTATCCTTGGCTAGACCTTGATTAGGACTCATGTGTCTCTGCTCCCAACATACACTGATAAGCTTCAGGCTTCCCTGGTTCACGCCTGGTCTGTCACAGAAGCTTTCTGTGAACTGTGTTTCTGGACTAGGTTTTTCTCTATGGATCCTTTCCCTAGTAAGCTAAGGTTTCTGACTCTTTGTACTGACATGTACTAACAAAATGCATTTACTGTTGTTCCTCCTTGCATTTCTTGATCATTTCACAGTTTAGTAGTTTGAAAACATTTTTGATCTTGTAGAAATAGTTGTGAGAGATTAGGCTATTCTTCTTGCTGTTACTCTGCCATCTCCAGAAGAGTCCCCCATTCATTGTTGCTTCTCAACTTTAGAGGCTGCATTGAGTGCACAATCATCTGTAAACAGAAAATCAGACTCCAACACTCCCTCCATTCTGATCTTAGTTTGGAGCCTTTTCAAGTTGAAGAATTTAATGTCAATGTGGTAGCTGACCTTGATGCTATACATCATGCTAAAAAGTATGGGGGCAAGCACACAGTCTTGTTTCACTCTGTTGGTGACTGGGAAAGCACGAGAGCATCATCTGTTATCCAGAACCTGGGCAAGCATGCCACGATGAAATTGACTCTATAAAGGTAAAGGAAATAGATTATCTTATGACAATCACAGGAGGTCACTGCTGGCAAAATTCTTGCCAGAGTCCTCCTTAATAGGTAGATCCTTGACCTGTAAGATGGTCATCTACCTGAGAGCTGGTGTGGCTTCAGAACTTACCCTGGAATAATAGATATGGTGTTTGGTTCCTAACAACTCCAGAAGAAATTCCAAGAGCAAAGCAGAGGTCTGTACACAATGTTTGTGGATGTGACCAAGGCCTTTGATACTGTCAGTTGCAATGACTTATGGAAAAAATTATATCCCTGTCATTGACATGAGTAATGGAGCTATTGCTCTCCATGGGAAACATTAATAGTTAAAAAGAAGAGAAGCAGGCCCTGGTAACTTTTGAGCAACTCAGTCAAGTTGAGAAGAACATAAGTTTTGGAGGAAAAATACGTCTTGGGTTTATTCTTCACCTTCTTCCTTGTGCCTCTTTTGGAGAGTGCATAAGGGCAAAGAAAGTTTCTCGCTCCCTCCTCACAATGGTTGACAATGGCATCTTACAGCAGAAGTGCAAGATAGCTTTCAGTGGAGTAGGAGTTTAGCTCCTCTCACTAGCTCAATTTAACTTGCCTTTGTACTTGGACTGCTCACAGACCAGACTTGTTAGATTTTCAACTCTGTCATGTCAGTTAGTTCATGAAGAAAAGACATATGCACCTGAGGGCTCCATTTTCTCCTGTCAAGCCACTGCTAAGTTTCCTGACCTTTTCATATGCAAATTATTCACTCCAAGTCTGAAATAGCCACACCTTTAACTCTTTTTTCTGTGTTATCTACTCCTTACAACCTGTAATTTCAAGTGTATTGGAAGTTCTTACTTGAATAGAGAGGGCTCCCTTGATGAAGACCCCCTTCCCCATATACACATTCACAGTCACAGACACACACACATGAAAGACAGAAGCATAGACTCATAAGATCATCAGTCCACTCATTTTACAAATGAGAAAACTGAGGTTCATAGAAGGGAACTAATTTGCCCCAGGCCACACGTTTAGGTGGCACAGTGGAAAGAACACTTAACTTAGTGTCAGCAAGATCTGAGTTCAAATCTGACCTCAGACACTTACTGAGTGTGTGACTTAGGATGAGTCACTTAACCTTTGCTTACCTCAGTTTCCTCATCTTTAAAAATGAGGATAATTATAGCACCAAACTGCCAGGGCTGTCATGAGGAGCAAATGAGATAATAATTATAAAGCTCTTAGCATTGTACTTGGCACATATTAAATGCTATATAAATTATTATCGTTGTTATTATTATAATATACTAGGGATGACATTCGAACCCAGATTTTCTAATTCAAACTCCAAAGTTCTTTTCAATGCTCTAGCTTTGGTGTTTTTCAATATCTTTAGGGGTGGGGCTGGGCAGCAGGCAAGTAGGTGACTGGACTTGTTAAGCCAAAGAGTGGACTCTGAGATGAGAATTCTACTTTAATGTACATGAGGACACTGAGATCCAGGGAGGTGAGAGAACTTACCCAAGGTCACATAGGTACCAAATGTCCCATTCTGGACTCAGCCTCTTTCTCCAACCCTAGAATTTTTTCTGCCATATCACCATACCCTTCCTATTCCAGGTAAATCTGTTTCCCTCGTGCTCATTGCATCTGTCAGAAGATACATTTCTTTCTTTCTTTGTTTCTTTCTTTGTTTCCTTCCTTCCTTCTCTCTCTCTCTCTCTCTCTCTCTCTCTCTCTCTCTCTCTCATCTCTGGATCTCTAATTAAATAACTTTGTTATTTTTAAAAATTTATTTATTTTTAGTTTTCACCATTCACTTCCATAAGATTTTGAGTTCCAAATTTTCTCCCTATTCCTTCCCTCCCTAAGATGGGTGCAATCTGATACAGACTCTACATATACATTCATATTAAACATATTTTCACATGTTGTAAAGAAGAATTAGAACCAATGGGAGAAAACACAAGAAAAAAGGAACAAGAAATAAAGAGAGAGGGGAGGCTAGGTGGCGCAGTAAGTAAGAGCGCGGGCTCCTGGAGTTAGGAGGACCTGGGATCGGTTTCAGCCTCAGAAAATGAGCATCCACACATTATAATGACTGGCCATGTAACCTTGAGCAAGTTACTTAACCCCAATTGCTTTATAAAAAAAAAAGAAAGAAATAGAGAGCGAGAGCAAGAGCAAGTGTGAGAGAGTGAGAGTGAGAAGAGAAAGAGAAAGAGAGAGAGAGAGAGAGAGAGAGAGAGAGAGAGAGAGAGAGCAAATAATATGCTTCTCTGCATTTAGACCCCATAGCTCTTTTTCTGGATGTGGATAGCATTTTTCATCATGAGTCATTTGGAGATGTCTTAGATCCTTGCCTTGCTGAGGAGAGATAAGTGTATCAAAGTTAGTTGTCATACAATGTTTCTGTTACTGTGTAAAATGTTCTGGTTCTACTTACTTCACTCAGCATCAGTTCATATAAGTCTTTCCAGGTTTTTTGTAATTCCACCTGCTCATCATTTCTTTTAACACAATAGTATTCCATTACATCCATATATCATAACTTGTTTAGCCATTTCCCAATTGATGGGCACCCCTCAATTTCCAATTCTTGGCTACCACAAAAAGAACCAGTATAAATATTTTTGTACATGTGGGTCCTTAGAAGGTAAGTTTCTGGAGGGCAAGAATGGTTCTATTTTCTGTCTTTGCATCCCCAATGCCTAGCAAACAGTGGGCAAACAATAAAAAAATTCTTGTCAAACAAATTGAATGGATTGTTATGGAACTGTAGAAGAGGGCCATCTATTTAATTGTTAGTAATAAGCATGATGAACTCTGTGGTTTGCTGTGGGACCCAGTGTTATTTCCCTCCCAGCATTGCTCCATTAGAATGTTGCTTATTTTAGAGGATTCCATTGGGATGTATGGCCCCTTCAGGTTGTATCAAGATTGACACAGTATAAAAGTGCTGTCCTCCAGGCAGGAGAAAAGACAAGGGAGGGGCTATGTTTAGGTAAGAATTAACTCCAAGTGCATGAAAATCTGTGAGGCAGCACCAAGCTTTTCTGGAGCTTCCCTCCTCCTTTACCCCTCCCTGTGTGCTGCACGCTATTTTGGAGGGCATCATTAATTTCACCCACTTTACTGTCATACTTTGACATGGTTAGACTTGAAAATCAAGGTGTTTTTTTTCCTCGATCCATATGTGAACCAATCAACCATGATCTTTTTATCTGCCACTCCTTTTCTAATAAATTAGTAGAGTTTATATAACACACAGTCTGGTGGTTTATACTGGGCATCATTAAGTGTTATTATACAAAGTTTTATTTCTTGGCAATACTGCACATTTTTCCAGGTGGAATTTTCCATCTGTTTGTCAGACTTTGAAGCAACAAATATTTGTAGTTCTCTGTTGAATGGCATTTAAAATAATGAGAACTTGGGAAAAACATATCCCTGATTCTGATTTTAATAAAATATGTCCATACTGCTACCCACTATGTAGCTAAACCATATGGTAAAAGATAACCTATAGCCTACATAGGACCAAAGGTGGTGGGGGGGGGAGGGAAGTGAGGGGGATAAAGAAAAACAGGAGAAGGGTGGCTAGGTGTCGCAGTGAATAGAGCACCAGCCTTGGAGTCAGGAGGACCTGAGTTCAAATCCAGCCTCAGACACTTAACACAAAAACTAGCAGTGTGACCTTGGGCAAGTCACTTAACCCCAATTGCCCCCCCCCCAAAAAAAAAAGCAGAAAGAAAGAAAGACAGGAGAGCTGCTGAATTGGGACCTCAAACTTGAAGGTAGTTTCAAATTTAGGAGGTCTTTTCAGCATTCAACTGCAGGGCAAGAACATTGGGATAGTAACTCCATGCTTAATTTTAATAATGGCAACATCTCAAAACTAAAGTTTTCCTCAATAATTAGAGCATTGGCCCAAAAAAAGACTAGAAAATAATTTGGTAATTGAAAACAATTCAAGTTATATCCCACCTTAAATATGCTCAATTTTGTTTATTCTTTGTCCTCAATTTGCTATCCTAGCCCTCAGTGTGGTAGAAAGGGTCTTGGGCTTGAATCATCAGGATGATCTGTGTTTATATCCTGCCTCAGGATATTAGAGGTGTGAACCTGGGCAGTGCCTCATTCCTCACCTATGAAATGAGTGTATTGAACTCCATGGTCTCTTCGGTCTCTTCTAGCTCTAAATTTGGGTTCCTCACTGAGGATTATCATCATGGTTAGGATCCTCAACATTTAGAAGTGCTCTAGCATTCTCTCCCCTTAACTTCCCTATCTCCCCCCACCCAACCCTGCTCTCCAGACCTGCAAGAGTCTTTAAGTCCAGATTTTCAACTTTATAATTTTTCAAAGGGTTTTCTGGGTCACCATGACAATGCAAAATAATATTGGGCAAGAATTTAATAGGAGAAGGACAGTGGGCTGGTTTGCTTTTGAGAAATTGTGGGTGGAGAGTTGGGGGAAGAGGGCTTACAAAGATCCCAAGTTGTTCCCTGGCATACAAATCCATTTTCAACATTAACTTTCTCTCATGGATGCTGATTGGCAGTAGAAGCTATGTTCCTAGTTCCTTGCTTTCCTTGAAGGCAAGCCCTGCTTCTAATTTCTGCCTTTGTACTTTCAATTATCCATATAGTATCAGGCAACTAGGTGGCACATGGATATAGCACTGACCCTGGAGTCAGTTAGACCTGATTTCAAATCTGCTCTCAGTCACTTACTAGCTGTGTGACCCTGGGCCAGTCACTTAACCCTTTTTGCTTAAGTTTCCTCATGTGTAATATGAACTGGAGAAGGAAATGGCAAACGCACTCTAATATCTTTGGCAAGAAAGCCCTAAAAGGGGTCACAAAGAGTCAGACATGTCTAAAACAACAGAACAAGACTCTACATAGTATACATTTTAACAAATTCTTGTTCACTTCAATTGATTGAGGATGAAACAAAAAAAATACGTAATTTTTGTAGAATCAAAACTGAAGGTAACCCAAAAGGCAATGGTAGGTGTGAGTAGGCTTCAATACATTACAATGATGTGAATAGGTGGCACATGGATCAAGAGCACTAGCCTTGAGTGAGGAAGACATGAGTTCAAATCTGGCCTCAGATACTCACTAGCTGTATGACCCTAGGCAATTTACTTAACCTCTGTCTGCCTCAGTTTCCTCATTTATAAAATGGATAAAATAATAGCACTTACCTTACAGGGTTGTTATGAGGATCAAATGAGATTATAATTGTAAAACACTTAGCACAGTACATGGCATGTAATAAGCATTATATAAATGTTAGTTGTTATCATTATTATTATTATTATAACTTTAGGGTCAAAGAATCCTAATTGCATCTTAAATTACTAAATCACACCGTTGTTGCCCCAAATATGAACTCTACTCAGAAAAATGGCATAAAGGATATAATCAAGAATATACATGACCGGAAAAAAGATGGGTTGGCCATATAGTAGAGAAGGCAAGTGTTGCATTAGTATATACAAACTATTAAAGATGGGTATGATGGCCCATACCCATAATCCCTGCTGCTGAGGAGGCTGAGACTAGGGGACTGTTTTAGTTTGGAAGTTCTGAGCTGCAGCTGGGCTAAAAGCCTTTTGGATGTCTGCACTTAGTTTGGCACTAAGAGAAACCTCTTAGCCCCTAGGAGCAAGGGGCCACCAGCTTGCCTAAGGAGGGGAGAATCAAGCAGGACAGAAATAAGGAGCAGGTTAAAGCTTCTGGTTTGATCAGTATTGAGATCAGCCTATGATTGGCTACTATACTTCTAGTTTGGGTGAGATATGGAGATCCCTTAGAGGAAAACCTCCAGTATGTTGGGTAGAACACCATGGAAGGATACCAACAAGAATCATGGTAGAAGTATTCTGATATTTAGCAGTGAAGAGGGAATACACAAAGAAGAGATCATAAATCCATCAGAATACTATAGTTTGCAGTTTATAATAAAATTATGTAACCATGAAACACCCAATAAGGGTAAGAAAAATGCTCTATTTTCCTCAATATTGCATTTGCACTTTAGAATCATAGAATTTTAGGATGGGATAAGCATAAAAGATCAATTAGTCCAATTTACTCTTTTTACAGAAAAGGAAGCTGAGGCCAAGAGAGAATAAATGTTTTGCCTAAATCTGTTGCCAAGACCTGTCATTTTCACCTTTGTGAGCTCCTTGAAAATAGGCATTGTTTTATTCCTGTCTTTGTATTCTTAGAGCTTTGTATTTCTTAACTCATGCCTGGAACATAGTAGGTGCTTAATAATTGTTTATTGACTTTGACTCTGACTAATTGATCAACTTTTTCCTTCTCTGAAACATGTCTAAGAAACTCCTCATGGCCCATTTTCCTGTGACTGATAAACAGTTTGGAGCTGGTTGAAATTGCAGCGTTATTCCTATACCACATCCAAATGGAATCCTTTCTAAAGTATAGAGAAATCTCTTGGTTAATGAGTTTGCCAGTTATCTTTATTTTTTCATTTTTGTCATAGAGCACAGTAAGAGATACTGCTTTTAGGGAAATTTCCTGCTTCATTTTCCAATCCCAGAATATTCATTCATTTCTATGAGATTTAGTTTTGCCATGTTGTACTCCATTTACTATCAACAGACATTAGAAATGCACAGACAGGCAGAAAAAACCTGCCCTAGTACCAATTTGTGTGACACTGCATTTTTTATGTTTTATATAGACATTGAATGATTTCTTTTTTCTTTTTGTTGTTTGTTTGCTTTAGAACTCATTAATTTTGATTTTTGATTCCTACTTAATCCAAAATTCTATTATTGCATTCAACACCAGATACACTTGTAGATATTTTTTTCTATTACTGCATGGGCAAATTTTATCTTTGCCCAGGATGAGGCTAATTTTTCTAATGTTTGTCTCTGAGTTGACTTCCACAGAAAGTCCTAATTCTTTTTTTTTTTTTTTTTTGCTTTTTGGAGGGGCAATTGGGGTTAAGTGACTTGCCCAAGGTCACACAGCTAGTTTTGTGTTAAGTGTCTGAGAAAGTCCTAATTCTTCATAGTTTTTACTCTTTCTTAAGAAAATCATCATTTTCATTTAGCTTGAATATGATCTCATTCTTGGCTTCTACTCATGGATTTCAAAAACAACAACCCAAACGCATTAGGCAGGATGTAGAAGGACGTGGGGTAGATAATACTAAAGTACTTAATGAATGTTAGCACATACACTTAATTGATTTGGGAGGAAAGATAAAGGGTAGAAATTACTAAAACAAATATAACAATTAATCTAATTGCTGATGCATCTGGAACAGGTACATTATTTTAGGAGAGAGATATGCCAAGTAAATGTTTGTATAGATATGAAATATTGATGAATAAGCAGCAAAAATTATTAATTGACTTAATTTTCTAATTAAGTCTATAGTAGTTTCCCCCCAGAGATATGGTATATACATATGCACACATGAACAGTCATATTCAGTTAGTGGAACCCTTTGGGAACATTGGGGTGTGGAAAAAACAAGACTGCCCACCATGTTATAAGCTGTTTTCTATTAAGTTTTCACTGAGTCAAATTATAATTCAGGAAATAATTATTTTACCTATAATAAAGTTGAATCCATGTAGTGAGTTGTTTTCCAATGGAACTCAATTATATATCTATATGTTTATTTGTGTGTGTATGTGTGTGTGATCCCATTATAAAGCAGCTTTATAAAGATTTTATAAACACAATTTTATAAAGATTCCATAGATTCAATCATCTTCTAGTTCAGAGGTCTTTAACCGGGAGTATGGGCATTTAAAAAAAAATTATGATAAATGAATTTAATTGGTTTCTTTTGTAGTCCTATTTATTTCATCTTATACATTTATGCATTTTTGCATGAAATCCTATGTATTGCAGTTTATACATTTATATTCTGTGAACTGATCAATAGACTTCACCAAATTGCCAAAGGACTCTGCTATATTCATCCCACACTTCATGTTTTATAACATAGTAATATTAAATTACATTTATGTATCACAATGCTATATTCTAGTCAATGGACATCTGCTTTGTTTCCAATTCTTAGCTATCACAAAAACTGTTGCTGTAAATATTTTGGAGCATATAGGTTGTTGTATTTTTCTCCCCTTATCAATGGCTTCCTTGCAGCATCCATCCAGTAATGGAGTCTGGTTCAATGGGCATGAATATTTTAGTCACTTTATTTACATTATTCCAAAATTGCTTTCCAAAATGTTTGTACCATTTCACAACTCCATCAACCATGTATTAGTGTGCCCCTCTGCCCACAATTCCTCTAGCACAGAAGACTACTGTCCTGTACTTTCTTATCCTGTATGATTTTTATCTATATCATCTCCTTCCATATATACAGTTTACCTACTGTATCAGAAGCATTAGATGTATTCTTTAAAATATATATATATATACATATACATATGTACACACACACCTATGTATGAGCGTGTATTGCTATCTTTTGTTTTCATATTACTTTCATCTCCCCATATGTTCCACCTCCCCAACCCAGAAAACCATTCCTTTTAATAAAGGAATAAAAAAAGAGAAAAATTAAAAAAGCATTTCATGGGGGGAAAACCCTAACATATTAAAAACAGCAATATGAACTGATTTCACATCCATAGTCTCCCATTTCTACAAAGAAGTTACATTATTATTTGGGGCCAAGCTTATTAATTATAGTTATATAATGATCAGTTGTGATTTTGTTGTTGTTATTTCAATTTATATTGTTGAAGTTATTGTATACATTGTTTTCCTATTTCTGCTTACTTTACTCTGCATTACTGTTTCTTAAGGTACATTAATATTCCATTACATTCATATACAACAATTTGTTTACCCATTACACAATCAATGGTATTCTGATCTGTGCCAAACTCAGGCTAGTACCCTGGTAGTTTAAGTTCAAAATCAGAAGAAAATGAGAGGCTTGGAGATCATTCAATAGTTCAAAAGATTTAATAAGCCATAGCAGAAGGATATTAAACAAGGATAACCATTAAGGACATATCAAATTCACTGAAATGAGCACATTTGGTTGAGTTGGTCATGGTGGTCCACCAACCAAGTGTCAGAATGCCCCTAAAATCCCATATAGTTGTTTTGTGTCAAGGTAACCAGGAAATGATGTCAACAGTCCAAGTCCTTTACATCAACAAAGTCTCAAATATGGCCTCGATACTTTTTAAGGAAATATTAGGCTAACTCACATGAGGGCAAGGGTTAGGATATCACTCCTAAAATAAACAGACATCCATTTTATTTCTAGATTTTTGCTATTATAAAAGAACTTCTGTAAATACATTTGCATGTACAAGTCCTTTTTTCCTTCTCTTTAACCACCTTTGAGGGCATTCCTAGCAGTAGGATCACTGGGTCAAAGGATATGTGCATTTTAGTAACTTTCTTAGACAAGTTACACTTTGGTTTTGTAGTGCTTGGATAAATTTAATGTACCTAACTTTCTAGAACTGCTACTCTGACCATTCCCAACTTACGTAACCTTTGCCAGCTTGCTGGGTGGGACATGAAACCTCAGAGTTTGTTGGACCTATATTTCTTTTGTTATCAGAGATTTGGAAAAGTATTTCATGTTGTTGTTAATCATTTGCAATTATTCTTTTGAGAACTATTTGTACATTTCATTTGACCACTTATCCACTGATGAATTGTTCTTGCTCTTAAATATTTGTGTTTGTTAGCTATATGTCTTGGATATAGGTCCCTTATCAGAGATATTTGATGCAAAGGTTTCTTCCCCTCCCCCATTCAACTGATTTCCTTGATTTACTGTGTTGATTTTGTTTATGTGAAAGCTTTTAAGTTTCATGTAACCAAAATTTTGTTTTTGGTGATCACCTTTTCCCCTTCTTCGGTCAATTATTTCCCCCCAGCCATATTTATAAAAGGTATCTGTTCTAGTTTTCTATTCATTCTTTTATGGAATAACATTTAATATTCAAATTTTATATCAATTTTGCCTCTTTATTCCTTTTAGTATCTCAGGGATATCAATATACAAATGCATGAGTACCAGATTTAGTTAAATGTATAATTCTTTTTAAAAACCCAGTATTTGTATTGTTTACTCCTGTGACTCTACTGATATGAAGTAAGTCTGAAGAGGTAGAAAAAGGCAGCCCATTCTAATTTAGGATAGCTCTAATTGCTAGGAATTTTCTTTTAATCTCGAGCCTAAATTTGCCTCTTTACTATTCCAAGTCTGAGGATCTCTCTCTCTCTCTCTCTCTCTCTCTCTCTCTCTCTCTCTCTCTCTCTCTCTCTCTCTCTCTCTCTTTCTCTCTCTCTCTCTCTGTAGTTCTCTATCTATCCCTTCTTATTGGCTCCAGAATAAATGCACACGCATACACACACATCATATAGATGGGTTTCTATTTGCACTATTGGAGGGAGTACTATTGTCACTGAGTTCCCAAATACAGTGAAATTTTGAAGTATACAGATTTGACAGTCATCTGCATTAGAATAATTAAAACCATGCCAACTGGGGGTATTACCAAAATCAGAAAATCACAAGATTGCAAGGAACCCCAAGGCAACTTAGTCCAATGCATACCTAAATGAGAATCCTATCTATAACACATCTGAGAAATTATCATATAGTCCCTGCTTAAAGCTATCAAGAACCCATTACCTCCTGAAACTGCCCATTTGGCTTTTTACAGCATCACAGAATTTCAGAGTTGGAAGGGACTATATCAGAGGGGCAATAGAATAGTATTATATTTCCATACTTTTTAGGGAGATAATTTTCCTCATTCTTCTCCCAGTGCACTCCTTTAAAATTTTTTTCACCCTTTCATTCTTCTTTTGAAATCATCCCAACATAATAGACTCACATACTTGCCCTCTATGTAGGCTCCTTCTGGTTGCCCTAATGAGACATTTCACATTGTCTACTATTTTTCCATTTTTTGTTTTGTTTTATTGTTTCTTTTTTTTTTCGTTTAACAAATGCTTTATTAACTTCTGGTTTACATCATTCATTTCCACCAGATTTTGAGTTACAATTTTTTCCCCATTTTTCCCTACCTACCACCCCAGAATAGCAGTCCCACTAGATATCCCCTCATCCAATCTGCTCTCTCCCATATCTTCTCCCATACCCCCTTCGACTTTGCCATTAGGGCAAGGTGAATCTCTGAGCCCCAATGCCTGAACATCTTATCTCACAATTACATGCAAAATAGTATTAATAATAGTATTTATATACATTTGAAACATTTAATTTTAAGACTTTGAATTTCAGATCCATTCCTTCCTCCCTTGTCACCCACTCCCTGGGAAGATAAGCAATTCAGTATGTGTTGAACATATATAGCTATGCAAATCATTACCATAGTAGGTATATTGTAAAAGATTGCTTATATTTCCCTCCCACCCATCCCACCCCCCACCTGGTCCATTCCCTACTTTGATTCTGTCCCTCTTCAAAAGTGGGTACTTCCAACCTCCCCTCCCTCTAGAATTCCCACCCCTCCATCATCCCTCCTCTCATCCCCCTTCCCCCTACTCTCCTGCAGGGTGAGATATCCCATTTAGTATGTATGTGATTCTCTCCCTGAGCCAAATTCAATGAGAATAGGGTTTTGCCTTTTTGCCTTCCTGTTCTTCCCCTCCCCTGCAACTACTTCCCCTTGCCTCTTCTACATGAGATAGTTTACCCTACCCTGTCTCTGCCCATCTCCTCTTGCCACTTTCCTCTCTCACCTCATAATTTCACCCCTTAGCTATCATCCCTTCCCAGCAAATTCAACCTGTGCCCTCTATCCATGTATGCCTGTAAATATATATACACACATTCACATATGTATTCATATGTCCATATACCCTTCTTCAATTATTTTCATAATGAGAAAGGTTTCATCAGACACAGTTATTGTTTTTCCATGTAGGAATGTTAATAGTTCAACTTTGGTAAGTTCCTTTTGATTGCTTTTCCCTGATTACCTTCTCAAGCATCTCTTGGTTCTTGTGTCTGAATGTCAAATTTTCTATTCAACTCTGGTTTTTTTCCTCAAGAATGCTTGAAAGTCCTCTATTCCACTGAAGGACCATATTTTCCCCTGAAACAAGATACTCAGTTTTGCTGGGTAGGTGACCCTTGGCTTCAATCCCAGCTCTTTTGCCCTCTGGAATATATTCCATGCCCTTAGATTCCTCAGTGTAGAAGCTGCCAGGTCCTGTGCTATTCTGATTGTGTTTCCACAGTATTGAAATTGTTTCTTCCTGGCTGCTTGGAATATTTTCTCCTTGATCTGGGAGTTCTGGTACCTGGCTATAATATTCCTAGGAGTTTTCTTTTTGTGATCTTTTTCAGGAGGCGATCTGTGGATTCTTTCAACCTCTATTTCCCCTTCTGGGTCTAAAACATCAGGGCAATTTTCCTTGTGAATTTCTTGAAGGATGATTTCTAGGTTCTTTCTTTGGTTATGACTTTCAGGTAGTCCAATAATTTTTAAATTATCTCTCCTGGATCTATTTTCCAGGTCAGTGGTTTTTCCCATGAGGTATTTCACATTGCCTTCTATTCTTTCATTTGTTTGGATCTGTGTAACAGCATTTTGATTTCTCATAAAGTCACTAGCTTCCATTTGCTCCAGTCTAATTCTGAAGGAATGATTCTCCTCAGTGAGCTTTTGAGATTCTTTTTCCATCTGGCAAATTTGGCTTTTTAAGGCATTCTTCTCATTGCCTTTCTGAGCCTCTTTTGCCATTTGAGTTAGTCTATTTTTTAAGGTGTTGTTTTCCTCAGTCAGGCTGTTGACTGTCATTTCATACTTTTCTTGAATCTTTCTCATTTCTCTTCCCAATTTTTCCCCCACTTCTCTTATCTGCTTCTTAAGGTCCTCTATGGCCTGTAGCCAGCTTGTATTTTCATTTGGGGCTTTTGGTACAGGAGTTCTGACCTCACAGTCCTCCTCCTGTTCAATGCTTTGATCTTCTTTGCCCCCCAAAAAGGAGTCTAAAGTTGCATTTTCTGTTTATTTTGTTTCTTTTGCCTAGGCATATTGCCACTTAATTACTTGATTTTGGGGCTTGTTGCCACAGTAGGACTCTGCCACCAGACAGGAGAGCTTCTGTCCCAAAAGTGGGGTCTTCACAACTTCCGGAGGTTGGGTGCCTCTGTAAAACCTCCACCCGCTCTGGCAAATTGGATACGCACCCTAGACCTCCCCCCCAGACCACAATCCAGATCCAAGCAGGTTAAAGCAAGAGCGATTAACCCCCAGACCAATTGCTGGATCTCTCTAAAGTTCGAAGACCAGGAGCTGGAGCTGCCACTGACACTGCAAAATGGCCTCTGTGGTGCATTTCCTCAGCAGCTTTTCATCCCCAGGGGAGGAAGCCAACTTGTCCCCCAAATACTGGTCCCAAAGTCCATAGGGCACTAACCTCTCACTTTGTCCTAGGCATATCTGTGCTGATAATTCTGGAATCGCCACAGCTGCTGGTGTTCTGGGGTCTCTCCAGCTGGCTGCTGGCCCGGCTGCCTTGGGGCTAAAACCTCGGCTCCCAGAGCACTGTGCTGCCAGTTCCCAGCGCACTGTGCTGCCTTCTCTCTGAGTGCTGTGCTGACCACTCCCTGCAGGGCTGCTGGGCTGTCCTCAGCAGGAGGTTAGCTTATCTGTGTCATTCTGTGGGTGCTGGGGCTCCAGAAGTTGTTCAGATTCCCCTTTTACATTGTTTGGAGGTTGTGTGGGGCAGAGCACCTTGGAAGTGCTGTTTCTACTCTGCCATCTTGGCTCCACCCCCCTGTTTTATTGTTTCTTGATGTCTCATGAAGTCAATTCTCTTTCTTAAATTATTGTTTTCTTCCATGAGGTTTTGTACTCCTTTTACTATTTGGCTAATTTTGATTTTCAAGGAAATGAATTTGTTCAATTTTTGTACCATTTTTACCATTTGGTTAATTATAATTACTTTTATTTTTATTTATTTTTATTTTTTTGCTTTTTGGAAGGGGGAGGGCAGGCCAA